>CAMXCT020001112.1:1640000-1832500 GCA_947184155.2 Cladocopium goreaui
AAACGTTGCCTAGCAATACTGACCTAAGGAGCCTGCCTAAGAGAATGAATACATGACCTAAAAAGAACCGAATGACGATGACGAGTGATGTGAAACTCATGACAATGCAATTGAGATTCCGACCAAAGCACTTGTATTGCACCCGTGGTGCGGAGAACTTCGACTTATGTCTACTTTGTCCTAATTGGACGAAACTTCTGCCTTATGGCTTCTTCGCCTTATGGCTGCTTCGACCGGATTTTACAGTGTAAAAAAAATCTTGACTTCGTCATATGACGCTTGAAATGCACTCGGAGTGCATACGGCTTCGGAGATTCATACTCCACTCTGAATACGGGAAAATGCCCGCTCATAACTTTTTGATTGGTCGAAACCAACCGACGGTGCGACCAATTGAGGTCAAACACCCGTAACACACTGCGGGGTAATGGTGAGTGGAACGTTTTAATGATGTCATAGGTTTCGCCTGCTTTCCTGGGTTACCTGGCAGTAGTGTTGCAGCGGACGCGGAATCGCGATCGAAGAAACAACGTACAGCTCATGAACAGAAACAGAAGGTCAACAGTTTAAACCATAGCAGGTACGTAGGTCAGGCGTCCCTGACCTATATCCTTACCACATGTCACCCAGCTTCGTTGGCAGAGGAAGTGACATGGGCACCTCTGCCCCCTGCTTTATGAGAATTGCACAAGCGCGATATACAGAACTAAACCGTTTGTTATAACGGTGTACACACACACACACACTCGCGCCCGCCATATCAAATGATATCATATCAACCAAGTTCTTCTTTTGGCATCTTTTGGCGGGATCAGCAGGGCCTGTGGCATACAAGGTGGCGAAAAGATTGTCTGCCAGCCTGCGAAGCCTCCTATCCTCGGCCAAAACAACTGGTGTGGCCAACCATGATCCAAAAAGATCATGAGTAAAATTGAGAAAAATAACATTACACATCATTAAACTACATTATCTAATTATATTCATTAATATAATGATATAGTCGAAATTAGTGACCCTCAGAATTTCTCAGCACAACCAAGTGCAAAGGCGTGGGCAAACGTCTTGATGTCTTCATTCTCTTGGCGAAGAGATGGGTGAGGATATCTCACCTGCAAGTGCGACAAGCAGGTGCCAGCTGAGACATGAGAAAAACATGATTGCCAACCCCTGCAGGATATAACTCCGCATGCTTTCGGTAGAGTAGAGGTGGATGCATGCACTCTACTGTATCATACTGTAAGCACTCTACTCATACTGTATCCTGTTGATATCTTCCGTATCAGCGCATTAGATGCCACGGACGGCAAACTTTCAGCTGTTCCAGGAGCCGGTCCAGACCCCAAAGCGGTTTCACCGTCGACATGATTGAAACATGAAGAAGCATGATTCATTAAAGTACAGTGGGGATGCTTTATGATCTTGTTACAATGTGATATTGTTACAATATGTTGCAATCGCATGGGATTCGGATGGGGCAAACAGGCGCTGCAATGCCGATGTGGCTTGATCTGCGCGCTTGGCAAAACAAACAGATTGAGCTCCACCACTTTTCCTGCCAATGGATGCAGCTGCACGGCTTAGCCGAGGCGCACGCTATTCTGATAGTGAAATGATGCCCCTCTTTGAGGCACTCTGAAAACCTTTCTGATTTCCATTTAACAAAGATGTTCCGTGAAGTTCAGAGTTGAATTAGGCACTGCCCCTCAAACTCGTCAGGCAGTGGTGGGGGGGGCTGAAAACGAGTCGACGAGACTCTGCTGCGAAATGCACGCAATTCCAAAACCAATTTCTCTCTACGTGCGGCTGCACCTTGCAAGCGCCGTTCCAACGACTCTTTCTTTTCAAATGCTCGTAGGAGATCGCTCTCGTGCTTCTGTGCTGATGTGACTTTGGCATTCAGGCGTTCTTCTGCTGATGCCAGCACCTGAAGGAGCTGCCGAATATCAGCACGTCTTTTTTCTCGTTCCTCCTCTCTTTTCTGGTCTTTGGCCTTTGTTTTGTTGGAGTTGATGTTGTTCATCCATTCCACATCATTCTTCAATTCTTGAAGCTGCTCTTTGGCCTCCCTCTTGGCGTACAACAAGAGTTCTCTTTCTGTTGGTGTTGGTGGCTTTGCATCTTCAAGCGAATCATCCATAACCATCTCCATGTTCTCAATGGGCTGCAAGGCCGAAAGATGACTTGAGAGCCTGGACAGGAGTGGAGGCCTTTTGGTTGCAGCACTTACAGCGACACTTGCAGAGGCAGACTGCAGAGCCTGTGAAGAGCTCTGATTCTGTTGCGCCTGTTGCGCCTGTGCCCGTTGGGCCGGGTTTCTTCGCCTCAGCTCTGCACGATGAGAATCGGGCAGCACTGACCACTCCAAGCAGCTCCGGCGACGAGAACGGTCGAAGTATGCCGCCACCTCTCGGGCACGAGCCCGTTGGCCGATGCAAATCAAATTGGCCAAGTCGCAGGGCTCACAACCGCTCACACCACCAGATCCACCAGATTCCTGTGTGAAGTCATGTTTCTTAGCTAAGCATTGAATCTTCTGATTCGTCTTAAAGATATGTTGCGCCATGTCATGTGACACTTCAGGATTTGGATGAGATACCAAGCGAGTCAATGCTTGGTGCAGCTCCTTTTCAATGATAGCTGTCTCAAGTGAATCTGTTCCTGGCGATATATTTGCCAGTGCCATGGTGTCTGTTACCAGGCGCAGCCCCAGTGACGGCATTCGGAAACCGATGAAAAAGAATTCAACTTGGGCTCGTTTTAAGATCTTAGATAAAGAACCCCAAAAAGTGGTGGCGAAGAGAATGGACAATGACGCAGGTACACTGAGTAGGATGATGCACTGGATCAGACTCAGAATCAAGTGAACCAGAGATGGCAGCCGAAAATAACTGTCGCCTCGCCGCGTATCAAAACGGATGTAGGTGTTCCCCGCAGTTGTAGCGGTCACAAAATCGGTGAGAGTGCTCTTAGAAGATTCACGCAGTGTCTCCACCGATAGAAGGCACAGAGGCCTTTCACTGCTAGGCACAACAGGAGTGTGGCCTCCCCAATTGAGGGCAGCTAAATCAAAGACATCATTGTAGCAGTTCACAGCAGCTGAAAATTCACCTCCTTGAAGCAAGGTGTTTAGGTTCCACTCCCAACCAGCCATTGCCAAAAGATCTGGTGGTGTAAGGATTATCTTCTCACCAGGCGCAAATGAAGAGAGCACATCATGACTCCTGCTGACAGCTATGCTGTGAGCGTCTCCATTAGTTTTCTTGTCCCCCACACGCGGGTCCGATCCGAAAAAATACGGTGCGGGCTGGGATAATCGAAATGTATAAGTCATTTGAATAGGTGCAGCACTGAGAACGTGATTCAAAAGGATCCACACATGGTTGCTTGAACTGTCCACACCACTTGCTGATATCGCTCCAGTGTTGAAGGATGTAAAGGACACAAGCTCAAGTGTGGAACTTCCGTCTAGCCTGAGACTCTGCGGGGGAACGAAACAGGACCTCTCAGTCCAGAAGGGGCAAGCTCTTGTACAAGCTTTCATGAGTTGGAGATCCAGTGACTGCACGACATCTTCGCTCAAAATGCTTGCCTCAGCACAGCTATTGACATATATATGGTTCCACAATTACAGATACATTCCGCAAAATGGAAGGCACATGAATCAACACAAACAATGGATGACATATGACATGTATTGAAATACACACCTTAGAGGACGAAAAACGAACAAGACGTCTTGATTTTTGCCAGCTGCGCACTGCTTGTAGACCTCGGTCGTGCTGTTTTTGCATGGGAAAGGGCCTCCTGCCGAAGCACAATATTGTGCAATGTCTGCGGGCAGGACCACATCTGCGTTGAGGTAGGGGGCGTTGTCGGCCACATCCACAATCAACTGTAAGAAGGGCGAGTTGTCAATGACCACTGTGTGTTCCTTTTGCACCGCAAGGATCGCGATCACGTAAGCCACGAGCGGGAGGTGCAGCAAATACCAAATGGCATTGATGCTACCGTTCAAAATGACCAGCTTCTTGGTAGTGTTGAGCTTTGGAGTGAAGTCCCCCAAATTGTCCAAGCAAGGCATTCCAGAGTGAGAGCAGGCCAGCGCTTCATGCAATGCGCAGCTAGTGACAGCTAGTGGCTAGTGTGGATAGACTTGGTTATGTTGGTTTGGCATTTTTTGTTACTGAAGAAAATAGAAGCCGCCTTGTTGGCGCTATCCGGCTATTTCTTCTGTTCCTTCCTGGCTTGACTTCTGACACAAATGCTGGAGCCGCAAGAGTCGATGCAAAGCCCTGAGATGTTACCCCCCTGTCTCACTATTCCAAACACCATCAAACCAAGCAATAGAAAACACCCCAAAGATTGGCAGAAATAGAATAAACATTCCTTTTTCTTTCATTTTCCCATCTTTTTCCAATATCTTAGATCTCACTCATGTTGATTCTGCAGGAAAAATCGCGGAGTGAACCCACTTCGTGAAGGATACAATTTCCGAGGCGCAGGCGATGTCAAACTGCATGCGCTTTGTGTCAAAGCCTTGGAATTACAAGCCGTGCTGGCTGGGACACTTAGCGAGGCTTGTGAGAGAAAACATGAGAAAACAATATTGCGTGAGGTGTACAATGCTGTACAAATCTGTACAGTACCTGTTACCACCGTGCCATGATATACCTCCTGGGCGCAGCAATGAAGACAATTACAGCTGGAATTTCTTTACAATCCTGTTCCATCCTGTTCCGATCTTTATAGCAAGAACCAAATTTCTCATCGCCTGCAGGCGCATAGGGACCACCACGTCCTGTCAAGCTCACATGGTAGGTGGTCTTCATATGTTTAAAGCCTGGATTATCACAAACGCCTCTTGGGGCAAATGCCAAGGCAATCCAGATCTTATCAGATCTTAAGGTGGGCGATGGTGGGCGGGTGCAATGTGAATGGAATGTATTGAATTCAAATGAATTCAACCATCTGCAGCAATCCATCAGCAAGCACCTGGCTCTTCATCGAAAACTTCATCAAGTTCATCTGCCTTTGCACATTAAGCAGTGCTCATCTGCAGGGACAACCCCTGTGTAGATATATAAAGACCATAGATCTGTATAGATCCGTACAAATGGATGTGACATGTTGATGCATGTTGTACCGCAACAATCCAGCACCAAACACCCCAAATCATCATAGGCGATCATATGAATCATAAGCCAGGGGAGTTTGTTCCCTGCTCAATTGTGGTTTAATTTGATCATTGCTAATTGCTTCATTGAGCTCCAAACGGGGCTACCCTTGGAGTCTCCAAACCTTGGCTGTCAGACCATGGGAACGCGGCATGCGAAGGTCCATTTCATGTCATGTCACGGCATCCCATGTCGCGTTGGAGATCCGCGATGATGAAAAATTTTCATCATCGCGGATTTGATACCGCAAACACATACAGAAACCGCGATCGAATATCGATTGGGGTTGGATTGCGGTAGAATAATTTTCTGTCGCTTCGGCAGTTTGTGTTGTTTTGAAGTGTGCAATGTGGTCAACAACTAGAGGCTTTGATCAGTTTCAATTTTGAACCAACGAGTCGTGGGCCACCAAAATAGCTCCATTTCATACGTATATACTGCCTATACTGTATACTACATATGCATTTCTGATCATTTCTGTGTGCTGCTACAGCTTTGTGCTTCTGCGATCACCCAAAGCCTCATCAGCACGATGGCGATCACAATGGGAATCTTCGCTGGTGGGCTGCTCCAACTTATCTGTTCTCTTGTTTTGTTCCCATCTTCCGAAAATCTTCGGATCATCTTCCCCATTGTCATTCTCTGTCCTCCCTGCCTCTACTATCAATCAGCCTTGCCCCAACATCCTTGTTCATATCACCCAGCTGAGCTCTTGACTCAAACATACAAACAAATAAATACAAAATATGTATATCATACTATATCATTATATGAACATTATGTGTATATATATATACATATATCTTCTCACTAGATATAACGTGTATGTTCTTGGAATACATTGGCCAGGTGCTTAGAAGTCGTGCGAGAACTTGCGAGCGATGGCATTGCAACTAGCTCTGCTAAGGCCACGGCAAGTCACCAATGAATCGCCGCTGGACGTTCCTTTTGCGAACTTGTGCCTTGGCAATGCGACGTCATGCGACATCCCCACAAAGCTCAACCCAAAACACAAGGAAAAATCAAGCTGATTCAATAATTCCTCTAGGTTTCATGCGCTGGTGAGTGGGCCAAACGTAGTCCACACCTTCAAAGTTGCCAAGAGAAACAAAACACGGAACTTGAAAGACATTCAACTCATTTAACTTAAAGAAGGATCAAGCCCAAAGGGGGTCCTGGATACAAGCTAAATGAGAGAAATCTGATTTCAAAGGAGCTGTTTATTTGCCCAACATGCTATCAAATGCTACAACATCTCCCTCAAAATCCGACTTGATCACAGATCTGAAAGCTACCGCACTCCAGTGTCCATCTATCCTACTTCTGCAAATCCATGTCTTTCATTGTAATTCTGAGATGAAGTGCCCTGTTAAATCATGCTACACCAGAAATCCTGGTTCAAGTATTGAGAACCTCATCTCACATATCTTACAGAACTCACCGCGAACCCACCAGGCTCAGCTTTGCACAAAGCTAGTCGCATTGCAAAGCGCAAGGACCTTGAGAAAGAGTGCGTGCATGCAATGAAAATCAATGGAGTCTGCCCCCTTTCAGCCACAACAGGCAGAGCTACATTATACAGCATGTCTTTTGTTAACTTTTGTTCCTTTTTTTGCCTCTGCAAATCGTCAGCGGTTTGTCGAAAGCTCCTTTGCGCGGAAGCTAGCCAAGTGACCTAGATGTATCTAGATGTGCTGTCCCGCTGATTTCAGCCCCGCTTCAGACTGCAAGTCCGCGGGCATAGGTTGCGTCAGTCCTCATCTGATGATGTTGCTTCACCACCAATACCTTCATCTGTCTTGATATACTTGGTCATGTCAAGCATTCTTACCTGTCAGGGACAAGGCCTCCACTTCTGAAAAATCACAGAAGAACTTCTCCAAGTCTTCACCATCAGCCAAAGCTGCGGCAACTGTGGAATTGATCTCATCACCATCCAAATAGGCACCTTGCAAATGCCGTGGGGCACCACGTTCGTAAGCTTCGCGACCATGCATGACTCGCCCATTGGACCAAATAGCAAGGTCGCCTGGTTTCCTGCAGCTTCCAGGGTAAAGGGTCTAAGTCTTCAACGGAGATGGTATTAGTGGGGATTAATGTGTTTGTACTATGTACCTACAGTAGATCGCCTGTGAAATCAAAGACCGAACGATAGAAAATCACAGAAAACTTTGACCTTTGTTCATGATCACCAAGGAGCAGCTCGATTCGAACTGTGAAAGCACCAGAGTTCGCAAGGCGATCAAACAGAGCCCAGGCCCGGTAATAGGCTTCGAGCTCTGGTAATTCTGGTGACAGCGGTGCTGCAGACCGATTGTTGAAGGTAATGCGCTGAATGTTCCCATTCTGAAGCTTTATGACGGGAACGGATGCCTGTAGAAGGACAGCAGCATCAGGGTCCCGGTATTCAAAGGGATGTGAGATGCCCGACAGCAAACGAAACGCATCGCCATCCAATGTTTTCAGTTCTTCAGCAACGCGAAAACCATCCGTAAAGAGGGTAGCGCCACCAGCTTCTGCACAGCTCAGGCAATGCAGCATCTGTATGCCTGGGAAAGGGTCACGGTATGGATTGTCAGTGTGGGCTGAGATCCTCTGATTTGTGAAGGCCAAATTTGTAGCATTGACCCCTTCATCCTTGACGTCAAATATATCTCCATAGTTTGTGACTCTGATGTGCCCGATCTCATTTCCAACTTTCCTGATGGTACCTTCACCAGCCCCCAAACCACGCAAGAAAGCCAAACCATATCGCTGCAAGTAGGTGCACAACTGGAGCTTCCCACTGGATGTGGAGAAAGCATCATACTCCATCCAAGGCAATTTCTGTTGAAAGCTCCCATCCCAAAAATGTTGATGAACTTCTTTGGGTTTTGCCTGTTTTGCCAGCCAGTTCCAGTCGTAATAGCTCTTCGCTCCATCGCTCCACTTGATGCATACACCATCTGAGCCACTGGTGAGATTCGTAACTTCAGAGCTAAGGGTCCCATCAATGACTTTCGACATCTCAAAGAGCCGCTGTTGGTTCTTGGTGCTACTGCTTGGGTCATGCAGTCGTAGCCAGAACGGTTTCAACTCCATAACTGGAGCCGTCGAGCCCCAGTTGATGGAGACCTTTCCGCACTTCAAACTGGCACGGGCAAATTTTGCCAGCCCTTCCATGGCGTCACTTCTGCAAGCCGAAGAAACCTACTGTATTCCAAGAAAGAAGTTAGCGGCAAAGAAACATCTGGCAAAACCAGTGTAGCATTTGCAGCGAGTGGAAGTGCTCTTCATGATTTCTGGTTGTAGCATGGTGAAGCTGAAGCATGCTGAACCGAGCCAAAGCAAGCACAACATGCATCAAACATCATGAAACATTGGCAAAGAAATGGAAATCAACCAACTTTGCGCACTCTCGTCTGCTCTGCAATTGAAGCATGGGCCTGGAAGGGCCTGAAACTCTTCAAATGACCACATGGATCCGAATGACGGGCCAGTACTGGTCTTGCTAGGTAGCACACCGTCACTGCAGTGGCAAAGGTTGTGTTGCAGCGCCGTCCTAGGATGTGATTAAATTCCAGATGATGAGGCATGCTGCATGGATCGCCGCACGTGAGAACCTAAAATGGGATGATGCATAAGGACAAACTAAAGAACAATCAGACTCAGACATGCGTACGTTCTGTTTCATTCCATTCCATTCCGTCCCATTCTGCTCCACTCCACTACCTGCCGTTCATGCATTGCATACGGTACATATTGAATTTGGTTGCATTACATACATTACATACATTACATACATTACATACATTACATACATATACAGCATACATTACATACACCACTACATTGAACACATTACATACATTGCGCAAACACACATGCATTAGAAAAACACACATATATACTTATTCTACATATACACACAGCATGACATGACATGACATGACACAACACAAAATAGTATATGTATGGGCATGTATACATGCAATATACTGTATATATATATAATATATATATATGTGTGTGTGTGTGTGATTGTGTTTGTGTGTGTGTGTGTGCGTGTTACATAGATACACATAAATCACATCTCTCTCTCACACGCACGTGTCACATACAACACATGGTTTGTCAAAATGTCTGTTCCCGGTTTTGTTGATAAATCGCAATTCCATGCGTGCCGCCTCATGTTTGCCTTTAAAAAACATGACCTACCTTGATGACGTAAAAACGTGGAAATTCTTCGTTACCTTTGGAAATCTGTCTAAAACCACAGGAATTGGCTAACGCACGTCGGTTCGCTGTCGCTGGTACTATCTCCTGAACCGTGTGTCTCTGTGTGTGCGCCTCTCTGAATGCAATATGCTTCTTGACATGCCTCCTGATCAACGCTGTTTCCTTACTGTAAGCTACCAAAGCGTGAACATGGCTGTGCCTCTGAATGGGCTGTGGGTGGACCGGGGCATGTATTTGCAATTTTCGCTAGCGCGTTGCTAGCGGGGATCTAGCGCGTAAAATACGTAAAAAAAAATGAAAATTTGGGAATATGTGGAAACTGACAGACTTGTAAGAAAAGCTGGCAAGACATTCACGACATGGAGGCCATGGCTGTCAATCAAACCTAGCGCAAACCTAGCGGGTTTGCTAGCGCTGCCTTGCAGAATTGCTGAATTTAGTTGCGTGCCGCCTCATAACGAAGAGGCAAAAACAGTAGATCCAGATGAATTATCAACAGCCAATACTAAACTTCTAAACAACTATTTTTGACAAATGGTCACATGCATATCTCTCTATATGTATACCAAACTCGACAAGACTGTTGCTATTCATCACAAATATGCAAAAGGGTGTAGAGAAGCGCAGCAGGGGCCCGTACGTCTGTGTCCCTCTTGAGAAAAAGCCTTGTCGCCGAGCCATTTCACGCTCCAAATCAACTTCCCGAATTTCAAAGGACAAAAACCAAAGCAAACCATGCCTGAAGGCAAACATTCAAGAAATCCTTTTTTGGGTTTATGTCTGCTGTATGTAAGGGTGATAGAAACAGGATGAGAGGAGCCGTCGCTGGCGAAAGAAAGCTGCCAACCCCGTTGGCAAACATCACGACTTTGGCAGTGCTTTGGCCCGGGCCATCTTGGTCTATCTTGATCTGAAGACGAGTTCAAACCGTGTGGTTCTGAGTTCTGAGGAGCACTTTCGTGCCTTTCTGTTGGACAGGCTGGCTTTTGGCTGCAATTGGCACACTCTGCTAAAACATGCTAAAACATGCTAAAACTATTTGAAGATATTTGAAGCATTTGCACGTGCAACTAAACATTGAACTGCAGTTCACATACCGGGCGTTTGCTGTTGTCATTGTATGGTTGTTTTCGCATTCTGATCAGGCTACCAGCCGGGGAAGCACAGCAATGCACAGCAATTACGTTGATATAATCTATAATTGTCACTTTGATATGCTTCGAAATCCTCAGGCCTCTGCACAGTTGGCCTTTTCATTTCCTGTTCTGATTCTCTCCACCGCTGCCCGCCCAGTGTGTGTGGAACTCAACTTTTTTGCGTCTCATTGCAGCACACAGCCAGCACTTCTGACCTTGGTGCACGCTATTCCACACTTTTCCTCGAAAATTGGCCCACCACCATGCCTCGCTTCAATGGTACCCAATGCATCCCAAATATCCCAATGCTAGTTCACAAGTATTCACCACAAGTATTCACAGTTTGTTCAGGGCCTGGGAATCAACCCCCAACCCACCAGGCCGGGTGCCGAAAGCCAGGCCAAGACTGGGCTCGCTACACCGCAGTCCACGGATTCGATATCAGCACCTTCGCCCGGTGCCCGGTCAGTGTGATGCAGTTGGGCAACGGAGACCCGGGGAGAATGTTGGACATTAAGGCTCTGGCCATGTTCAAGCAGCAACTGGCAAATCTCCGCATGCTTCCCCTTCGCAGCGTAGGCTAGAGGTGTGCCACTGGCGCTGTCAGTGGCCTCTACATCAGCGCGTAGCGATACCTACGAGTAGGGCAAAAATGCATAAAAATGCCAGGTGGCTAGTGGCAAAATGGCAGCAAATCTCCAGTCTTGACTTTTCGCGGTGAATCCCTTGTCTTTCAGTCAACATCAGGCAGCCACTGAAGCAATTGTCAAAACGGTCCGAAATTTCCATATGATTGATCTCCGCATATCTCCGCACACTTCAGTATGCAATCACCAGTCGCAGTCCGGTTGCTAAAAGCTTGCATGCCGAGACGTGGCCGAGACGTGCTGCGACTATCAAAGCAGTCTCACCTCAAGAGTCGCAGAAGAAACGCTGAGGCTGGGGTCTAGAGATCCAAGGGCCCCCCCAACCCAACCCTGTCCAAGGAAGGTGATAGAGAACAACTTTCTGTTGCTTGCAGCATCACTACAAGTACTATGGCATCCTGTGACTATGCAATGCCTCGCAGCTTTCTCAAAAAGAAACCAAAGCACCGGAAACTCAGGATCCTAAACATGATTTACAAAGACCAGCATGCTTGTTTCATGCCCCTTGGTGACCAATATTTGTGGAATTATGGAGGCATCCAGCATCACTTTGCATAATTTTACGTGCTGACATCTCCTCACATCGTTGCAGGCTCGTGACCCCTGCTGTTACACGCTTCTCGCAGTTGCGGTCGCAGCTGCAGCTCTTGACGGAGCCTTGGGCTGGATCACAGTATCACACAACCATTTGGAACAGTCCTGCGTCCCTGCTTTCACATCATGGATCATCATGGAGCATATTCGGACATCAAATTTTTCGGCTTCGATCATTCCCAGACTTTGCGTACATGTATGTACAATTATGGATCAATTATGTACATGTCTACAAGTGTCCGGTAAGCTGGACGGTCCCAAGCTCTCCCGGACTCCTCGGCTCGGGGGGCATGGTGCTACCCGGTTCCTGCCCACCAAGCAGCGTATGTGTATCTCCCATCTCCGCGGCCTGCAAGAGTGTTGCTGCTCCTTGAGAGGCCTCAAGTCCATGCGTTTATCATGTGAACATATGTGAACCACTGTTGCACCATCCTTCAAGCCAGGAACTATAGCAAAAAACAGCCTTACACTAGATCTTACTAGAATTTACTAGATCTTACTATAGATCTTTCTAGTGCTCAGAGGCTCACCTTCCGCGGCATTTCTCCAGGACTTTTCTGCCTGCACTTCAGAGGTGTGTCAAACTTGAGAACAGGAATGGACGAAGGAAATTGAATGCCACATGGCTCTGCGGCGTGAAGAATTCCAAAAGAGCATGGCCTATTTGTTGGAAGGCGTTGCCTCTGTTGTGAAAAGGGGTAATGGTACTACTACGGTACTAAAAGTATATTGTGGCAAGATCTTGCAAGAGTCGTATGAGGCACAATCACCGCCCTAGTGCTAGGCACATTCATTCAAGGAAATCTCATGACTGTACAATACGTATGGGGAACCGTGGGCAAATACTGCAACTGGGACAAATCAATACCTTTTTGTATTTATGTTTATAATATCATATATCCTTTCATGCCCTTCATACTCTTTTACATCCTTGTATCTACATCCTGCAGTAACTACGGAGTCGCATTGATTACAAAATGTCTTGTGAACATGATGAATATCGTCACTATGGGTAGTTTGGTGACCTAATTTTGGATCAATTGCATGCCCTGACTGATCTGTGACCCTATCTTGAGGTCTTGTGTGCTGCCCTCCTTTTTCCCTGATCTTCTTGCACTGACATTTTCTCAACCTGTTTCAAGTTCCCAACAGACTTGATGCCACAAATTCATTCAAACTCCACACGTCATCCACACGTCCACGATTTGAATCTCTCAGGACAGGCTGCGCGAAACGCGCGAGCCAAAGCATCGATATCAGCACTGCAGAGGTGGTCAGGACAGCAGCAATCGCTGCCAATGTCAAGTCATCCATGGCAATTGGACGGATGGACGGATCGATTGGATGGATTGGATGGATTGGATGGATTGGATGGATTGATATATAGATGAGAATCGATGAGAGATGAAATCTTTCTTGTTCCAACATGTTGCGTTCATACCTGCACATACAGTACTTTCGATGGTCACCCCCTGGCAGAATTGTTTCTTTGAGCTCTGTCGGTTTAAAAGCACAAACACACAACACTACGCGTGAAAAAGGGATGAAAAAGCAATGCCGAGCTGTCCTTGAAAGCTTGGAATGTAACCGCTCTTAAGCCTTGATTGTATAGCGTCGGCGCACCCAGGCATCTGGAAACCACTCAAGCCTGCAACTAGTGCCAACACGATGGATATCGATGGATATTGGGGACACAAGACTGAAACTTTCCCCCCAAAAGTCATCTCCAAACAGTTCTTTGCGTCACTTTTGGCACGACACAATGAGCTACTATTTGATCACCGGGAATCCCGGGAATCCCGCATGGCAGGAGTGATGACAGAAGGAACAAATGCGTCACGTCGAAAAGTGACAAGTGCCCGTCATTCTGAAACGACGCAGCAAATGTGCCACGAACAAAGCTCAAAGATGCTCAAAGCTAGGACACTATCAGGGCTGCTCCACGCTGCTCCAGGCGGCTTGCTTAGCAAGGGAGGAGCTTCGCATGTAACAACCTTTGTCGGTTTCATTTTCTCAGCCGGTTTCAGCTGCAATTTCGCTCTTGGGAAGTCTTGAATATTGATTGGAGCGCTGCCAGCCCCGGCTTTAGGGGCACAGCATTTCCACTTCAAGCTGCATCATACCATGTCTCCATTCCCATGGGTTTGCATAATTACACAAGTCTACACTTGGTGCTAAGTCCTCAAGTGTTGAAGTTTTAATCATCACAACCTTTGAATGTCCAAATAAGATTTCCTCAAATTTGATATATATATATATTCCCTTCAGGTCACGTGTGTTAACGGGCGAAAAGTGAGAGCTGGCAATGGTCAAAAGCCAGCGAAGTTCATGCAAAATGCGCTGCATGCACGTATCGCACACACATCTCTGTTCAAACATCACCTGAATTAGAGGACATAGCTGGAATCAGGAGTTCAGAAATTGAAACTCCAGGTTCTATTGTGACTGCGAATATCCTGATGAACCGGAGGATTGCTCCATCAGCGATCCACTTAGTGAGAGTGAATGACCCTCCGAGTCGCCCGCGCCCTTCTTGCCTGGGCTTATGAGAGTGACAACCACGGTTATCCCCAGCTACAGTAGATGGTTCGTTCATGTTGGTTCCATGCGTATCTTAGACTAACAAAGGCAGTATCTGTTGCTATGGACCCCTTGCGCTTGCATATGCACACAAATGCCTGACGATGTCAAACCTTTTGACCATGTTTGACCCACCAAAACCACTTTGAAACCATGGAGGCAGCCGGAGGCACCAACCGTCATCGGTCAAGATTGGTCAGGCTCCATGCCAAGCGACCCTTTATCATTGCCTTTGTCGCCCGAATCACCAGCTTCTCCAAGTGCTTCAATCTTCGGCGATGAGGACGAACAAAAATTATAGTGATGTATGATGTATATATAACTTATATATATATAATTTATAATGTATGAACTGTATGAACATGATATAAAGCGGAAGGATGATAAAGATAAAGGATGATCATGTGCAATACAGGTATCGCAAGCTGAATGAGTAATGTGCATCTGCTAGCCACACCCTTGTCCATGCGGAGTTCTTGAACTTGTAATGGTGCTCAATGCGGTTCGAAGATGTTCCAAGTGCACATCTCGCCTGGTTTCCAAACTTCCCTGGTTTTTGAATTCATCTTCTGGCCACGGATTATCAGCGTCTGTGGAGCCGCCATACCTGCGGATGATCCTCAGCCATGACAACTTCGATCACCGTGCAAACCTTGCAAGCCACAATCCTGTTTTGCAAGACATCACGTATTCTTCATGTCAGTGCAAAATAGTGCAACATAGTGCAACATGTCTTAACCTAAGCGCTTAAAGATGACGATGGTCACTTCAGCATCATGGCAGCGAAAATCCGCCGACCCCGGCAGACGCAAGGGGGAGCGCGCCAGGGAATAAGACAAGCAAAGACAAGCAAGTTTAGGCACACCACCACCAGAAGAGCCGCTCTTGAACGGTCAGCAGCAGCAGCAGCAGCAGCAGCAGCAGCAGTTGCAGTCGTCCAGCAGCTTTTAACAGCTCCTAACAAGGTGGAAATAAGGTGGAAAAATGATATTTTGTAGGATTAGAAGGGGTTTTTACTGCCGGGAGGTGTTTAGCATGCTAAGAGCAGCGGCAGCCGTGCAGCAGCTAGCAGCCAGCCAGCAGCAGCCAGCAGCTTTTAACAGCTTTAACAAGGTGGAAATAAGGTGGCAAAATGAATATTTTTGTAGGATTTCAGAAGGGACGTTCCGGCCCCGAAAAACGTAGATTTTGGCATCGGTTCGTCCTTTAGGGCCATGCTGTTTACTGCCGGAGGTGTTTTGCAGGCGTTCGCCAGCAGCAGCAGTAAGAGCAGCCGCAGCAGTGCAGCAGCCAGCAGCCAGCCAGCAGCAGCCAGCAGCTTTTAACAGCTCTTAACAAGGTGGAAATAAAGTGGAAAAATGATATTTTTGTAGGATTTCAGAAGGGAACGGTCAGCAGCAGCAGCGCAGGAGCAGCAGCAGCAGCAGCAGCAGTTGCATCCAGCAGCTTTTAACAGCTCCTAACAAGGTGGAAATAAGGTGGAAAAATGATATTTTGTAGGATTAGAAGGGGTTTTTACTGCCGGGAGGTGTTTAGCATGCTAAGAGCAGCGGCAGCCGTGCAGCAGCTAGCAGCCAGCCAGCAGCAGCCAGCAGCTTTTAACAGCTCTTAACAAGGTGGAAATAAGGTGGCAAAATGAAATATTTTTGTAGGATTTCAGAAGGGACGTTCCGGCCCCGAAAAACGTAGATTTTGGCATCGGTTCGTCCTTTAGGGCCATGCTGTTTCACTGCCGGGAGGTGTTTTGCAGGCGTTCGCCAGCAGCAGCAGTAAGAGCAGCCGCAGCAGTGCAGCAGCCAGCAGCCAGCCAGCAGCAGCCAGCAGCTTTTAACAGCTCTTAACAAGGTGGAAATAAAGTGGAAAAATGATATTTTTGTAGGATTTCAGAAGGGACGTTCCGGCCTCGAAAAACGTCGATTTTGGCATCGGTTCGTCCTTTAGGGCCATGCTGTTTTACTGCCGGGAGGTGTTTCGCAGGCGTTCGCCAGCAGTAGCAGTAAGAGCAGCGGCAGCAGTGCAGCAGCTAGCGGCCAGCCAGCAACGTTTAACAGCTCTTAACAAGGTGGAAATAAGGTGGAAAAATGATATTTTCGTAGGATTTGTAAGATTTCAGAAGGGGGTTTTACTGCCGGGAGGTGTTTAGCAAGCTAAGAGCAGCGGCAGCCGTGCAGCAGCTAGCAGCCAGCCAGCAGCAGCCAGCAGCTTTTAACAGCTCTTAACAAGGTGGAAATAAGGTGGAAAAATGATTTTTGTAGGATTTCAGAAGGGACGTTCCGGCCCCGAAAAACGTCGATTTTGGCATCGGTTCGTCCTTTAGGGCCATGCTGTTTTACTGCCGGGAGGTGTTTCGCAGGCGTTCGCCAGCAGCAGCAGTAAGAGCAGCCGCAGCAGTGCAGCAGCTAGCCAGCCAGCAGCAGCCAGCAGCTTTTAACAGCTCTTAACAAGGTGGAAATAAGGTGGAAAAATGATATTTTTGTAGGATTTCAGAAGGGACGTTCCGGCCTCGAAAAACGTCGATTTTGGCATCGGTTCGTCCTTTAGGGCCATGCTGTTTTACTGCCGGGAGGTGTTTCGCAGGCGTTCGCCAGCAGCAGCAGTAAGAGTAGCGGCAGCAGTGCAGCAGCTAGCAGCCAGCCAGCAGCTTTTAACAGCTCTTAACAAGGTGGAAATAAGGTGGAAATGATATTTTTGTAGGATTAGAAGGGGCTTTTACTGCCGGGAGGTGTTTAGCAGGCTAAGAGCAGCGGCAGCCGTGCAGCAGCTAGCAGCCAGCCAGCAGCAGCCAGCAGCTTTTAACAGCTCTTAACAAAGGTGGAAATAAGGTGGAAAAATGATATTTTTGTAGGATTTCAGAAGGGACGTTCCGGCCCCGAAAAACGTCGATTTTGGCATCGGTTCGTCCTTTAGGGCCATGCTGTTTCACTGCCGGGAGGTGTTTCGCAGGCGTTCGCCAGTAGCAGCAGTAAGAGCAGCCACAGCAGTGCAGCAGCTAGCAGCCAGCCAGCAGCAGCCAGCAGCTTTTAACAGCTTGTAACAAGGTGGAAATCAAGTGGAAAAATGATATTTTTGTAGGATTTCAGAAGGGACGTTACGGCCTCGAAAAACGTCGATTTTGGCATCGGTTCGTCCTTTAGGGCCATGCTGTTTTACTGCCGGGAGGTGTTTCGCAGGCGTTCGCCAGCAGTAGCAGTAAGACCAGCGGCAGCAGTGCAGCAGCTAGCAGCCAGCCAGCAACGTTTAACAGCTCTTAACAAGGTGGAAATAAGGTGGAAAAATGATATTTTTGTAGGATTTCAGAAGGGACGTTCCAGCCCCGAAAAACGTCGATTTTGGCATCGGTTCGTCCTTAGGGCCATGCTGTTTTACTGCCGGGAGGTGTTTCGCAGGCAGCAGTAAGAGCAGCCGCAGCAGTGCAGCAGCTAGCAGCCAGCCAGCAGCAGCCAGCAGCTTTTAACAGCTCTTAACAAGGTGGAAATAAAGTGGAAAAATGATATTTTTGTAGGATTTCAGAAGGGACGTTCCGGCCTCGAAAAACGTCGATTTTGGCATCGGTTCGTCCTTTAGGGCCATGCTGTTTTACTGCCGGGAGGTGTTTCGCAGGCGTTCGCCAGCAGTAGCAGTAAGAGCAGCGGCAGCAGTGCAGCAGCTAGCAGCCAGCCAGCAGCAGCCAGCAACTCTTAACAAGGTGGAAATAAGGTGGAAAAATGATATTTTGGTAGGATTTGTAAGATTTCAGAAGGGAGTTTTACTGCCGGGAGGTGCTTAACAGGCTAAGAGCAGCGGCAGCCGTGCAGCAGCTAGCAGCCAGCCAGCAGCAGCCAGCAGCTTGTAACAGCTCTTAACAAGGTGGAATAAGGTGGAAAAATGATATTTTTTGTAGGATTTCAAACGTTCCGGCCCCGAAAAACGTAGATTTTGGCATCGGTTCGTCCTTTAGGGCCATGCTGTTTTACTGCCGGGAGGTGTTTCGCAAGCGTTCGCCAGCAGCAGCAGTAAGAGCAGCCGCAGCATGCAGAAGTAGCAGCAGCAGCAGCCCTTTGTGTAACAGCTACTTTAAACAAGGTGCCAATAAAGTGGAAAAATGAATTTGTGTAGGATGCAGAGGGCGTTCGGCCTCGAAAACAGTCGATTTTGGGATCGGTCGTTTTAGGGCCGTGTTTACGCGGGAGGTGTAGGTGTTTCGAGGCGTTTTGGCCAGCAGTAGCAGTCGGCAGCGGCCGCAGTTGCAGCAGCTAGCAGCAGCTAGCACCGTTTACACCGCTCTTAACAAGGTGGAAATAAGGTGGCAAACTGCTATTTGTTAGGATTGTAAGATTCAGAAGGGAGTTAGTCTTTACTGCCGGGAGGTGGTGCTTAACAAGGTAAGAGGCAGCGGCAGCGTGCGCAGCAGCCAGCAGCCAGCCAGCAGCAGCCAGCAGCTTTTAACAGCTCTTAACAAGGTGGAAATAAGTGGAAAAATGATATTTTTGTAGGATTTCAGAAGGGACGTTCCGGCCTCGAAAAACGTCGATTTTGGCATCGGTTCGTCCTTTAGGGCCATGCTGTTTTACTGCCGGGAGGTGTTTCGCAGGCGTTCGCCAGCAGCAGCAGTAAGAGCAGCCGCAGCAGTGCAGCAGCTAGCAGCCAGCCAGCAGCCAGCAGCTTTTAACAGCTCTTAACAAGGTGGAAATAAGGTGGAAAAATGATATTTTTGTAGGATTTCAGAAGGGACGTTCCGGCCTCGAAAAACGTAGATTTGGCATCAGTTCGTCCTTTAGGGCCATGCTGTTTTACTGCCGGGAGGTGTTTCGCAGGCGTTCGCCAGCAGTAGCAGTAAGAGCAGCGGCAGCAGTGCAGCAGCTAGCAGCCAGCCAGCAACGTTTAACAGCTCTTAACAAGGTGGAAATAAGGTGGAAAAATATTTTGTAGGATTTGTAAGAAGAAGGGGGTTTTACTGCCGGGAGGTGTTTAGCAGGCTAAGAGCAGCGGCAGCCGTGCAGCAGCTAGCAGCCAGCCAGCAGCAGCCAGCAGCTTTTAACAGCTCTTAACAAATAAGGTGGAAAAATGATATTTTTGTAGGATTTCAGAAGGGACGTTCCGGCCCCGAAAAACGTCGATTTTGGCATCGGTTCGTCCTTTAGGGCCATGCTGTTTTACTGCCGGGAGGTGTTTTGCAGGCGTTCGCCAGTAGCAGCAGTAAGAGCAGCCACAGCAGTGCAGCAGCTAGCAGCCAGCCAGCAGCAGCCAGCAGCTTTTAACAGCTTGTAACAAGGTGGAAATAAAGTGGAAAAATGATATTTTTGTAGGATTTCAGAAGGGACGTGCCGGCCTCGAAAAACGTAGATTTTGGCATCGGTTCGTCCTTTAGGGCCATGCTGTTTTACTGCCGGGAGGTGTTTCGCAGGCGTTCGCCAGCAGTAGCAGTAAGAGCAGCGGCAGCAATGCAGCAGCTAGCAGCCAGCCAGCAACGTTTAACAGCTCTTAACAAGGTGGAAATAAGGTGGAAAAATGATATTTTTGTAGGATTTGTACGATATCAGAAGGGAGTTTTACTGCCGGGATGTGTTTAGCAGGCTAAGAGCAGCGGCAGCCGTGCAGCAGCTGGCAGCCAGCCAGCAGCAGCCAGCAGCTTTTAACAGCTCTTAACAAGGTGGAAATAAGGTGGAAAATGATATTTTTGTAGGATTTCAGAAGGGACGTCCCGGCCCCGAAAAACGTCAATTTTGGCATCGGTTCGTCCTTTAGGGCCATGCTGTTTTACTGCCGGGAGGTGTTTCGCAGGTGTTCGCCAGCAGCAGCAGTAAGAGCAGCCGCAGCAGTGCAGCAGCTAGCAGCCAGCCAGCAGCAGCCAGCAGCTTTTAACAGCTTGTAACAAGTGGAAATAAGGTGGAAAAATGATATTTTTGTAGGATTTCAGACGGGACGTTCCGGCCTCGAAAAACGTAGTTTTTGGCATCGGTTCGTCCTTGTTCGCCAGCAGTAGCAGTAAGAGCAGCGGCAGCCGTGCAGGAGCTAGCAGCCAGCCAGCAGCAGCCAGCAGCTTTTAACAGCTCTTAACAAGGTGGAAATAAGGTGGAAAAATGATATTTTTGTAGGATTTGTAGGATTTCAGAAGGGAGTTTTACTGCCGGGAGGTGTTTAGCAGGCTAAGAGCAGCGGCAGCCGTGCAGCAGCTAGCAGCCAGCCAGCAGCAGCCAGTAGCTTTTAACAGCTCTTAACAAGGTGGAAATAAGGTGGAAAAATGATATTTTTGTAGGATTTCAGAAGGGACGTTCCGGCCCCGAAAAACGTCGTTTTTGGCATCGGTTCGTCCTTTAGGGCCATGCTGTTTTACTGCCGGGAGGTGTTTCGCAGGCGTTCGCCAGCAGCAGCAGTAAGAGCAGCCGCAGCAGCAGTGCAGCAGCTAGCAGCCAGCCAGCAGCAGCCAGCAGGGAGGTGTTTCGCAGGCGTTCCCCAGCAGTAGCAGTAAGAGCAGCCGCAGCAGTGCAGCAGCTAGCAGTCAGCCAGCAGCAGCCAGCAGCTTTTAACAGCTGTTAATACGGTATAAAATCCACCCAGACACGGGGGCAGCATGGTTTCTCCAAGGTTTGCGGTGATTTTTTGTGTTCCAAGATTTGAAATTTGATATTTTAAAAAGCGCAAGAAAAAAAACTGGCGTTCCTGGTGTTTGATTTCGGGGTCGGCGGCAGGGGCGGCAGCCCTTATATGGAGTATGGAGTCTGTACATGTCTGTACGACAGTTCCGGGGTCAATAGTGGTCAATGAACACAAGAGAAACAAGGAAATCCCAGGAACCAGAACCGTGACAGGAGACTTGAAAAACACTTAGAGGCAAAACTACTAAGGGCTCAGTTTCTGGAATCTGACTCCCAGGTTTTTGTTTAATCGGGGAATGTTGGCCACGCAATTGATTTATTGATTTGGGTTTTGCATCTGCGGCACGGAATGTTAAATTCTGAACCGGGAGTATTGAATCGCAATTGCTTGTGAATCTACAGTAAGCTTGTGATGGGCATTCGCACTTCCCTATCTTCCATTGCAATCGCGGTAAGTTTCCAGGTAATGAGCGCGCGCGCCGGTCTGAGGCTCAGACTCGTCTGTTGTGGGGTTCAAAGTGGCCGGCTCCAGAATTTGAATCCCACCGGTCAAGCCGATGTCACCTTCATTGAATTCAATTCGCTCCTGGGTCGAAATCGAGCTTCAGATTCATAACATGGAAACCTGCACGCAGCTTTCTCACGGCATCTCTGCGTAGATGGTTATACCAGTAGTACCGCACAAGGCGGTGGCGGAAGTTTCAAAAATAGGACACCTATAGGAGAGATTGGTTGTTGTGAATCACGGATGGCAGAGCGAATCCACTGATGGACCGAAAGGTGGTTGGAGCTGTGTTTTTTGGAGTGGCTGCAATGGTTGCAGTGGTCACCTGGTCGGTCATCTCACCCACAATTGCTGGATGTAGTGTGGTGTAGCGCAGCTGTAGTTGTAGTTGTAGTGTCGTGGCGTTGTAGTTGTGGTGTAGTGTAGTGGTGTAGTGTGTGATGTGTGCAATGTGAGCGTTGTAGTGTAGAGTGGTGTAGTGTAGTGTAGTAGTGTAGTGTAGCTTAGCGTAGTGTAGTGTAGCCGTAGGTGTAGTTGCTGTTGTGTAGTGTGGTGTAATGTAGTGTAGTTGTGCAATGTTAGTGTAGTGTAGTGTAGTGCAGTGTAGTGTAGTGCAGTGTAGCGTAGTGCAGTGCAGTGGAGTGTAGTGTGGTGTAATGCAGTGTAGTGTGGTGTAGTGCAATTAGCGTAGTTGTAGTTGTAGTAGTGTGTGTGTGTGTAGTAGTGATGTAGGTATGTAGTGTAGTGTAATGTGCGTAGTGTAGTGTAAGTGTAGTGTAGTGTAGTGTTGCAGTTGCAGTTGTAGGTGTAGTGCAGTGTAGTGGAATGAAGTTTTGTGTAGTGTAGTGTAATTAGTGTAGCGTAGTGTAGCGTAGTAAAAAGGAGGATTGTTGTAGTTAGTGTAGTGTAGTGTAGTGGAGTGGAGTGGAGTAGTGGTGTAGTGTAGTGTAGTGGAGCGTAGTGTAGTGTAATGTGGCGTAGTGTAGTGTAGTGTAGTGGAGTGTAGTGGAATCTAGTGTAGTGTAGTGTCGTGTAATTGAGTGTAATTGAGTTCAATTGAGTGTAATGCAGTGTAGTGTAGCGTCGTGTAGTGGAATGTAGTGAAGGTGTAGTTGTAGTTGTAGTGTATTGCAGCGTTGTGTGGCGTAGTGGTGGTTGTAATTGAAAATGATACAAAACCCTCACGTTTTGCTCACTCTTGACAAGGTGCACAATCCCTTGCGCCTGGCACGACATTTGAACCTCCAAAAGTGGTCCGAACCCCTGGTGTTTTTAACATTTTGACTTCGAAATGTGCTTCGAGACACAACGGCGTGCACTTTTTCGACATCGCAACTTCCAAAAGTGATCCGAGAATGGTGTGTTTTGTACACTTTGACTTCGAAATGTGCTTCGCGCCACAACGGCGTGCACTTTTTTATCTCTCATCTGGCCAGATGGCTCCGCACCCGCCGCTTTAGCGAGCCTACTTTTCGACCCTCCGGAGCCACAAATCATTGGAAAAACACAGTGTCCCGCGACTTTCCCACCTTTTCGCGCATCTGAGCTTCTTTCTTCTGACTCTTTCTCTTCTGTCATCTTCTCTCTTCTACTCTTCTCTTCTCTCTGACTCTTCCCATCTCTGCTTTTCATCTGTCCATATTGTCGGAAGTTTGACTTCTAAACTTCCTTCGATTAGTTATACTTATTCTATATTGTGTGGATTGCAATGATGGTGGTATCTTACGAACTGCTGGCAATCAAAGCAGCAGGTAGTCTTGTCAATTTTTGCATTTCAGCCTGTCCCATCCTGTCCCAATTTCAGCCGAATTGAAGTTTTGACTGTTCATTAAGCTTCTCATCGCTTGTTAAGTGCTATCATGTGCTATCCATTGCTATCGTATTTTCCTCCAGGCTTTCGAGCATTGTGCCAACATGTCTTAGCACATCCCAGGCTCCTGAAACTTTAAGCTTGCCAGGAAAGATGCCCATCTCTTGGGACGTGCAGAGCGGACAGTTTGGACTGTAATACCAGCACGGAATAGCACAGCATAATTCTCAATATCTTTATACAGCTTGGTGAAAGCACCTGCAGCAGTGCTTCTCTTCTCTTCATCGCGGAAGGTTGGTCAAACACAAGTTGGTCAAAGACGAACGACTGCCATCGACTGCCTATACAACACTATACAACCAAGAATAGTCTACTGCTGGTCCGGGATGTCTGAGATGTCTGGGTTTCAGCATGTCCGGAACATGTGGAACTGTTGTGCGGTGGTTCGAGCCCAACTCCCTCATCGTGCCTGCAATTTGTGCAATGAGCAAGCTCCCCAGGAAAATCAAACTTATCAAAGTGAAGATCGCAAGCAAAGTGTAGATCTGAGGTTCTTCTCGGATAGCATCCTCCCAAACACCAGGTTTGCACGGATAGATGGAATATGAACGTGGAATATGGAAGCTGTAGGAATTTCTGCAAACAAGGGGCAAAACGTTGGTTCTCATACATGCCCAAGACAATCTTGAATAATGAGAGGGCTCCTGGCAAAGCTGAAACAAACATACCTCAAAGAACAGCAACTTGAGTCTCCCAGAAACACTGGCAAGCTATGGTGAGGTGTAATGCAACGTAATGTAGTGTAACGTAGTGTAATGTCATGTATGTGTATTCACCATGTTTCGTATGAAGGGGCCACCCACACCACGGAATATAGCATGAGGGCTAGGATTGGGTTGGGTTGCCCGCAGCGGATGTGAAGCGATGAAAAAAAGGTGCCTGAAGGGCTCTGCAAGGACGTGTGGTCAATAAGCATGTAGTAGGTGCTTAAGCTGAAAAAACAGAACGCAAAGCGAAAACAAGTGCAAATTCCGGCAACTTTGCGCTGCAGAACGCCAAAAACATTGTAGTTTACAATGCGTTTGAGTGCTTTTGACACTTCACGCAAAAACTAGTATTTTCCATGCTTTCTGACGCATAAATGTACACAACAACTTATTTGAATGTGCTGATGTGTAAATTTTGCACCAGCACAATTCAACAACGCCAATGCACAAAAGCACACCGCACAACCAGTGTTTTGGCTCATTTTGCTCAGCAGAACCACAAAGAAACACTAAACACTCAAGCATAGCAGAGCAAAACAATGGGCGCAGCCCAGCAGAAGTTCCAAAAAATCGGGAAATCCCGAAGAGACGGAAACACCTCCATGACACACGGACAATCAATAACTAAACCCCTGTAGGCTGAGTCTCAAGCATCCGCTAAATAAGATAATGAATGTTGTCTGGTACCCCCCCTACATCTGCGAGGCCTTTACTGATTTTACTGCCGGTGCCGGCGGATTTTAAAGCTGCGCTTGGTAATACTTCCGAGTTCTTTTCTGCGCGTCACTCCATGACAAGTCTCTTCTTGGATGTGTGAAGTGCCGCTAGGCTGTTAGGCAGCCTCATGCTGCTGGGCAGAGAGGCTCCTCGAATTTTCAGTACATGTCAATATACTGTAATAAATAATATGTAATATATTTATATTATATATATATATATTTATAATATTAATATATATCTGTGTGTGTGGCGGTTTATCCCAAATCTGCAAGCGGCCATTCTTCGCGAAAAAAACATGTGAATCTTTCGCGTACCCAATGTTTATCTTTCGTTAAAATCTTTCGCTAAATCTTTCGCCAAGAAAAATAAGAAAAGTTACTTTCGCCACCTCAGATCAACTTTTGCGGGGTCTCATGTTGGAACCCTGACGGCCGTTGTAATGGACAATCATGGACAATCTCTACATGGACCTGTAGACCAACAATCATATTTTGAGATATACTATATAAATTATACTAACATGCTTTGGGATGTTTTTGAATTCTTTTGGGAACTAAGTTGACACTGTCCAGCATGACACGGCGCAGTTCCAATGCAGCTCCTTCAGGAATGCAATCAAAATCATAGAGGCTGGGACCATAGGCCCCAATAGCAGAGGAGAATGCCAGGATCAGGAAAAGAACAGCAACTGAGTTCAGAAAGTTCAGAAACTTCAAACAGTCAGAAGTGGGTTGCTGCAATCAGCTACAGAATCGGTTTTTGAATCGATAAGAATATGGTGTTGAATATGGGCTTGAAGGCTTCTTGAAGGATCTTGAAGGCAACTAAGCTTAACTAAGGCCAAGACTGCTGTAGTGAAGCAGCTCCACCAGTACCCGGGAACAGGTCAGAAAGTAGCAACAAAGCCGTATGGAGAAAATACAAAGATCAGTAATGAGAAACCAATGCAGCCTGCAGCAATGATCGTTGAAGATGTGAGTCACTTCACTGAGCAGTGTTGCACAGGCATGCGATGGTATCCTCTTGCGCCTCACAAGTTTTGGAAACCTTGTGCAATTTGTCACAGCATCCTTTGGTTTAGCCAAGTGTCAGCACCGTAATTTCAGAGAGAACAGAATAAACCTCCAACGGTCTTGCTGTCTGTGCGCGTCTGCTTGCAGAGTCAAAAGTGTTTCCTACTGACTGGTCGCACCAAATCATTCAGTTTATGCACATAGAAAGTCACCTATACAGAAGATTGATCGCAGCGGCGTTTTGTTTCTCCGGGAGCAATCAACAACATTGCCCAACATTGAACAACATTGACCAACCACCAATGGGCTTGAGCATGGCTTGAGCCACGGAATACCCTTGGAATGCCCATGGAATGCCAAACCAAGCTGCATCCATGCGGGTTTCCGCTTGAGGACAGTGCGTGGTAAAGAGCCCGGCCCCAGCAAAGTCTCCGTTCCTCAGTGTTTCAAGCGCACAGCGCTGCTCATCTGTGGCCATAGCACTAGTTTGAGCTGCCAAAATCCAGAGCAACATTTGGAGTCTCCCAACTCCCCAAATCTCCCGCCAAGCAGCATGTTTCCCAAACAAGCAAAGATTGGCTCTTGGATCAACATTAACCTAAGGGCGACGCGACCGACGTCTGATGGCCAAAATGTGAGATGAACAGCGACGTCTGTAGATGAGAAAAAACATGAAAAAACTACGCTGAATCGATCGAAATTGAAACTATGCTGAAACCAGTCCAGCAATATGCATCTCAATCTTAGCCACAGCAACAGCATGCAAATGGTGACCACCACTTGGGCAGCATGTGATGGATCGTAGAGGTAGGTGGGCACCGGCACAGTTCCCCACAAAAAAACGAAGGAACGCGCCCTGATGTCCTTCACCAACTGCCAAATATTGTAAATTAGATGTGGAACAAAATCAAAAAGATACAGAGCGGCTCGACCTCGCATCGGACTGCAGTCACGCACAACCAGACACATGCTCAAGACTCTCAGGTGGCTAGCCGCTGCAAAATGCACAAAATGTAAAGTGGAAACAGTACCATTTGTGGTTCTGTGCCCTTGAGCACGAAAACACGTTAAAATCTTTAATATACCCTCCAGTAATCAAATATAGCAATCGAAAATCACCCACTTATCAAAGGAAGTTTCCTAGAGAAACTCCGAGTTACGGAAGGTGAACATTCTCACTAACCAGAGATCGTTGTGTCCAGTTGGCATGTGCCTTAAGAGATCATGAAGTCACATTCTCACTAGCCTAAAAGATCACTGAATCATTGTGTCCAGTTGGCATGTGCCTTAAGAGATCATGAAGTCATTTCTCACTAGCCTAAAGATCATTGTGTCCAGTTGGCACCTGCGTAGAGGTCGACTAGAGGCAGAAGTAGGGGTAGAGTAGAGCAAAGCTGTGTAGAGTAGAAGTAGAGTAGGGTAGCGCTGTGTAGAGTAGCGAAAGTAGAGTAGAAGTAGAGTAGATTAACCCTGTCTAGAGTAGAGAAGAGCAGAGGTAGAGGTAGAGGTAGAGGTAGAGATAGAGATAGAGGTAGAGGTGCAGGGTAGAGGTAGAGCAGAGGCAGAAGTAGAAGTAGAAGTAGAGTAGAGTAAAGCTGTGTAGAGTAGAGAAGAGCAGACTAGAGTAAGAGTAAGAGTAAGAGTAAGAGTAAGAGTAAGAGTAAGAGTAGGGGTAGGAGTAGGAGTAAGAGTAAGAGTAAGAGTAAGAGTAAGGAGCAAGGAGCAAGAGCCAGCAAGAGTAAGAGTAGGAGTGGAGTGATAGAGTAGAGTAGAATAGAGTAGAGTAGGGCAGAGCGGAGCAGAGCAGAGCAGAGTAAAGCAGAGTAGAGGTAGAGTAGAGGTAGAGGCAGAAGTAGAAGTAGAGTAGAGTAAAGCTGTGCAGAGTAGAGAAGAGTAGAGTAGAGTATATCAGAGTAGCGCAGAGAAGAGGAGAGATGAGTAGAGTAGAGTAGAGCAAAGTAGAGGAGAAGTAGAAGTACCGCAGAGTAAAGCTGCGTAGAGAAGAGTAGAGAGTAGAGAAGAGTAGGGTAAAGCAGAGTAGCGTGGAGAGGCAGAAGTAGAGTAGAAGGTGAGTAGGGGTAGAGGTTGAATAGAGTAGAGTCGAGAAAAGTAGAGTAGGGAAGAGAAGAGTAGAGTGAGAAGTTACGATTCTGATTGTGGTTTGCAAGTCATTCTGGGCAGACCGCGTTGGAACTGCTACTTGAATGATGTGTTTTGAATGTTCGGATTTACGCAAAACATTATGTTTTCCCGGTTTGCGGAGATTCCGTTGCGGAGAAAAGTTGGCTCGCGTGCGCCACGGGGTTGGGCGTCGTTGCTTTGCCGTCGAGTCCTGCCCGGTTAGAGCGTGCAGTGTAAGACTGAGGGTTCGGTGTCTTTCTCTATTTTCTCTCTTCTTTGTTGACGCTGTGCTAGCTGCTATTGTGCTTTGCAGCTCGGCCTCCGCAGATCGCAGTGGAATGGCTGCGTCCAGGTGTCTTGAAAGGTGCTTGTTCTTGAATACTGTCTTGCGATTCTATTGTGTTTCGCAAGTCCTTGTTGGCAGATCGCATTGGAACTGCTACGTGAATGCTGTGTTTTGAATGTTTGGATTTGCACGAAACGTTGTGTGTTTTTCCGGTTTACGGAGATCCTGTTGCGGAGCGAAGTTGGCTCGCGTGCGTGACGGGGTGAAGCGCCATCGCTTTGCCGTCGAATCCTGCCGATTTGGGCGCGCAGTGTAACCGAGGGTTCGAGGTGACTTTTCCTCTTCTTTGTTGACGCTGTGCTATTGTGTTTTGCAACTCCCCCTCTGCAGATCGCAGTGGAATGGCTGCGTCAAGGTGTCTCGAAATGTACTTGTTCTATTGTCTTGCGATTGTATTTTGTGTTTGCAAATCATTCTTGGCAAATCGCGTTGGAACTGCTACATGAATGATGTGTTGTGAACGTTAAGATTTGCGCGAAACATTGTGCTTTTTTGGTGTAAAGGGAAGTTATATAACGTTGCGGAGAAAAGTTGGCTCGTGAGCGCGACGGGGTTAAAGGCCTGGGCAGCTAGTTTATAAAGTGTTTAGTGACTTTATCTAGTTTAGTAACGTCGCCAAACTAAGTTATAAGCTAGATAAACTAGGTTATAAACTGAGACTGTTTGAAGTTGCTAAATTAGGGTGTAAGTTTATTAAACTCCCAGGCTAATGTATAAACTGCTGTCCAAACTAGTCAAACTGTTCATTGAGTTTAGCTAAATTGGAAAAATGGCGGCCCAGCAGCATGTCCTTTGGCCACCTGCCGGGCGCTTTCGTGGAGATTTTCTTCTGGTTTCAGAAAGCAACGTTAGGCACTATAGGCTGGCCTTAAACGTCTCCCGGCGCCCTCGGCTGCCCTTAAACCCTGCCCGGCGCTTGAGGCCATTCCAGCGGAGCCAACCCAGTTTGGCAAATTTAGCGAGTTTAGCTAAACTAGTTTAGGGTCGGGCTAAAGTAGTTTAGCTAAAGGCCATAATCTAGTTTAGGCTGGGCCGGTAAGCTAATTTATCTAGCCCACATACTGGCAGTGACCCAGTTTATAAACGCGCTACGCTGTGTATTAGACTAGCTAAACTGAACTTAAATAGTTATAATAGTTTAAACGTCTTAAACGTGTAAACTAGCCATTAAACTAGCTGCACTTCCAAGGCGGCGTCGCTTTGCCGTCGAATCCTGCTCGATTTGCACGCGCAGTGTGACTGAGCATTGTTCCAGGTGACTTTTCCTCTTCTTTGCTGACGCTGTGCTATTGTGTTTTGCAACTCGGTCTCTGCAGATCGCGGTGGAATGGCTGCGTCAAGGTGTCTCGAAAGGTACTTGTTCTCCAGTATTGTCTTGCGATTGATTTGTGTTTTGCAAGCCATTCTGGGCAGATCGCATTGGAACTGCTACATGAATGACGTGTTTTGAATGTTCGGATTTTCGCAAAACATTATGTTTTCCCGGTTTGCGGAGATTCCGTTGCGGAGAAAAGTTGGCTCGCGTGCGCGACAGGGTTAAGCGTCGTCGCTTTGCCGTCGGGTCCTGCTCGATTTGCGCGCGCAGTGTAACTCAAGGTTCGAGGTGTAGCCGTTGTGCGTCATTCTATAGCCTTCCAACTCTGTCTCGGCGGATCGCAATGGAATGGCTGCGTCAAGGTTCCTCGCTGCTGCGGCTGCGTGCTTACTACTAATGTCTTTTGCAGCTGAAGAGTCGTAAATCGTATTGGACTGGCTGCATCAAGGGTGCGATGGTGATTTGGCAGCTACTTTTTTTCCATTTCGGAGCTGCTGATTTTCCTTCTAAAATTCCATATTTAAAATGCTTCAAAATTGTCGCTTTTCCGCTTTGGCGCCGAGATCCCGGTTTTGGAGCTGCTATTTGCGTAGCTGTTGTGCGTAATTCTCTTGTGCTTTGCAACTCATTGTCTGCAGATCGCAGTGGAATGGCTGTGTCAAGGTTCCTCGCCACTGCGGCTGCGTGCGTAATTGTTGGCTGAGAGGCGTAAGTCTTATTGTAATATTTGTAATGGTTGCATGGAGGTTGAGAATGGTGATTTGGCAGCTACTTTTTTCCCATTTTGCCGCTGGTGATTTTCCATGATTTTCCTTTTAAAATTAAATTTTAAAAATCGCTTCAAAATCGTCGCTTTTCCGCTTTGGCGCCGAGATCCAAAGCTGTTGTGCGTAATTTTTTGCCTTTGCAACTCGGTGTCTGCAGATCACGGTGGAATGGCTGCGTCCAGGTTCCTCGCTGCTGCGGCTGCGTGCGTACTACTAATGTCTTTTGCAGCTGAAGAGTCGTAAATCGTATTGGACTGGCTGCATCAAGGGTGCGATGGTGATTTGGCAAGCGCAAGCTACTTTTTTTTCCATTTTGGAGCTGCTGATTTTCATTGTAAAATTCCTTTCAAAAAGTGCTTCAAAATCGTCTTCTTTTCGCTTTGGCGTCGAGATCTGGTTTTTGGAGCAGCAATTTCTGCCGCCATATTGCCGCCATGTAGGTTTAAAGTTTCATTGTGTAAAAGGTGGTTTTGTGTAAAAGCTTCTCTGCGTAAAAGCTTCTGTGTGTAAAACCTTGCTCTGTGTAAGCTAGCTCTGTGTAAAGCTTCTCTGTGTGAAAGCTTGTCTGTGTAAAAGCTTGCTCTGTGTAAAGCTTGCTCTGTGTAAAAGCTTCTCTGTGTAAGAGCTTCCTTGTGTAAGAGCTTCCTCTGCGTAAAAGCTTCGCAGTGCAAAAGGTTCACTGTGTAAGAGCTTCTCTGTGTAAAAGCTTCTTTGTGTAAAAGCTTCTCTGTGTAAACGCTTCTCTGTGTAAAAAGCTTGCTCTGTGTAAAAGCTTCTGTGTGCAAGAGCCTCTGTGTTTAAAGGCTTCTGTGTGTAAAAGCTTGCTAGGTGTAAAAGCTTCTCTGTGCAAAAGCTTCTCTGTGTAGAAAGCTTTTGTGTGTAAAAGTTTCTTTGTTTAAAGCATCTCAGTGAAAAGAGTTGAGAAGAGTTGACAAGAGGTGAGAAAAGTTGAGATGAGCTGAGAAAGAGGTGAGACGAGCTGAGCGGAGGTGAGAGGAGGTGGGAAGAGTTGAGAAGAGGCGGCAAGAGGTGAGAAGAGCTGAGACGAGTTGAGAAGGGTTGAGAAGAGGTGGGAAGAGGTGAAAAGAGTTGAGCTGAGTTGTGAAAAGAGTTGAGAAGAGCTGAGATGGTCTGAGAAGAGCTGCGACGGGCTGAGAAGTGGTGGCCACAATTTAAAAGGGGTGAGGCAAGATGAGGACGAATTCACAGAACAGAGTTGATCAGATGTGAGGCTCCACCCCAACTCCTATAGGTAAACCTTGCTTTTGGATCCTATAGTGCAACAGTCCTTAACCCTGGAAACTTTCGCCACCCGCCTCGCGCAGATTCTACTTGTAGATGTTTTTCCATTTGTAGGGGGTTTCAACTGCCATGTTTGACAACCGGAGGGTTTGTTGTATAATTACTGTTGTATAACATCATGTAACATCATATAACATCACTTAACATCGACCTGACCAAAGTGCGGAAAAGCATCAAACGAAAAGCGCAATTCTCTGCGCTTCTGTCTCTTCTCGCGGGTTCAGTCGAGGAAGAACGCTCTGAGAACTGACCACCAGTACCACCAAGGCAAGGTACCGCAGCCTGGCAAAGTGAGATCACACCTGGTCGTGTGAAAGAATGAAATTGATTGAATTTGATTTTCCGAAGCCTTTGTGCGATGTCAATATTGTCAATGGGAGGATCCTTCTAAGGTGTAGTTGGGCCATGCTGGGCCACTTGGCTTCACCGCAGCTGCCCTCGTGCCTGCTTCGCAGGAAACTGTATCTTGCAAGGCGAGCCCACAACAAATTGAAGACAAAGCTCACGACTGGGTGACCAATCAAGTGTGGGTCCTCTGGCGGTCGAGTTATCCCGACTTGGTAGCTTCTGGTCAGCTCATGTCAATTTCAGGACAAGTGGCGTCATATGCCATATTAATTCACTTCAACATGTTTACGTACAATTTTACAACTAAAAAATCAATGCCGTTGCCGAATCACTTTGCCTCCCTGCAGGGTTGAACAAGAAGCAATCTGAAACCCTGAAAGAAACATCGTTCATGACTCATGACCTCTAAAAATGATACAGTCATCGAATCTTTCATCAGAATTGATCGACGGACAAGAGAACAGGATATCCTCCGTTTTTATCTTTGTTCAAAGCTGTCAATGGCGACAAGGATCATTCAATTTGACAACAGCAGGGAGGTATGTGTTGAACGTGCCATCATCGTTCTGGATGAGGTGCTTCACGAAAAAATTGACTCTTCGCCTTCGTCGCACAAACACAAGCACTCAAACATCATTAAGCATCCATACCAACAGCAATTAGCATGCCTAGGTCGCGCATTGCATTACCAGGAATCTATGGATGTTGCGCGTATGTGCAATGAATGCAAATGTATGGATGTAATGCATTGATATTGATATCCTATCAATGTATTGTACTTGCGAACGTGCATACAAGACTTAACATCACATGATTCATGATACCAATTGATAATATATATATATACACACATCCCCCCCATTTAAGGGGGGCTGGGGGGTTAAGCACTGAAATATTTCAAATTTGGGGGGTTACCCTCCCCACCTAGAAATATGTCAGCTAGAAATTTCTGATTTATATACGGTAGAATAAGGCGATGGAAAATCTTAGCGGCTTAGCGCTGCCAGTTATGCATCAACGGGCACCTGTTGATGTGGTAAAGTACGTGCAAACCGGCTGAAGCACGCATTTTCATATGTTTTTCTCTCCCCAAGCTTTGCTTGTGAATTTTTTTGGGGTGGTGCAGAACCATGGTATTTTACAGCCCTAGAAGCCCCCCTCCAGAAATTCCATGGCAGCAGTAGGATTCCGTTTCTGGGTATCCTCAAAGGCCAGAGGCAGGAGTTCGTAGAGGTCATGCGCGGTTTGCTTTTTGATCTACAAGTCTGGCATCCGGAGCACCCCCCCCCATCTCTTTTGGAAGCCCGAAAAACACGTAGTGGGCTGGATATTTCACGTGCACGAAATATGTCTCATAAATTTCTTGCCTTACCTCCCGCCAAATATTCCAGGGTTAAAGGCAAAGGGGGGGATATATACACAATATAATACATGAATTCATACATTCAAATACTGTGACTCGACTGCGATCCACTGTGTACATCATGTTGCGATATCTCAAGGTTCAGCATTTTGGGTCATTCGATGGCTGGGCCAACCTTCACCTTTTTCCCATGGTATTCCCCAGGTATTCCCCAGCTTTAAGCCGGGCCAATGCGTGATCTTGTCATATCTCATTTTTCAAGAAATCTTTCCTTGGCCTGGCCCGTTTCTTTATTGCACGGCTTCAGGCCCGACACCGTGGTGTTTTTCAAACATGTTTCTTAATTTTTCCTTAAGAGAAAATTGTTCGTGCCTTCACGATTTGCTTGCTTGAAGCTTTCCCTGGCCATCCTAGGCCGTCCATCTCTTTTCTTCTAGGGTTTCAGCCCTTTGAGTGGCAGTGGGTGTGGCGAGGGGTTTCGTTTTTCCGGTCTTTCTTGGCGCTTTTCAGACATTTTTTCCTTCATGTTTCCTTGAAGAAATTTATTCTTGCTGAAGATCTGCTTGCGTGAAGCTTTCCGTGGCCATCTGTGTTACGTCGTTTCGTTTCCGAATTGTGTTTCATCAACAACTGCTGCTGTGACCATATATTAGCGGACACGCCAGCTTCCTTGTAAGTTATGATGTTTCATCACCTTGACAAACGGCCATTTTGAGACACTTCTCAGATTCTCCTTACTGTAGCATCACTTCTAGTAATGTCGTGGAGATCTTTCCAACGTTGGGAGCATCAATATATGTGATGTCAACCCTGGACTAAGCAACATCCAATTTATGTTTCATTTAGATTCATTTAGGGTATACCAGTCAGAACTGACAATCAACATCAATCACCTCCATTGTGGGAGCCCCCCTGGTTTACTAAGGGTGACCGGCCAAAAAACAACAACTTGGTACACCTAAAACAAGCAGGCTAGAGATTGCATGTGATTGTAATCCGGGGCAAACATTAAGCAGTAAGAATAGGGAAGCGCCACTATTGCACAATTAGGACCTAAAAATTATATATATATATATGTGTGTGTGTGTGATGTGTGTATATTTTTAAATACGCACATCACACACACACATATTTATGTATATATATACATATGCACATAAATTCGTATAATGTACCTACAAATAAACAAATACATATGTATATATATATACACTAGATAAATATATGTAACCCATACATATATATATATATATACACACCATACATACATATAGATATATAGATAATACATACATATACACAATACATACATATATATATATAACTGTGTAAATGTATAAATATACGTATATAAATAAGGTAGGTACAGTATGTGTGGCATGTATGTTTGGTATTGTATGTATGATAGGTATGATAGGTATGGAATGTATGGTCAAAGTTCGTATGGTATGGTATGTACGGTATCATTGGAATGTATGGTAGGTACGGTATATGTTAAACACATGTAGTGTTGTGAGAGTACACAGGTAGTAAATAGGAAGTAGATACATAGCACACGTATATATGATATGGCTATAGGTAGCACGTAGGTACTTTGAGGGAGTATGTGTGCTACGTAGGTCGTCTAAAGGGTAGCATGTACCTAGTAAATGCGAGGCTGGTAGTCAGAAATACGCAAGGACCTAGCAAATACGAGGCTGGACCTCAGAAATGTTGCCAACAGCTTGCAAATAGATGGGAAGGGGGTGCTATCTGGGGACCCATACCATTGGGGGGCAGGAACGCTATCTATGTATGTATGTATGTATGTATGCATGTATGCATGTATGCATGTATGCATGTATGCATGTATGCATGTATGCATGTGTGTATGTGTGTATGTATGTATGTATGTGCATGTATAGATAGATAGATAGATAAGATTAGATAAGATTAGATAAGATTAGATAAGATTAGATAAGATTCGATAAGATCAGATAAGATGAGATAAGATTAGATAAGATTAGATAAGATTAGACAAGATTAGACAAGATTAGACAGGATTAGATAAGATTAGATAAGATTAGATTAGATAAGATTAGATAAGATTAGATAAGATTAGATAAGATTAGATAAGATTAGATAAGATTAGATAAGATTAGATAAGATTAGATGAGATTAGATAAGATAAGACAAGGTAAGAAAAGACAAGATACGATAAGATAAGATTAGATCAAGATAAGATTAGATAAGATAAAATAAGATAATATAGATAAGATAGATAAGATAGATAAGATAAGATAAGATAGATAAGATCGATAAGATAGATAAGATAGATAAGATAGATAGGATAGATTGGATAGATTGGATAGATTGGATAGATTGGATAGATTGGATAGATAGGATAGGTAGGATAGGTAGGATAGATAGGATAGATAGGATAGATAGGAAAGACAGGATAGATAGGATAGACAGGATAGACAGGATAGACAGGATAGACAGGATAGACAGGATAGACAGGATAGACAGGATAGACAGGATAGACAGGATAGACAGGCTAGACACGCTAGACACGCTAGATACGCTAGATACGCTAGATACGCTAGATACGCTAGATAAGCTAGATAAGATAGATACGCTAGATACGCTAGATAAGCTAGATAAGCTAGATAAGCTAGATAAGATAGATAAGATAGATAAGATAGACCAGATAGACAAGATAGACAAGATAGACAAGATAGACAAGATAGACACGATAGACAAGATAGACACGATAGACAAGATAGACAAGATAGACCAGATAGACCAGATAGACCAGGATAAGATAGGATAAGATAGGATAAGATAGGATAAGATAGGATAAGATAGATAAGATAGATAAGATAGATAAGATAGATAAGATAGATAAGATAGATAAGATAGGATAAGATAAGATAGATAAGATAGATAAGATAGATAAGATAGATAAGATAGATAAGATAGATAAGATAGATAAGATAGATAAGACAAATAAGATAGATAAGATAGGTAAGATAGATACGATAGATAAGAAAGATAAGATAGATAAGATAGATAAGATAGAACAGATAGATAAGACAAATAAGATAGATAAGATAGATAAGGCAGATAAGGCAGATAAGACAGATAAGACAGATAAGACAGATAAGACAGATAAGACAGATAAGACAGACAGATAAGACAGATAAGACAGATAAGACAGATGAGAGAGATAAGAGAGATAAGAGAGATAAGAGAGATAAGAGAGATAAGAGAGATAAGAGAGATAAGAGAGATAAGAGAGATAAGAGAGATAAGATAGATAAGAGAGATAAGAGAGATAAGAGAGATAAGAGAGATAAGATAGATAAGAAAGATAAGAAAGATAAGAAAGAAAGAAAGAAAGAAAGAAAGAAAGACAGAAAGAAAGAAAGAAAGAAAGAGAGAAAGAAAGAAAGAAAGAAAGAAAGATAGATAGATAGATAGATAGATAGATTAGATAGATTAGATAGATTAGATAGATTAGATAGATTAGATAGATTAGATAGATTAGATAGATTAGATAGATAAGATAGATAAGATAGATAAGATAGAAAGATAGAAAGATAGAAAGATAGAAAGATAGATAGATAGATAAATAGATAGAGAGATAGAGAGATAGAGAGATAGAGAGATAGATAGATAGATAGATAGATAGATTAGGTAGGTAGGTAGGTAGATAGATAGATAGATAGAGAGAGAGAGAGATAGATAGATAGATAGATAGATAGATAGATAGGATGGATGGATAGATAGATAGATAGGTAGGTAGATACAGTAGATAAATAGATAGATAGATAGATAGATAGATAGATAGGATAGATAGATAGATAGATAGGTAGATAGATAGATAGATAGATAGATCGATCGATCGATCGATAGATAGATAGATAGATAGATAGATATGATAGATATGATAGATATGATAGATAGATAGATAGATAGATATCTAATAGTAATAATAAAATTGATAACAATAAGAGTAATAATAATGATAATAATAATATTATATACATATATAATGCATACGAGTTCCTTGCAGATCTCTTCGCGTGTCTGTGTTTATATTTAAATGACATCTCACAAATGTCGCCCCCATTGCAACGCATGAATTCGATTGAATTCGTATTCCAGCCTATCCAAGACAATCTCGTGTTCCCCTCTGGGCAGGCTTAAAATGGCTTGAACATGCTTGAACTGGCTTAAGTACATGGTTGCGTCCGAGCTTGCTGAGCTGAGGTGCATTTTCTTGATTGTCAACCTAGAGCGCCATAGCATTCCTTAGACTTTGAACATGCCCTTGGGCACTGGGCTGTGTACCACCCCTGGCAAATGAATGCAAATGAGACCATAGGGGTTTGAGCTGCTCGAGTTTGGTTCGATTTCGCTCGGGAGTTCGAGTTCAGTTCGAGCAATGAAATGAGAATGTGGAATGAGAATGAGTTGTACTTTGGAAACTTTGCGCGTCAGATCACATGAGACATGGCTCAAACAAAGGTTCAAACTACTGTAGAACTAAGTTGAAGGGACAAGAATGATTCTCTGTCCTAGCCTGAAGCAAAGTTTGCATGGAAAAGTAGTGCCTGCGACAATACACATGTCTTTGGCACTGCGTCTGTTCGTGCCGCGTTGTCACATGTTATCGTACGTTATCCACGTCTGTTGTGGAAGAGACTTCTGCGTTGGGATGCCAACCCCGTGGGATGACGGGATGAATTCCGACAAAGCGACCATCAAACAGAATAGGAAGCAGCTGCTGTCCCCTCACCCCACCTCGATGCACATGTTGCAAAACCAAGCACTTACATAACTTACAACAAATTACAGTAAGACAAATTATATTATATTGATATTGTAATCAATTGATATCAATTATATATTGTGTTCGCACTTGTTCACATATTTTACAATTGTCTGCTGCATTTTTCAGTAGATGTGTCTTTGCCGACCTCTGCCAAACACGTGGAAACACGGATGTTGTGAGCAATTTGTGAGCTAAGCTGGTAGCAGCACTCTTGCACAATGTCAGGATGACGTTCAAAAAGTGCATTGCATCCTTGCGCACGCAAAGCCATAGAGTAGTCACAGTCACCGTTTTGACAGGTCACTCTGCAAACCAAACGGCACAAGTCCGGAGAAAGCATCCTTTCTTTCCCTCTCATTGAACTTGTGTTGATAAAGTTCAGACAGTGCAGCTTGCAGTATCTTGCAGTCAAGTTTCCGTAGTAATAGTTGTCTCTGTCAGCACCTTAACTTACTGACTTACTGTTGGATACTGTTGGGATATGTTGGGATGCTGCTGAGGCCCGGCATGGCCCGGCAACCAAAAACAACTGAATGCCTCAGAAACTCATCGCCCAACATCCACAACAGTCCACAACCCAGGCACGGATGGTGAGAAGGTCCGCAATCATGGCACGAGCAACGTGAAAGCTGCCATTCCTCGAAGAGAACTAAGCATACCAAGCATACAGCTTGCAAGATTTGAAAAGATTTGATGTTAGATTACTTAGATTTGATGAGATTTGGAATCGGACTTTCCAGTGACTTCCCACATTTCATGACACATCGGCTGTTTGCAGCAGAGCCAAGCATCTTGATGGCCCAAAGCAAAGGGGAGATGGATTGCGTTCCGACCTCAGCATACTGGGAGCTTTCCCTTGGATCTAGCTCTAGCGTCTAGACAGTGGTTCTCAAGCAAGCATGTGGTTCATGACCCGTGCTCGCAAATATTCGTGAATGCGGTTGATTGAGTTGAGAATTGTTGAGATATGTTGAGCTTGAAGGAAGCCACAACCTGGGTGCCATATGGTGCCATAATATTATATAAATAGATAGTCAGATAGTCAGTCTCCATTCTCATGAGATTCTCATGAGTAGGATGCTTTCAACAGAGTAATTACTTAGTACTTGGCTTCCTGAGCCGTCGGCGGTGACCCTCAAAAGCTCCTGCTCGCGTTTTTTCCGAGACGTCACTGAGATAGCCTGCCACGGAGATCCGGCTGATCCCCCAGGGTTTGTGTCGTGGCAAAGTCACAGCTCTACGATAAAAGGCTAAAAGTTCTAAAAGGCACTCACAAATCATCTTTGCATCAGATTGCATCAAATTGCATCAAATTGCATCAGGAGTCATGAAATCATGAAATGTCCGTCTTGTCATTTTTTCCACGGACTTTCAAGGTGGCCTTGTGAAACTTCAGCGCGCTGTTGGTGTTGATGGCCTTCATGACCAAAGTGGAGCCCTGCCGGCTGGGAATTCAAACTGTTCAGCGTCTCATGGCATCCAAAGTCGAAGAATCGGCCAGCCAAGTCTTATCACGCGAAACCATGAAGCACGTTGAAGATACATTGAAGCATTAAGTGGCCATGAAACTGCAGCGCGGGCAATCCTGAGGATCTGAAAGCTAATATATCTAATATGTATGTGATTGTTTCCAGGAACCAGATGCATGTCACCGCAGCAATACTTCCCGAGTAAAGTTGAGGGGGAGTGCACAATACTGGGCTGGTAAATCTTGATAGCAGCTGATAGCAAAACAAAGTTATGCTGAGGAACAGAACGATGTCAGTCTGATTGTTTCCTGGTACGGGTCCTGAACTGTACTGGACCAGTACTGGATGACTTCAAACAAGATGGTTTAACATGCTTCAACATGGTTCAACATGGTTAAACATCATCAAATGATTGCCTCAACAATGGTTCGGATCAGAGATTTGGAGATCAGGGTCAGGGACCATCGTATCGATGCCGCTGTCTTTTCATCCACATTCCTCAGCTCACTTGCCAAGTGCATGGCCATGCGCTGCCACGAGCCGCAAAGATCACAGCACATCCTCCCCCTAAAAAGTCGAACCAAAACGCCAAGAGATGCCAAGAGATGCCAAGAGTCATGGCATAAATGGACTGGCTCCATGCCTGGCAAGAAACTGCATCATTTGCACAAGGATTCTGAGATATTGCTACAAGTTGCATCAATTTGCTACATACTCTGAGCATATTCTGAGCAACTCTACATAACTCTATAGTATTCTACAGTAATCAGCTTGATGTTCCCCGCCTCCACAAAGGGCATGAAAAGCTCAGTGGGAATGCCATAGCCCACATGCCGAAGACCCAGGGCTGAAATTTCCTCCATTAACTCCCGAGGTCTTTTGTAGATCTCCATGCACATCTCCATGACCTGCCAAGGCGGCAGCTGACCTATGGCCTATGGACGGCCTATGGACCTTTGGAATCCTTTGGACGTATCATGACATGTCTAAATCATTCTAAATCTATTAAAACACTGACGCCTTCAGAAGAAAAATTGAACAAGCGACACAGAAGAATGTAGTGATGTGACTACATGACTGGTGACTGGGAGACATGAGGGTAGCGTTAGTATTGCGGTAGTTGGATGTAGTGGGGATCCAACGGGTCCAACGGGCCTAAGTACCACAAATCACAAAACTCCCGATGACTCCCGCCTTGCTTGCGATGAAGTACAGTCGTGTGGTCGACTGCTTAAAATAGTTCTGCCCGGTTGGAGCTTGTTCAAAGAAGCGCCTGTATACATCCCGGCACAGTCTGGGGATGCTCTCCTCCGATAAGTTCCTGATGAACCTGTCCACAGCGCGCTGCTGTCCTGGCACGGGCTTTCTTCAGTCTTCCCACTGTGAAATTTGATTCAGTTGAATCCTGGAGTTTCACAAGCAGCCCATCATAGCGATACAAAGTGATACAAACCTCGTATTCCGGGCCTTTGAGCTGACCAAGCTGGATCTTCAACATGCGCTCCAAGTTGTCCCAAAACCAGGTCCAAGCGACCTGTGGTGTTCACCGTGCTGACAAGCAAGATGCAGGAGGCGCCAATAGAAAACAGAAAACAATCGTGCTCGCAAAGATGTATGTCATGTGTGTGTGATCAAATTATATGCGGAGGTGACAACTCCCAGGATGTCAACAGGGCTTCATGGAGCCGGCCCCGTGCCTCGTGCTCGACACCCCAAACCTTGGGGATCAAGGAGCGCAGCGACGCAAGCATCACTGCCTTTCACATGCGGTGCAGACACACTTTGGCGTCGGGGTTGCTTGCCCACTGAGTCACAGTCCCGCAAGGGACGACCAAGTTAAAACTTTATGAAAAACAGCGCCCATTCCCAAAGCCAGGCCTTGAATTCTGCGAAGACAACGGGGTCCTTCATAAATCAGACTCTACAAATGCATAATAAATGATTATAGATGCATGCTTACGCCAACTGCAATTAAAATAACTAATCACTTCGTGAACTCAGAAAGATTGGGAAACGAAACTGCGGTGATGCAATCTGATCTCAGGTCCTTGATCTTGATCAACCGAAGAGACAAAACGTCGCACTCCTCTTGGAGCCGGTTGGTATTGGATGCATTCCTGGCAGAGGTCAGTGAAGTTCAGTGAAGCATACGTGAAACATATTGAATACTGTCATGATAAGGTTATGTCATGTTATGTCTGTTCAACTCAGTGAGGGTCAACGCTTGCCTGGGAGCCGCCAACCCATGAACACCCCATATGCGTATGACGATTAATTATGATTCATAGATATTCCTGGTAACTTGTCCACTCTGCGACAAAGTATCAGGACCATGTTTTCGAACTGGTCAAGGACTGCTTCCATCCAGTTGATGCCCATGTTGAAGCCCATGACCGCGGCGTTGAAACAAAACATCTCCTGCCATCCCATCAATTTGCACTTTGCAGATTGGAAAGAATTGAGGAACCACTCTGCAAATTGAATCAGGCTAAAAACACTAAGCTACTGGCGTTGAAATTTTCAGGAACCTTTGTCGCTTGGATCTTTTTTGCCTGAGTCTACCAACAACTTGAGACATCTTGCCTTGCAGTTCAAAATATTCAAAGCACATTTTTTGGTAAGCTAACCCTCTTCTGGAAGTGTTCAAACCCATAAACGGCCAAAACAGATCAAAGACCATCCAAATCTGCCAAGTTAATCTAAGTCTCGCGTTTACTATTGCTGGCGGGCTCTGCTTCTCCTGTCTCTTCAACACACGGCAAAGCAGACAGGAGAAAAAAACAACCAGGGCGGCACGTGAGGCGAAACATGAAGCCGGCTCCAACAATTCTTGTCATTTAATGTTGTACCGATTGTACTGTCCCACTTGTATCCAGATGTCACATGATTTCCTGTCCAGAGTCCAGATGTCACATGTTCGACAAAGATGCACCGACTCGTCCTTCGAGAGCAGCAGCCGGGAGGCGGTCCATGGACGCAAGAGGCTGACCATTGGCAGCTTGCTCCTCTTGCTCTGCAAGTCCTTGGCAGATACTGCTCTGAATAATCTGAATACAGGGCTTCAATACTTCAGGTATGTTTCAATGATGTTGCTTTTGATGCCATGCCCTGGAACACCTATGTGGCATGATGAGCCCACTTCTGGATTGCAGCAAGGAAGCTAGCGTGAGAAGCCTTAGGCAGCTGAACAAAAACAAAAACAAAAACAAACCCAAACAATTGCAAAGAGCGGCAATTCCCGCTCGGGAATAAAGCGCCAACGAACCGTTACTTGTACAGTGCAAGGAGCTGCGATCCAACTGGCGCGAAGGATGTTGATCCTGTCTGAATACTCCCTCCGGACGTAGATCATGGCCCCGGCAGTGTAGTTCAAGAGCGCCTGCAATCCAGACAAAGCCTGAGTGCCCATCAGGCCAATCTGTGGCACCATACAATTTCTCAGCATAGCTATGGATAGCTTCCACTCAGCACAAGTAAGTGCGCATGCATCATCATATTCATCATGCATCTGCGAATGAGAATGCTATCCCTCTTTCTTTGTTTCTTTCTTTCTTCCTTCCTTACTTCCTTCTTTCTCTCTCTCTCTCTCTCTGGGTTTCTGACCAGCGTTGTCAAATTGGCACCCAATTCTTGTTGCAAAAGCTCGCAAATGGCATCTCGAAATACACCAGCCCGAGGTGTCGTCACATCGATGTCCAAATGCTGAAAGCTAAGGGTTTCAGTATTAGCCTGGCAACATATCTGGCTGCACTACCAGGTCAAGGCATGCAAGACCTAGGCCTAGGCTTATTCACTTTCTGGATGAACCCCCTTCCAAATCTGTCCAACTGTTTGGGACTAGCAGTGCGGCGGCCTTAAGCACTGTAGGCCGTGGCAAGTCCGCGACCAGCATATTCAAGGCATTCACAAACTTCATTGCCATCACAGAACGCGCTGTCCTAGTCAGGAAATGAACCAAAGGCCTTCGAGACAAGTTCCAAACCAGGCAAGAAAAACCATCCCAACTGGTATCAACGTTTTTGTAGGCTTCCCTGAAGACCGAAAACCGTAGAGGCCGTGGCCACGCTGAATTTTGACGAGTCTCTTGAACAGGTATTGCAGTTCAGGAGCCGCATCAAAAATTGCACTGTAAATCGCATCTCCAGCTGAATCTCTCGAAGGTTGCTGTGCTAGGAAGGTATTCCAAGCAGTCCTGACATTGGAAAGGGCCGTTACACGTGTGATCCAGTGGTGCTACCACAATTTCCCAAATGCAACTATCTGCACAACGAAATGGAACGTTTCTGGATTCTGAAGAGGGGCCCTTTGAATCAGAAAATCTGCTCAACACAGGCCAAGCTTCTGAAGCTCGGTCACTACATGCTCTGGCAGTCGCATTTCGCCAAAGACATGATCCTGTACATCAGTCACGAGTGCCTCAATGTCTTCGACCTGCCAAGCATTCCAATAACATGCGTGCTCCTTTGCGAATACCGTATTTGCATCTATGTTTGCTCACAATCACACACATACATGATGTATATAGGGCGAAGCGTAGATCCTTTACGGTACGGTTCGCATGAATGAATTCCAAAAGAAAAGCATGTGTATATAATATAGGCGTCTACCGGGTACCGTCATTGACCTACATTTGCACATTCCGGCCAAAAGTAGGTATGTGGTATGCGCATATACAACTCACACACACACATAATATAATTATATATATATATATGTGTGTGTGTGGGTGTTTTGCATATATACATATATAATGTTATATTATATCTATCTATCTATCTATCTATATATATATATGTGAGCCGCCGTCAAAATCAATTGCTGATGCTTGGTATGAAAATATAGGTTATCGCTTTTTTTGTGGGGCCCTATCGCATTTATCGCTTTACAGTGTTTTGTTCAAATCAACACTAAATAATGCAAAAATGCAGCGGAATTGGCTTCACAGATTCAGATCTCTAAGCTGCCGGGATTGGATTAAGGGGCGCTCGTTGTCTTTGCGTTTGCCATCATGTTGGGGAGCTATCTAAGCACATTCCTAGACTCTTTCAATGGTTCCCAACGGTTATAAGATCACTAATTCTATTTTTTTCCTGTTGCCAAGGCATGAGGAAGAAATCTGCAGGTTCTGAACAAAAGATTAAACAAAAATAAAGCAAATCTTCCATGACAAGTGCCCGTTAGGCACCTCCAGGTGTGCAAAACGAAAATTAAATTGTCTATCAGGCCGACATGTGGCATAGTTTCAACCTTTGGTTGAAAATAAATCTTCTCTTTACCGATTGAAGGACTCTACATGTAGTAAAGTTAGTAAAGGACCGAATTAAACTCCAACATCAGCAATTGAATTGCGAATATTGGCGAAGGCCACTACAGGCTGCCGAAAGGAATAGCGAATAATAGCGAAGGCCATCACAAGATGGCGCCAAAAAAAAATGCCACCTCGCAATCGCAATTGTCCCTCTTTGATAAGCCATGGCGTCAGAAAACGCCACACTTCCCCGCTCAAAAGCTCTAGAAATTGAAGATGGGACCTCATAGTTCCAATAAAGAAGTGTTCGTAGCTATGAAGAAGTGCTTAAGGCTTCCCAAGTCTCAAAACAACCTGATGGCCTAGGGTTGAGAACCTGTTCGCTTTTATGTTGAGTTCTTCTTGTTGGGATCAAAATGGGTCTATCCCTCGTCCGGGGTTCCTTTTTCAACAAAAGGTTATCGCTAAGGGTATCGCTAAATTAGAACACCTTGATGATCAAGAAAGGAAAAGAAAAAGGAACGCGGAACAAAAAGCAAAATTGAAAAAATAAAAGGAAAAAAGAAGGAAAGAACGAGAAAAGGAAACGAAGGAAGAAGAAAGGACAAATCAAACAAAAGGGAAATACAATAAAATATGTAGATGAAATGCAGAATTGGATTCAAAATCAATTTTGATTTACTTCAGATTTCCAAACGAAATAAAAGGAAAATGGAAGGACAAACAAAGAAGAGGAAACATAGGAATAGGATATTCAAATTAAAGAAAAAACACATAAACTGAACTGAGAATTAGATTTAAAACATTTTAAAACTCTCTGTTAATTTAATTAAGCATTCGGTTGCATTTAGTTGAGTTTATTTCTACTGCTTTAGGACCTGGGAGGAGAGAAAAAAAACAACTGCCTGCAGAAAGAAACGGTTCAATCAGCTTGGACAACAAATGGTATGGCAACTGCAAGACACGTGGGCACTGCAGGTTGGATTTTCTTCATCAATTTTGCACATCGCGTGAAGGCACACAACAATATTTGCTTGGTTTACACCAAGTTTAATGCACTCTATATGCACTCTCATATACGGTTACAGTTATTGTTTTTTTGGGGGGCCCTATCGCTTTACATGGTTTGGTTCACTTTCTCAACACAACTGGACCCTCCCTTACTAAAGTAGTCTACGCTTATATTGACCGCATCCATGCAGGACTGCAATCTGCTGTGTTGTTTCGGCGCGTGTTTTTCGCAAATTGTGAGCACACCCAGAACATTGATATATTCCCGCGTCTGACTGCATTTTTGCGCTTGCCTAAAACGGTGCCAAAATCACCTTTTGAACCATGTCTTAAACATATTCTCCGCAATTTGCAGTGTTTCAAGCCGTGAGCTAAGACCTTGACAAATGAAAGAACCCGAAAAAAACCCAACCCTCAATGAACAGCAAATAAACCCTAACCAAACCCTAAACCAACCCTACATCATCCATAACTAATCCTAAAGAATCCCCAAGACAACCCTATAACAACCCTAAATAAACCCTAAGACAACCCTTAGTAGCGCCAAACATCAATTAAGCAATCCTTAAATAAACCTTGAACCAACCCTAAAGAAAATCTAAACCGTCTAAACCAGCTTCAAGTAAACCATAATACAATCTTAACTTAAATCCTAAACTAACCCCAAACTGCTATGCTAAACCCCTAAATAAACTTTGGGCGAACGTCCGCCCCGGAGGGATATATATATCTATACACAGTTGCGGGCTCACGCACGTGTATATACATAATTGTATATATATATATATAATATATATATATATATCACACACATATCTATAAATCCATGCGCACATCCATACAATTTCAATCACCATAATAAATATCACAAATGATTGCAGCAACATGCCATGACATTGCACTACATTGCATTGCATTTTGGAATCATAGTTGTATATGTAAGACTGTTGCGCTACCTAAGAGTATTCAAGCAAAAACATATGGACAATAGAGATCAATAAATATAATATAGTGGATCCAGTTGCAAAATCCATGCGTAAATCATTGTAAAACAACATATGTGTGCATATGATTACAGTATAAATATATATACATATGTGTATTTGCACATACATGCAGTATTACATACACACTCGTTCCATTCTTGCCAGCCTCAATCCCGTCCGCGCTAGCTTCTGCCTCTTCAGGAATGTCCTGAAACAAGCGGCTTAAACCATTGCCAGCGCTTGCGTCCACCATCCCAAAATCCCAGAGCTTGCTAGATCGAAACATGCGACCACACGCTCCTCCTCAGCAAGGTCACCAATACTGAACGCGCTCGCGACCTCATCGCCACAAGCGTCCTTTGCAAAACATTTACAGGTTCCAAGTGTTAAAAAAATATGTGCACACTGCCCATGAACTCAAGTCACTTTGACCCTGTGTGTACTGATGTCTATTGGGCACGGCGTGATTGGTTTTCTGTTCTCACTGTGGTCACTCATAGTATTTCACTACGACTTCAACCTCCTAGCCGGTAAAGAAAATCTATCGCGGATCCTCTTGTTCTTCCATATCTTCAGTGGGCTCCATGCCTGGCAATCACATCAATCAATGCTTTGATGTTTACTTTCCCACTGCATCGGACAATGAGGTACTTTATCTTGCCAGACCAACATTCGTGCACTCTAGAATTTGCCTCCAATTGTTTATTGCCCAAAGACGCAAAGATTTCTGTTGAGACAAGGCCTGGCCTCTGCAGCCCTCACGGGCCAAGGTAGCTTGCTACCTTGCTTCATCAGTTCTACTGAGAGCCTAATCCAAAGCACGAATACAGCAGTGCAAGCTTCGACATGAACATGACAAGATATCGCAAGGTGTTGCAAGATACCTGGGGTACCCTTGGGGTTCTTTGGTAGGTCCTGAGGTGCTGAAGCAGCTAAAGGTAGTATGCATCAATTTATTGCGCGTCCTTCGCTCTGAAGAGCCCTTCTAAACCAATCAATCATTCACGGACACAGACACCCCTCTGAGCCCCATGCAAAATCCCCCTCAGCTCGACTTTTCTTTTGCTGCAACTTCACTGCCAATGGATCGTCAAGCCAGGCGACTAGTGCGACCGCCCAGCCAAGCCAGCTAGGCCGAAAGCATGGCCAGGCATGGCTGCATAATCTTTGCATCTGCTCTCATATGCTCTCACTGAGCATGTTCTTCGACCGGAACGCCACTCAGTTGTGACATGTTGTGACCACTCTTTGTACAAACGGCCCGTCAGGTTGCAGGCCAGCACTGGTAGGACTTCCATCAAATCAATACCTGGCAGTCGTCGTGGCGGCAACCATTGCAGAGCACTCCTGACACTTCTGAGCCTGATTTATATTCATGTACGTCAGCAAGGCTGATAGGTTCCTGAAATCACCCCAATGCCTTCATAAAGATCATGACAGGGATTGTAAAAAGGACCACCTGGCATATGCCAACATGCATGTTGGCAACGTGCAGCAAATGAAGGAGACGACCATCTTGGCTTCATTTGGATTCTATCCAGGGCTGGGGTCAGATTAGAGCCTCCTGGGGGGGGTGTAGGTTAGCAACCTACAGCGCATGGAGACAACCATGCTGGCTTCATTTGGCTTGTATCTGCAGGGTTGGAGCCAGATTAGAGCCTCTTGGGAAGCACGCAGGCAACAAGCTTGGCTTTTGAATGCAGGGCTGCGGTCAAGGGCTGCGGGGCGACAGCCTGGAATTAAAGCTTAACAAAGTAATAAAAACGCAACATCAACACCAGGCCGGGCTGTCAGGCAGCAGTGCTTGCTTCTGTACTGTGGACCAGCCCAAGACACAGCAGGCCTGGGTGACATGTCGGTGACAACCAATGCAAATCGCAGGCGATCCAGTTTGCTGGAAGATGCAGCTTAAGGCATGGAAGGACCGGGTGATATGATTTTGAGCTGTGCGGTTCTCAATTTGCTTGTTGCAGAAAAACGATTGTTGTCTGAGGATGCAGCGAAAGCAGCGGCAAGAAGAATTCTTCCGCCATTGCTGTGGAAGTATCTAACCTCAAACAAAGGGAGCACGTGAGCAAATGGGCCATTGCAAACCGAAACTATGCATTAGCGAACTTGGCCGAGTACAGTTTTGGATGCCTTCATCATCCCGATGTGTGGGTCCTGAGCTCTCAGCTGACTCCCTCGCGCAGCGTAAAGTCAGCAACTGAGAGTCATGCGAGAAGCCCTGCCCCAGCGACTGCTGAGCAGTAGGTCCCGAGAAGGATGAACAAGCCTGGCCGTTTCATGCTTTTCTCAGCTGCTGTCACTTGCCTGATGCATCTTTCTATACATGTAATCTGATGTAATATATGTAATGTGCACGATGCACCAGTACATGATATACAAATATATAATATACGCCTATGTGTCTGTGTATGTGTGTTTGCGTACCGCATGTATATATAATATTATATAATCATTATTATACCATACATGCATGCATAAATAAATAAACAAATAGAGAAATCATACCCGCAGCACGTGCGCTACGCCCCACAGGTATTTCACTCTCTCTCTCTCTCTCCCTCTCTCTCTCTCTATACATATATATATATATATGTGTGTGTGATTATATGTGTATATATATACACTTTCATATGAATTTTGCAGGGTTTCTTTAGGGTTTCTTTAGGGTTCATTTATGATTTCTTTTGGGTTAATTTAGGGTTTTTCCTAGGGTTTTTGTAGGTTTTCTTTAGAGAAAATCAGCCGATTCCCCGCAGAGGGTCGGCAATCACGTCCCTCACGAAGCCTCGTGAGGGACATGAAGTTTAACCATCTCAACATAGTGGAAGGCTACAAGTACCGTAACGGTCACCCAAAATGACAATCATCCCAAAAGAGTTTGGGGCATAGCACAAGTGCTGGCCGAATAAACAATACATAAATGAATAACCATATATTGCACACACACATATATATATACATGAATAAAATTGAATAAATAAATAAATAATAAATAAATAAATATGTAGATAGATATATATATACACATATACTTATACATATATACATGTATATATATATATATACATAGATATACATATGTAAATATGTAGCAGCCATCCTGATGTGGACAGCGATCTGCATCCTGCGGTCGCAGCAATGCCTGAAATTCCGTGCCACGTTGTGAGGTGAGGCTTTCCATTGACCTTGTGGCGAAGCCGCGAAGCCAGTGGAGTTCGCAAGACCGACCCATGGCACTCCAGCCTCCTTGTTGGAATATATCACGTACCAGCCTGGGAAGTGAGAAAGAGCCGATGTTGACGAATGTCAACCAAAATAACCAAAACATACCAAAACATCCAGCTAAGCCCTCCAATTACTCTGGCACACCGTCCAAGAAACTGATATAGAGAAACGGGCCCACACAAAAGGACAGAAACATAAAGAAACATAAAGAAACATAAAGAAACATTTAGGGAGGAAAACATAAAGAATCATAAAGAACCATGAAGAACCAAAAAGAGACTCGGACATATAACATATATAACTTATATAACTGAGTAAATCAACAATACTCAAAATCAAAGTACCCCATCACGCTGGGCAGCACACTGAGTTGCCAGGCCAAAGGCTGTGACTATGCTTCCGGCGCCCATCAAATATCCGTGGATTTTCGTTGCTCGGAGGCCTCACTTTGAGCTCCAGAATGGGCAATGCGATATTTGGGATGCTTATTATGATTTATTATGATATCTTATGATGCTTGGGGTATCTTGGGGTTGTATTTGAGTCCATAGTCCAGCTGGGAAATATGAACTGCATTGACATGTTCGCAGCATGTGGCGGAAACATGTCGGGAAAACATGCGGCCGATGTCAAATGATTGTCATGGTACTAGTAGGATTTGATCTTGTTTCTTCAACCCCAAGGTATAGGCCTTCTCTAAGGTACCAGCCACCAATTTTCTTCACCAAAACAGCATTGCCCATCAAAGCAACATAACCAAGCAACCTCAGACCAGCTTCAAGCACTAACCGATCTGTTGAGCGATGCACCGATCATGATCCATTCTGATCATTCTGAGATTGGCATCTCAGCCCAGCGCATTGCTGCAGGATGGTACCAAAACCAAACTGGCCAAGCCGGCGTCACTGCCTCAGCATCGGAGCAAACTGGCGGCCTGGTGTTTTCTTTGGCCCAGACTAGCACGACATTGATATTGTATGATATTAATTGATATTATGGTATTGTGAGGGTATCGATTGAATCAAATGTATTCAACATATTCAAAATATATCAAATCCATTTGGCAAGAAAGAAATTGAACGCAAGTAAGAGGAAGTATCATCAAACCGATGTGACACGTCTACCTGTAACCATACTTAGTGACAGCAAAGAAACATTAGGGGCTCTTGATATCTCTTGATTCTTGTGTCAGGAAAGCAATCTGAGATACCTACTGCTGCGGCCACACAGGCAAAAATCACCAAAGCAGGACCCCATATTTTAAGCCTCGATGGCACTTCAGAGGTGTGTGGCATTGTCATGCATTGTCATTCACAAAATGACATGAAACTTCAGAGAGTATGATTCAGTATTTGATGGTGGATGATGGTGGTATACACGCTTGACTGCCATCGAGACAATGTCTGTGGAAATTTATCCAACATGGCCACCTTGCGCACCTTGGCCAGGGCGCCAGCGAAAGCCAACCATTCCTGTGCAACCGCAAGCGTCACCAAAATCACCAACGACACAGTTCCATCGGTTCCATGTGCATAATTCATCATGATTCATCATAATTCATCATAATTCCCACCAAAACTTGCATTGTGGCACGTTGCATGTTGCCCGCATGATGACTAACCACAGTAACGACTATGGTACTGATGGCATGGCCCATGGCCTTCCAAGCTTTTCGGCCTTCCAGCATGCGACAATGTTCAATGGACAAACAAGGGCTGCGTAACAGGCAGCCCACACATCCACACAGAAGGTCAAACACCCAATAGAGTTCTGCAGAGTTAAACTGTAAGTGGAACATATTCCATTATTTTCGGTGAGACTTGCGTTGCGGCGAAACGACCCACAACCAGAACGTGCCACAGGTAGCCTTTGAGGCATCCGGCATCTCGGTGCGAGTTTGAATCGCAATGGCTAGGACTTTCATTCAGATTCTACCAGATTCACTAATATACATTAATATACTTTCATCTATTTTCGATATTCTATATATCTTCACCATCTTCGCCACATTCAGATATCTTACGAATTTTGATAATATGCAGTAATTAAATGTAACTAATTAGAACAAGTCGCAGAAGTGTCTCGATGCAATTCATTTGGACTACCCTGCCATCACTTTTCTGGCGCAGCTCCACTTCTCCACTTTGCACGGATTGCTCTCAGGGGCACCTGCCAAACGTGAGTGGGGATGTCGTTCCTCAAAGTGCAAACACTTGAAACACTTGTTTGCTTTTATATGCTTTTATCTTTCAAGTTCCATCAAGTTCCCTAGTCAGCCTAGTTCTACCATAACTTTTCTGATCAAAGTCATCTCTTGCCCGTGGCATGCTCAGGACGTATCCAAAAATGCGGCTCTGAGATTTGCGCCAAGACCCGTGTGGGCTTCTCGGCCAATCCTCAGGGTACGCCCGATCCACCAGGTGGATCGGGTGGATCCAGATGGATTCAGATGGATCCAGGAGGCATAGCTGGCATAGCTGGCATAGCTGAGGCCATCTGAGGCGCATGCTGATCGGAAGGCCCAGTGCGCGCACCATTGCCGCAACGTGTGCCGAAGCCGTGCCTATGGCGAATCGGTGGAACCATGTGGAACCCTTCGCCGCATGGCTGTGGCATGTCGAAACACCGAGACTGTGGCCCTTTCCGTTGAGGATGATGCTGAGGTCCTTCACCCAAGAGATCCCAAAACAATCAAAACATATCAAAACACTATAAGACATGGCGGCATGGTTGTGGCAGGGCAGGGGGGCCAAAGAAGGACTCATGTTTGTGCACATTACATCACATTACAATCTTTTCATGCATTGGACTCAACACGACTTAACAAATTGCGACAACATGCAACAAATGTATAAAACTATCAGAATATTACACTGTCATTGGACCTTTGTTCCTACATGTTCCCACAACATCCCACAACTGTTCTAGGCTTGGCCACACCTGCGCTTTGAACTTCCGGGTTGCGGCCTCTTGAATCGCCTCCATGAATCTGAGACATATGGGAACATAGGTTGATGATGGTTGATGATGACGGACAATGCATGGTGGGGTGAGATCGGTGAGATATCCATGAAGCTCTTCATACCAGTGACATCCTGTGACCTTTGATCTTCTGCATTGCACAAAGCTGCGGTAGTCTCGCGGTAGCGCTCAGAAGAGCGAATGCAACAAACGCTGACACATGTATCCTATGAAACAGTTTATCTAAGCATATCATCCCAGGAGATCCCGGGAGTGCATGAGTGTATGTCCTCGAAACAAAATGCACTGACCGCCACTGAAAAACCAACTGCTCCAATCTCCTCCATTCATTTCAGTGGCACAGGCTGTGGACTTTGGGCCCAGACTGCTCGTGCAGTCACCGTGGCAACCTGCGGATAGTGTTGAGAATAATTCTCTAATATAATAATGTGCTCAGGATGGGGAACAAATTAGGGTATGGCCTGTGATGTCTAAGGAAACCAAAGGATGAACAAAAATTACCACAAATCGCAAAACAACCCGACATGCTGCTGTAGACTCGCGCCTCCGCAGACATGTTCTGCAAATCCAGCTCACCCCGGCCATCTGCTCTCAGTGGTTGTTGGAAACCTGTGCTACAGCGGGGGCACGCAGCATGTCCCGCTTACGCGACGTTGAAGAACAAAGTCGAGCCTTCCCCCGCAACTGTTCCAGAGACCTGCACAACGTGGCATCCCAACATGTCGCTGGACAAACACACCAAAATTAAAACTGCAGTGGGCTGCACAAACAAGTGAAGACTAAGAATGTGAGCATGTGAGCATCTTGATGATTCTTGTGATTCTTGTACCATTCTTATATGATTCTTATCATGTCATCACGTACTTCATGAGTCGCCTCACGAAGAAGGCGTGAAGCCTCCTTGGCGCGGCCTGCCTCAAGGTGTTTGGAGCTGTGGGACATTGTAGGACATTGTGGGAGCATTGTGAGCACCAGCGAATCTGATCAACGCATACCAACGCTCTGTGACTTAATTGTTGCTTTTGACCAGAATGCCTGGTTGCAGATGAAACTCAAAGTAAATAAATAAATAAATAGATCATAAATAATTATAGATAGATAGATAGATAGATAAATAGATAGATGGATAGATAGATAGATAGATAGATAGATAGTATCAGATAGTATGTGTGACGGTACAGTACGACTGTATGATGAAGAAATCCTAGCAGGTCCTAGCAGCATCTCTGGAAGTGAACCTTTGACCTTTGATGAACCTTTGGCCGCGGCCTCCATCAAGGCCAGTGTCACCACCCGCTGACATTCAGGATCTGGCCTGTTCTGTGCCCCGTATGCCCAGTGATGCCCAGTGATGCCCAGTGATGCCCAGTGCATCCCAGGCCATGCAGATGTTGTGAAATTTGCCACTCGCAAGAGCTTGGGCTGCGGCTGAATGCCGAGGAGGGTCATCTTCTCCATCTCGGCACCGGGGTGCGTTTTGCTTCACTGATCTCTACCATTTGTACTTCGGATTTCGTTCTCGATCTCTGTTGGAGCTCTGCCTCCAGTGTAGCCCATATCGTCCCGCGGTTTTTCACTTGGGTTTTTGCCAAGGCGACAGCCCTTTGCCACTGCGTTGCGCGCCTGCGAAAATTGGGATTAGTTTGCTGCTAAAACCCTTGCTTTGGCTGAAATCCGCGGCTTGGATCCATAATGATCCACACAGTGCATGAAGCATGTGATGAAATGAAGAAACCAAATAGACGCCAGGCAACAATTGCGTATCAACAAATAACTGCTCAAACAAATTACATGTAAAAACAGTCCTGCAGGCAGTGATGGCTGCCCCAAAGGTGACCTGGTACGGTGTGAGCACAAAGCTCGGCTGAATTTCATAAGTTGAAACATTATATTACATATAATATATACAAGGTATGTATACCGTATATATATAATATACACGGATACTCACATCACTGTTCAAACTTTAAGCTGCGCATTCCATCTTTGCAATCTAAAAATGCCTTGGGCACCTACCACGTTCAGCTGTTGATGTGCTCGGTAAGCCTTTGAGGAGATTGGAATGAGAACGATGTGCAAGAGTCTGGCTCCAGCTTGTAGTATGTGATCCCATATGATCCTACATTAATCTATATTGATCTATATTACTATATTGTATATCTCGATAAAATGTTTCCAGTAAAGTCTGCCCCTTTGACACCATAAAACAATACAGTACCAGCTACAATAGCCTTGCGTGCTGCAGGGGCCTCTTCCATCAAGCCAAGAGCTGCATGCCATGCGAAGGCTCTCTCGCAACCTCAGACATTGGCATCGTATAGATACGTCAAGAGAAATTAAACAGAACCATTGCGTGCAACAACAATGCGAATATTGGCTACTTTCAGCTTGTTTCAGCTAGTGGTCCACAGGGTTGAGAAACAAGTTGGCCAACTTCTGGCCCCAAACCGTCCCACGCCCACGCGTTTTTCAGCTCTCTGCAGGTGATTGCGGAGTTGAAGGTTACAATGCTTGGAGCAGCCTCAGCCACGTGCGACCACTTGCCAATTCAGTGCAATGCCGTCATGCGATTGCAGCCGATTGCACGCTTTGGGTGCCGCATGATGCATGCATTTGCTTGGAAGCAACTCGCCTCCTCTGGCATTTTGCTCAGGAGCCTCTGCAAAAAGAGGACTCAAAGGTCTCTTGAAATTTGTAATTTCTTCAGTGCTTGACACTGCCCTCCAGGACCCATTTCCGAGATAGCGGCCTGAGCACATGCTGCCACTCATGGTCGCGCCTCAACATGTCGCGGCAATTCGCAGCAGATTTCCTGGCCCTGGATCTTAGGATGCGACCTGCAGGCATTGATGGCCTCCAGCTTTGTCAATGGGTTTGCTATGGTCGCTGCCCTGACTCAAATGTCTGATAATGTATGTGTGTGAAAAACCTCTACACCGCTATATAAATAACTACTGTATATTACATATTACTGGTGTTACACATAGACGCCCTAAAGTTTGAACATGCCATGTTGAATCAAGTAAAACAAAGCAAATAAGAATAACGGGAGGCGAAAGCAGAGTAGGGGTGTTGAAAGATCTTGCAGTATGCAGTCATCAGAGTCAGAGATTCAAGAGTCTCGTCCAAATCAACCAACTAGAAGCTAGCATCTAACAGCCAGTGACGATATGTCACGATACAGCTCAGCTATGCTCAGCTGAGCTGGCTCACCGCGTTGAAGCAAACTGTTGAAGGCTGAAGCCTCAGTAGACGAAGAATTGGCGAGGACCTACGAAGGACCTACGAAGGACCTACGAACCTCTTTCAATCCTTAGCTGTGCATAGCTGTGCTAAACCATCAAAATTTGAGGAGGTCCAAGGTCCAATAGGTCTGGCATTGTCTATATTGTCTGGCTGTCTAGCTTCCAAGCCACAAGAAAATCAAGTCATCACAGGCAAATCTTGCCACGGCCAATGCAACAAGATGCAACAAGCCTCTTTTCCTTGCGGAAACACTGGTCGAACTGTTTGTATTAAGTTGCAATTCGGTCACTCAAGACCTGCTTGAGAACTTCTTCGCATATCATGCCTGAATCATATTGATTTATCAATATTTATCGTAATTCATCTACCTTGGGCAATTGGTGTGTGTTTTACGTGTTTTCAGCGCCATGAAGATCTCCCCTCGAGCTGCCTTTTGGCACTAGGAAAGCTGCATGAAGCCAGCTGTTGATAGGCCGACAATATCCAACACCAACAAAGCCGTTGCTGAACCTAGCAGGGTCACCCTTTCTGACAGATTCTTGAATAGCTGGCTTCAATTTCATCTTTGCAGATGTGACTGCTCACGTTGCGGCATCAGCTGCTCTGCTGGAGGCTGCCTGACATATTCGAAAATTTGGCTCCAAAGCTCGTCAGTAAGCAGTGAGCATTTTCCAACAGCTGATCTCGAGACTTTGATTTGATCCAAAGATATCCAAAGGATTCAAAAGGTCCAAAGGAACCAAAAGGAAAGTGGAACTCATCGAAAATCATCCAAAGGGGCCCGCCAAGATCCGCGTGAGAGTCATGGAGTTCGAGGCTTGCAAGCAAGAGACAGAAGCATTTGCAGAGGGCTCACCATTCTCGCTATTGGTTTCAGCTCCTTCCTTCACGTGCCCCTTCCTCGTTTTCCAAAACCATACAGAACAAAGACACACTTTGGCCGCCAAGGAGATACCATATGAAATCGCTGGGCCCGTTCAATGCGGCTTCGGCTATTCTTCAACTTCATACCTTGTAATTACACTTCAGCTCTTCTACAACCAGTTTACACTCCCATCGGTTTGAAATGTTTTGAAACTTAACGGAACTTATGATTTATTATATACGTTGAGACGTAGCATTTTCAAGAAAGAAAAGAAAGGACACTGCAGCGACTGCACACGAACAGAATGCACTGTCTCCCATAAGTTCCGTTGCCAAGAATCCTCCAGTTTTGGTAAACCTTGGATGCAAGTTTCTTCCTTGCGAATTTGCCAACAATTGCTTTCAGGCTGAAATGGCTGAAAGGCAAGTGTTGGGTCACTGGCTGTTGATTGAACTGGACCAATTGAGGGCAGCAAATTTCAATTTCGAAGTGGAACATCGCCATGGTCAGGTCATGTCAGGTCAAGGAGCTACTGGAGTGCCATAGCCTTGAACATCCTTGCTGCAGCCCTTGCGCCATCATTTTTCACGGGGAAGTGATGGGGCAGACACGGGCAAACATGATACGCATGGAACTCATTCAAAAGTGTCTCACTCTCAAACGAGATCGGACAGCAGCCAGACTGCCAGTCTGACCAGATGATGTTTAGCGGTTTGTTTTGTGTTTTGTGTAGCATGGGTGTTTACTAGATCCATCTAGATCCTCTTGCCTCCACGTGGTTGGGCTCACTGATGGAGGATGCTGGAAAAGATTCGCTCCGTAACAGTGGCCCACCTGAAAGAAATCTCCGCGTTTCCAAATGTGGTAGCTCGGCTGTGCATCAAAGATGCATCTCAAACTAAATCAGTGTGTGGAGACCATGTTAATTGCATCGCAATGTCCTCGACTTCCAATCCATCCGCTCAGCTCAGCTTAAAAGCTAACCAACTAACTGGAGCGCATCTCATGGTGCAGCCCTGTTGCTCGGCTTGCTGTCTTTGCGCTCCAACTCTGGTGGTATGGGCTTTGGTGGCCTCACCCAGTCCATATTCACACCACCCTGGGACCGTTTCCATATTTTCATATATTTTCCATGCCATGAGAGGGAACCAAATGGGAACCCAATTACAGTTCACTTACTATTGGATTAGTAATTATTATTAATGGGAACTAAATCCAAGTACAGTTAACTTTAGCTGTTGGATGAGAACAAACCCTAGAGATCAGATGCTGAATGCCCAGCGACAATGTTGTGCCAATGTTGTCAGCCAATTCCCGCCTCAGTTGAACAATGACCAACGGAACCAAGATTCCAGCTGGATTTTGCCCAAACCGTCCCAGCCGTCCCAAACCTAGCATTCCGGTTCAAGGAGCAATGTATCCTCAAGCTTGGTTTTGGTGTCTGAATGCTGCAGCTTTGTCCTCGCAAGCAGGATAGAAGGCTAGCTATGGCCAGCTACAGTGTGAGGCAAAGGAATTCAGTTGTACAAAGGTAATTCAAACACAACTGGCATTCACTCGCCTCAAAGAAATCACGCCATGAAACAATATGAGACACAAGATGAGGGATATATTTTTTAAAATACCGTATGTAACAATGTATGTGCAACTATAAACTGCATATATAATTGTGTAATATTATGTATATATAAGAGACTCACGGGCAAGCATCGCAAGCGTCCTTGCACCACTCGCTGCCTGTTGCTGTGGTTGCTGCGGTTGCTGCGGTTGAAGGGCTTGCTGCGGTTGCTGACTCGGCATCTGAACAGCCGCTGGGGGCTGAGTTGGCTGAGTTGGCTGAGTTGGCTGAGTTGGCTGAGTTGGCTGAGTTGGCTGCTGATGGGCAGCCGACGGTGACTGTTGCTGCTGCGCTTGTGGCGGCACGACCTTTAGCTGAATCTGCGACGGGCCCGAAGGCACTGAAAAGTCCGGCAGCCTTAGTCTTGCAATTCCCTGCTATATCTGCTTGTTACGGTAGATATTGATGCATATTGTAGCAGTACTTGCCATGTTGCAAGCAGCAATGGTTTCTCAAACCTGGCCTAGAAAAGGTCTCCTGTGGCAGAAGCAGCCGAGGGACAAGTCAATTTCAGATCCTGGTGCCACTGACCCAAACATAGGCCTTGAATTTGCAAGGCGCCACTTGAAAGTCGTGGCAGCTAGAATCTGGGGCAAGCTCCAAGAGGCACTACTTGACCACTGATAAACAAGATGGAACCGCCTGGCCGATGGTCTCTTCTGCAAGTCAGATTTCCCTATCAGTCCTACGGAACTAATAATAGTATTGTGAATCATCCTGTCTTCAGCTCGGCTCCTGGAAAATCTAGTAGCTAGTAAGATAGATGCAGGGAGATCATACACGTTGCACATCAATTTAAAATATAGAAAAACATGAACACCCTTGAACGTGGACAGCATGGCTGAACCGAGCACACATTCCACCAATAATCAGCAACAAATTAAAGCAAACAGAAAACAAAAGCCGGTTGAAGCGCTCACACTTCCCTCACCTTCTGGGGGCAATGTGGTCGGATAAGAGTAACATGCCCTATATATCCCTATATGAACATGTATTGAACGTGCATGATTACTACATGTACATGTTCCTTGACAAGCTTCGTGCAGGCAACAGCTGCTGGAGATACCTCAAAGCATCACACGTCAAGGTATCGATATGTACATCTGAGAATTACAGCTAAGTTGCTACGGCTACGGTAAGAGACAAATATATATCTATATAATATATAGATAAATATTAAACATATATTTAAATTTTAAATATTAAATATAACATAATGTAACATCAGTACTATCATTTACCCATGTATGCGCTGGTGCGATGCTTCAACTGCATGGACTCCAGTCGACATAGTCGACCATCTTGGGACCGAGCGTTGCCCCGACTCAAATCGGTGGAGGCTCCAGCGCCGTTTGCGCCTACCGAAATCTGAAAGATTCTGAAAGATTCTGAAAGATTCTGAACGATTCTGAAAGATTCTGAAAGATTCTGAAAGATTCTGAAAGATTCTGAAAGATTCTGAAAGATTCTGAAAGATTCTGAACGATTCTGAAAGATTCTGAAAGATTCTGAAAGATTCTGAAAGATTCTGAAAGATTCTGAAAGATTCTGAAAGATTCTGAAAGCACTCAAAGGTCATCAAAGGATATCAAAGGTCCATCTGCGGAATCTCGGCGCCGCTTTGGTCCAAAATCACTTGGCGATGCTTAAGTTTGTATTGTGGCCATTTGTGGCCCAATGGTCAAGGACTTGTGCTAGGCAACTGCCTGTGGTTGAACTTGAGCTGGCTGCGCTGAGATTAGAAGCAGACAATTCCTTGGCACGGCGGTCAGAAATCTCACTTCTGCATGTTCCACAGCATCCTAATTTCTGTAAAAGTAGAAAGTTGACTTGTAGGGAGCGGCAGCCATGGTGCAATGCATTGCATCCGTATGCATCCGTTTTTGAGCTCATTGGCACGCAGTAGAAAAACATGAGATACCTTAAGACATCTTAAATATCTTAAGACAAAACACAAGCGGCAGCCCTGCTTGAGCGGCTTGTGATGAACGAGCCTTGCAGCAAGCTCACAGAAGATCACACATTGTTACATACGCCAGTTGGCACTGTATCTGACAGTTCTGAGGGAGTATAGCCATGCGGAAGCATGGAGTTCGAGGGTCAAAGGCAACAAAGCAGAAACAATGCCAATATTCCAATGTGCCCAACCCCTGTATCCGGAAAGCCTTGTCATCAGAGCTTGCTGAAGCACCTGGCTTGGCCCGTCTTTTAAAAGTCGTTTCGAGGTTTTCCGAATTTCGTGTATTGAGCCTTCGTGTCACATGGTGTGACAAAAAAGTGCATGGAATCGAGAGGTGTGAGAGGACCTCCCAAATGCCTTTGCAACGGAAAAGAACAAGGAAGAACGAGGAAACAACATGAAACAAACGAGCTGCTCAAGCTAAATCTCTAGATATGTCCTTGGTACGTAGAGGACTCACATTTGACTCACCTCGTCCAGGCCAAGCATTCGTAGCGTCAAGAGAGAGCAACACCTCAAATCGCTCAGCTTCAATGGCCATATGAGATAGCCATGATCAAAGTGTGTCAAAAACATGTAAGTACAATTTTCAATGTGTTCTTCATTTGGATTCACAAATTTTGGATCCATCTTGCCCGGCATTCCAATGTCGAGCACCGCTTCCGACATCAGCCGAACTGTTTCGACAAGGTACATGCCGTGATCCGGAGTTGCTGCTCGCAGCTTGCTGCAATGAATGTAGCTGACTTTGCCGTCGAGCTACCTTGATGTACTGAAACGGAAAGCACAAAGCTTGGTAAACCAGCTTTGTACAGACCCTTCCAGTGCAAAGACGCAGCAACACAAATCCCACTCGACATGAAGCAATGTACAGTAGATGTGTAAAGAATTGCAAAATGTCGTAAATGCAGAATGATCTGCACATTTCTCTATTTGGATCTGTTTGGTATGACATATAAAATCATGCATATAAAAATACGCATATTATGTTGTATATTTGTATCATGATCATGATACAATATTGATTATATATACGTTGCGGCTGCTGTACACTGCCCGACAGAACGGGCCTGAAGCACTGCAATGATCTGCAATGCATTTATGTGCTGCAAACAAGAGACGGCATCACGCAAGCGCCGGTTTTCACTCTCTAGCTCCCTGACCCGGCTGGAGTGGCATGTAGTGACACCACGTTCGACGGGCTTCCGTTCATACCACTCTGCAAGGTCTTAAAATGAAGGGTTCCGGGTACCACCGGGTCCTACGGTAGTGCTTCTTGTCTTAGAAAGCCGGCTGGCAACCTTTGCAGGAGCACACCCTGCCTGTTCCTCCACAGTGCACCCATCATTGGCTGCCCCAGTGCGCCCCACGTCTGGCCAAGCTCACCTGGAGCTGTGCTCCTGGTGGATGGTGCAGACTTGAGACTGCCACTAAAACACTGAAGAGAATCCGGGCATGTATAATCTGTATGCAAATTGATGTAGTTCAAATTCAACGGTTTTGGCACTGAGTCAAAATATCAATCTGCAACCCTTCTGAGGCTCAGCTGCAAAGAACGAGTCTTGAGTCTTGCAAATGACGCGCTTGCAGTCCTCTTGGCAAGGCCCTGCCAGCCTAGCATGTTTGCCATTGCCAAAATTATCCAAAATGCATCCATATTGGACCGTATGTGGACCGTCAGCTTTGCGGCATTTTGCTGTGTCAGAAGAAGGGCTTGCCTGTAAAGGCAGCAGCTTGTCTTGATGGCTGATGGCCGATTACCTGCACGAAGTCTGCAAGCTACGATTCTCAATGTGTCTTGCAATACGTAGGATTTGCTGTGAAACTGAAGCTTTCTGCACAAGACTGACTCGTTGCAGGATCGTTTCATCACAAACCCGCACCTGAGACAGCTGTTCCCTCAAGCGCTGCATGTGCAAGGCGAACTCCCTCTCTTTCCTCACAAGACAGTCTTGAAATGTGCGAGTGATTGCGAGTTTGCCTGCCAGGTGCTGGTTTTCTCAGGACAATTGCAAAACCCTGTAGCAAATGGAATGCGTGGTTGGGACTTTCAGGTTGTGCTTGTTTTGTAGGCATATACTGTTCCCCCCTACGCTCCCGTTGAGTTGGCAGAAGATGGAAAGAGTCCATCACACACACTCCGCTCACTTGCTAAGCTGCTAAGAGCTGAAGTCAAACTGCAGCCAAGTATCGCGTCCAGCAAAGCCTCTAATTCTTGCCTTGGTTGCGGATTCATGGCATTTTGATGCATTTTGGGATGCGTATGTATGCATACAACCCAACCAGCCATTCTTTCATATTCATATCGGTCATATCCTTCCATGTTCTAACAAGATCTAACAAGAACATACAAGAACTGTACAGCAAAGCCATGCAAAGATCTGCCTTGGTTTCACATTGCTGCCAAGGATCAAGGAAGGACCTTGGTCAATGCTATGGGCAGATTTTGTTGGTTGAAAGTCAAGTTTAGCCCTGGTTGCTGCGAATGCTGAATAGCCTTAAAATGTCCCAAATCCGACTAGTATCGATTACTGTTCTGGGTTGTGAAGTATGGTTGAAGCAAACAAACGGAGAAATGGAGAACACAATTCAGCAGAATGCCTCCCAAAACAAGAAAAAGCATTCGCACCTTCTCTCCCACCTTCTGGAGCTTCGCCACGGCCTGCCATGCCACAAGGCCTCAAAACAGGCGCAGCCAATTCAGGTTCTCAACAAGCGCTGCGTTTGGGACCAAATGCTTTGGGTCTTTCATGGTCTTTCAATGCGTAAATTATCGTAAATTATCATACCTGGAACGTTCCAAGATCGAGGATGATGGATTTCCGAGGAGCTTGCAGAATCTCCATCCAAGGTTCACATTTCGTCAAAACTTTGGATTACAAGATTCAGAAGGAATGGCAGGGTCGTTCAATCACAGATTTGGGTAGCAAAGAGGATTGCTCCCAGTCTGGGTGGCGACTGCTTTGCAAAGCTGAACTATGACACTGCCATGATCATGATATACAGATGTCACAAGACTTTGGGCTACCATCTGACCGCGATCTTGTGATCGGTAATGCCTTCTCTCTCCCCAATATCCCCAATTATTGATCCGTAAGACTTACAAGCTACGACTTTCTCATATTTTGTCTCAGTCCACCCTTCATGATCTTCATGATCTTCATGCACTATTGGCATCCCGCTATATCCCGCTTTAGTCCATGGTGCGGCCACCGTGGAACTGGCTGCAGCTCTAATGGCACATGGCAAGGCTACATGGGCTGGGGAGCGCTTGAAAGCGAGCAAAGATCGAGTGTGGAGTTGCTGAGATTCTCAGGTACAATGGCTGGAATAAAAGTTTAATAGTATGTTACAGTGTGTTCGAATATATTCGATATCTAGTACAGTTGGTGATCATCATTGAATATCAAATCAAAGCAAATACTATGGTGCTTGTTTTTTGGGTTTCTTGGGTGTGCTAAATCCAGTGGTTTGGTTGGCAGTGACTTCTCATTGCAGCATTGGCCATTGGTTGGACTACTGTAGCCAGCAGCTGCAGGTCCAAACAATCCAAGTGAGATAGCTGAACCCAAACATACCCTAACTGTGTTTAAAAAACAACCTGGAAGTAATTAAGTAGCCCTTTTGGGACTTCAATCATATCAAAATTGCGTCTTGACATGTTTGACTTCTTGGGGGAAAGACATTAAAAAAAAAACACTGCCAGTGTACTTGCAATGACATGTGCAACAAGAAGTTTTAGCTTTGGATTGTGGAGGCCCGTTCCAAAGGCTGGGAAACACTTGGTTTTGCATGTTGATCATGTTGTTAGCGGTTGAACTGCAGTTTTGCCAATCATGCAATACCACCCAAGCCTTCCCCGGAAATTTTGAAACGAAAAATGCTTCTCAAACTGATCACTGCTTCGCAGCTCAGCTGAACAGTTGCGAAAGGCAGTGGCTTTTCAGACTTCCTGGCTGCAAATGCCCGAGCCTGCCCCAGCTCAGTTTCACAGCATTGGCCAAACAGCCAAACAGCCATTTCTTTGTGATTCTTTTTGTTCATCTTTTTAAAAAGAATGCTTCTGAGTCGTTCTTAGCGTCCAGCTTCAAAGCCTTGCCTTGCCGTTCGCAGAAACAAAAAAAAGCCAAGCATTTGGCCATCCACCGTCACCAGCAATCCACTTGCCATTGCCATCATGTTCGAAACCAAAGAAACGCAGGCAGCAACATGAAGCAACTAGCCGCGCCCAACAAATGAGTAGTGACTATGTTACATATGTGACGTGAAGCAAGCCGGTGGATCTTGCCAAACCATTGACGGTCTACGGTCTACGGATGTGGTCGATGCGCTCAGCGACATAGACTTCAAACCTAGATGTGCAATGATGCGCTAGATTGGGGCACTCTCGCAGTGCTCCGCATTGTGTGGCTGCCCGTCCAAGGAGACTGTCCTCTGAAGCGCTCAAAACAGCCAACTTGAAATGTCCAAACCAGAAACTGTTCTTGTCTTAGAATTTAGCATCGTAAAGGACCCGAGGAGCCTACACATTAAAGTCAGGAAATACACGAAAATATAACGTCGGCAAACCTATGCCATGCACAACTTCCAACATGAAAAGCATTGCTCACAACATATCACAACAATGCGCACAACCCCCCCCATCGATCAGTCACAAAAAAAGGTATTCCGAGAGGGTGAATTTAAGAACCATGAAGGAGAACCCCGAAAAAGATGAATCCGGAAAACAGGAGACACATCCCAAAAATGGATAAAAATGGGGGCATCCCTGAAAGAATAGAATCCGAAAAAATGGGAACCACCAAAAAAGATCAAAAAGGGGAACTGGAATCCACCAAAGGCAACTTTTTTGAAGCCGGAAGCCTCAGCCAGATCCTCAGGCAACAGCCAAACGGAATCCACCAAAGGGCGAATCCATCAAAAAGGCAAAGGCAGAGGCTTTTGGCCAGGCAAATCCAGCAGTGTCTTAAACGTGGACAAAAAGGGAAGGCATCGCTGCAGCCAAGGATCTCGGCGATATGGCTATAGGCCGGCACTGACAGGAGCATACCCGGAGGTAGAAATCGCGGTCGACGGCCGGGCTGAGAGTGGAGGCAAGGTGCTTCGTAGCTTATGCCTGAACCGCAACTGCACCCTCCCAGCAAACCACACCCTCATGCACATCCATGTGGCATTATGTGTCATTGTACTGCCATGACATTTTCGTGGATTGTATTCTATGGATTTCTATGGCCTCTATATGTCTCTATGATTCATGGATCAAGGGTGCCACAGTCTATCATGCTGATCACTGACAATATCTGGCCATGTTTTATATTTGGGGCCAAGTTGCACGCTTGGAAGTCCTTCCTCACTTTCTGCGACCGTCTTTCTGGTCTCCTTCAAGCCCCGTGAGAAGCCTTTCCAGTACCTAGGCTTTTTTGGTTCCAGTATGACCCAATCAACAACTTTAGCAGTGGTAACATCGGAACAAAGGGAATGAAATCATGACCAAACCAAATTAACCAGCTCACTGTGTTGCTTTGCCTCTCTGATCCTCAAAAGGCCAAGGCACTCCTGATTCAAGTCAAGACCTTGTCCTTGGTCAAACGTCTGTGTGTTTTTCAGCGGCCAATTCCTCACAACCCTCAAATCCATGGCTGTCAAGGTGCGCTGTCATGAATCCGACCGACGCTGCTTTGAAACATATTGACACTTTGATGTTTCTGACAGCAAGGTAAGGACCTGACTCAGTTTCTTCACTTCCGAGTTCAAGGTCTCGATGCTGTCTTGAAGGGTTCCTATCCGAACATCTGCATCGCTGAGCCGGTTCTGGTCGTTGACAATCATCTCCTCGAATGCTCTGCTGGCAGCTCGCGAACATGTTCAGACTGCCCAACTAGTTTTATCATTCTCATCATTTCTCATCTAATCTCCTATGAACACGAGAAGCAGATGTGCCCGGGAGTCTAAGCGAACAAGATGAACAAGACCCCGCTGGTCAATGAACGCACCTTGTGTTGCTGCAATTCTGTAGTGTGCTGGATTACTGTCTCCACGGCTTTGCGTGTTTTGGCGTCATAAGATAGGCTGTCATACATACCTTGGCTTTTGCATGGCGCTGCTGCATGCCCTAAGAGAGTTGGCTCTTCACCAACAAAGCTGCATGCATAGAAAATCATAGAAACAAAGAGAAGCAAACACTCGCAACTCGTCCCAAGTGCTCTGGAGCATGCGTTCCTTATCAATTTTTCCATCAGCACCCAACATCTTCGTCAGCAATGCACAAAATTCGTCAAAATCCTTAGCAGAAAGTTCCCCTCAGATCAGATTTGATCAAATGGCCCCACACCTGTGACCACTGCAATGGAGCAACAAACAGAGCAGCACAACCAAAGCCTTAAAGAGAACCTCTATTCATTCTATTTCATTCTATTCTACAGTGACAGGGACTCTTTCAGCTCACTTGCTCGCCGAAGGCTCAATATCACCACTCTTGTCCATATCAATAGACTCCAGAATCGAATAAACGATGTCCATTGGTGGGTCTAGGCCACCTTTCTGCATCACTCCATCCAGCTCCTGCGCTGGAAAAGTCAACATGGAAAACTTTCACGCAGGTCAAAACGTGATCATATTCGATATGTTTCGATATGTTTGTATGGGTTGATTGGAGTACAGCATGCCTCTGCCCTGCCAAATGAACAGTGCAATCTCTTGAGCGATTGCCGTGTGATTTGGGCCCAACTCGACCGCACTTCAGACTGCAGTTCAGATATTTCGGTACCAAGACCCACAGAGATTTGATGAGATTTGAAACGGGACCTGGTATAATTTGTTCAAATTAGAGATGAACCAGAGCTGCCCAGAGCTGCTCCGTGATGCAGATGGTGCCCGAGCTATCAGCATCGAATTCTTCGAAAATTTCTTTGAAAGACGCAATTTGCCTCAGGATCAACCGCGACGCCGTGACGCTTCATGACTGCCATGAGCACCCATCTCGACTATTGGACGTTTCCCTCACTTTAAAGTGCCACTTTACTATACTTTACTCCATCTACTGGCTACTTTAAGATACTTTAAGTGCTTCTATACAAAGCATGGTAGTTACTGAATGCCACTGATCGAAGGTGCTGGTCTGTGAGGAGAATGCCTCCCTTCAAGACCATGCCCGGCGATCCTGGAGAGGACACGTCGTCCTGGCAAGTGTGCAGCATTGAAAATAACATCAAATATAATAACTAGACTTATAAAGCTTAACTAGAGTGAACCAATGAACCATTGAACCATATTAAAATTCAGAGTATAAAGTTCCCGAAAAGAATCTAACTTGACTGGAGCATGGATGCTATTGAGGGGCAGATTCAAAGCAGTCATTGGGCTGCGGCAAATTCTCTGATGGAAGTGAAGTGTACTTACGTAGTTAAGTAGTTATCAGTGTGTCGACGCTACAGACTACAGCCCGCACAGTTGCAGAGATGGTCAAATTATGTCAAATTACATCAAATTCTATATTGGCATATATTGGCAACGTTTCAAAGTTTGTCATCAAGTTAAGTTATGTTAAACTATGTTAGGTTACGTTGAACTATGTTCCTGTGTTTGAAATTGATGTTGGACTCCCCCGCCTGGGAGATGGGGTCCAAGCCGAGAATACTTTCGACTCTTTCCGACTGCATCTTCAGCATCTCCAGGGACTCAATTAAGATCCTGAGCCCAGGAGATCAGTCGGAGATAAGTAGAGTCAGTAGAGAATAGCTGCATGATGCTGCATGAATAGCAGAGATCCAGAATGATCCAGACCCCCCATGTTTCCCAAGGCAACAGTTACCGTGATGTCACGTGATGTCTCATCATGTTACGCGTCTACCTCTCAACATGTTCAAAGGCAGGCCATGGAAGTTGTGAAAGGCTGCTAAGGCACTCAGTCTTGAGCTGAGCCTGGCAGGTGATGGCAAGATATGGCAAGTGGCTAGCTACACAACATTCCACGGCCAAGGCAGCAAAAAACACCAAGATATCCCAATTTGATCCAATTTGTTGAGCTTGCGACATGCAACATGACATCATGCAGCATCTTACAGCTACTCAGCTCTGATGTCAGTCACTTGGTTGAGACACCTTGGAATCTCTAACGATACACTCAAGTGATTCAAATGTCCGTACATGATTAATATTGATTAATCGTGATAACATGATCTTACAATATATTACAATGTGTATGCACGATGTTTCAAGTGTCTAAGGCGTAAAGCGCTGGCGCCTTGTCCTTCTCCTCTGTCAGCTCTTGACAACGTCCGTTCAAAGATTCAATTGAATCGAAGTTCTGACGAATACCAATTGACAGCTCTTTGATCCCTGTCTCCATGTTGGTTAAGACATCCTTAGTGATTGCACATCGTCAAAAGAAAGAAACATCAATTGCCGGCTTTGCTTCACTACTATACTGCTCAACTCTCCGTCTGTTTTGCGCGCGGTTCCGGAACGGAGCAACTGATGCCAACCCTGCCCACTTCAGGGTGTCTGAATCAAAACACATCTGAAAGCAAACGGGTTCAAATAGCATATTTGGATATTTGATGATATTTGGATATATTCAGTGACAAGTCAAGGATCTGGACTTGAAACAACCTGCAGCACTCTTGAAATGTTTTCCTTGTTCTCCACAGCAAGAACTCGATAGTCCGTGATGTCGACCTCGCAGCTCTTCAACCTGGCGGCAAAAACACCGGCTAAGATTGATATTGAAGAGCAGCCTCCGGCCCTAAAGAGTCCTAAAATTCCTAAAGTATATCAAAATGAATCAAAATGATTAATCTTCAGGAAGGAATGCACTACATGCCCATCATCTCCCCATCACATACCCATCACATGCATTTTGTTCCTCTGTGAAAACCAACCCGGCTGCGCCATCAGCGCCTTTCTTTTGTATCTTCATGGCCCTTTTCCAATGTGTCAGTCCGCCCTTGCAGCTGTGCAGTGCTTGTGCTACCCATCTGGTGTTTCTCGGCGTGCTCTTTCAAGGTTTTATCCGCTTCCTTGGCACAGCTTTGTGTGAATGCTTGGTTTAAAGCGCAAACTCCAAAAGGTATTCAAGTGCTAGCGGAAACGGGTCATAGTGAGTAAAATCACCAACCTGCTGACCACACCCACCCTACCACCACCATGGAGTGCTGCGATCTTGTAGAATCTTAGTCTTGTAATAAGTCTTACAGGATCCAAATCCATCGAAATCCAGGAACGTCCAGGAATGACAGGAATACACTTTGATCATCTCCTTTCGCCCCAAGATCTTTCTTCGTGCCAAGTCTCATGCGCTTTTTCCTCAATACTCCGCAGCCTGCAACCCACTGGCAGCCACGCACGAAACATAACGAAACTCTACACTGACTTGATACATTTCTTGGCCAAACCATGCCAAACCACAACACCAATCCTGAAAACAATGTGATGCAAAATTCTCGCAGTGCATCTGAAGACATACACACGCAACACTACACAACACTGGGAAAACGAGTCCCTGATCACGTAAAGAGGGCGACGGCCTGTTTTCAAGCTGATTAGCAAATTCATCTGCCGTCTTCTTCTGCTCTTTAAGATCCCGATTCAGTACTTGGATCTCCTGAAGACAGCAAGGCTGCGAGGATGGACAATTTCCAAATATTTCCAAATACCCCTGCTTGAATGCCACATACTCAGCTGTCCTGCAAGCGGGTTTCGAAGTCGGCTTTATTGCCTCGGGAAACAGGCAACAAGTCTCCATGAGGTCCAAAAGGATCCAAAAGGGTCCCAAAAATTTGGCTGAACTTCGGTGCTCCAGCATGGTTTTATTCGAAGCCATGCTGCTGTTGACTGTCTGGACCAGAACTGCATGTGTCTGTTCCCAGGCATCAAATTCAGCCTTTGTCTTCTCCAGCGAAGCACCTGGCGGAATGGTTCCATGCAAAGCCCCATAGCCAACATGCTTTTTTGGGGGGGAGGGGGGGGAAGGGGAACAGGAACAGCATCTTATGTTTGGTAGCAATTGCAGTTTCGTTACAGAAGTCACTACTCCCTTGACCGCATGTGCACTTTGAGTTCGTCGCCATTTTTTCTCTTGCGGATACGGTGAACAAGAACGATCCCAATTACCCCGGCCCTGATACATCCTGATGACATATGATGACCACTTCGGTCTGAAACCACCTGCAGTCTCGAGTCTCCAACATCAGAGTCTGAGCATCCAACGAAGCTGAGCAATATCCCGGTCGGTCTCAAACTTGCCCTCCTCACACCTGGCGCGCGGACCCAGTTTAGAACAAAAAACAGGGATCGTCAACATTCATACTGATCCATACTGATCCCACTTTTGCTGAGTTCCTCCAGCCTGGCGAGTCTGGCACGTGTCTCCTTCACTTTGGGCTGTAGCTCCTGCAGGAAAACGGTGCAAAAGGCGCAAAGGCGCACATTGCAATTTCAAGTGTTTTCATCGTTGTGATATTATGTAATTAATATATATATATATATATTAATATATCATATCATATCACATTACATTACATTACATTACATCATATCATATCATATCATATCATGTTACATTACATTACATTATATTACATTACATTATATTACATTATATTACATTATATTACATTATATTACATTATATTACATTATATTACATTATATTACATTATATTACATTATATCATATCATATCATATCATATTACATTACATTATATCATATCATATCATATTACATTACATTATATTACATTATATTACATTATATTACATTATATATTATATTATATCATATCATATCATATTACATTACATTATATTACATTATATTACATTATATTACATTACATTACATTATATGTTATTATAGTATATTATATCATATTACATTACATTATATTACATTATATTACATTATATTACATTACATTACATTATATTTTATTATAGTATATTCTATCATATATATATATATATGTGTGTATGTGTGTCTAGTCTAGTCTAATCTAATCTAGTTTATCCGATTTCATGTGTTTTCCTGTGAGCGCAAACTGATAGCTGTGAACGTCTCCTTAAGGGCATCGCTGGCCACTGCTGCCTGCTGCTCCAACCTTAGTATCATTGCCCAAAGAAACTGCTGGGCGCAAGTGAAAAAATGCACATGAAAGATCCTGACAATACCAATCAACATGTCAAAATCATGCAAAATCTAGAGCCTACATTTTGATACACTATAATCGTTATATTACATATATATATATATGTATGCATGTACAATCATGTACACATTTATGTTTGTGTTTCAGATTCATTTAGTTTGATTGGATTCTGGGCTGTTTGATGCATCATACTGTATCAATTTTGAATGGCAAAAGCGAAAAGGTTCACTTCACTGACGTGCAACAGAAGATCCTGCTTGCAAGGGAATGGAGACAGGAGCTTCAAATCTGAGACTAGCCACTGATCCACCCTTGGTTGCAACGCAACCAGCTGCTCCTCCATGGAGGCTTTTTCCTTTACGGTGGTGTCCAACAAACTTCGTGCTTCAAGAACCTAGACTCAAGTGCAACTTGCAGTGCGATCAAGCCAATCAAACCCGAATAAATCTGATCATGCATGATCATCTGCTCTTCTTCCTGAGGAACTCGGAAATTCATAGCTAGAAATCCATTGGCATTCGAGAAATTGGTCAGCATGCCGGCCGACACTGATTGTCACACGTTTCAAGCGCCAACTGACTGTCGGTGAATGCATATCCCGACATGTTCCCAGCCTGCTCCGATGTTCGGTCCAGGTCCGCACGTAGGTTCTCAATGAGCGCTGCTTGCTGAGACAATCTCGTTTCGTGAGCATCAGTATCAGTACCCAAAGAGCCTGAAGCACATGGCGTCCATTGCCGTCTATGTGATCCACGAGTTGCATCGGGTTACCACCCGATTCTTATTCTTTATGCTGCCATCAGAGTGGCATCGGAGTGATATTATACAGCTTGCTGCAGAATACTACTGTTAGATCATATTATATCTTGCATCCATGCTAGGAGATCAAAGAGAAAAGAACTTCGCTTCAACGATCTGGATGCAAGAAAGTTGCTCAAGCTCTCTGACAATGTCGCCACATATCTTAGAGAGGAGAGTCAGTGTCAACCCAAGGTTGTTACAAGGCGGTGGGTTCTAAGCGGGCATGATCTCTCCAAGTACCCGAGCAATCCTATCTTCGCAGGCATGAACCACAAAACGTCTTGGAGTAACCCACACTTGAACTCCTGGGTGTTGCTCAAATGCCATGAAGGGAAAAGTTGGTGCCGTTGCTTGCTGCGAATTCTATGGGCAATTCCAAGTTTTGCCCGTGCGAGTAGTCGCACAAAACCGTCAAATATGTTTCCTCTGCCGTGCCACTTCTGCAGCTCATCCACAGTTTGCCCGAAAGGTTGCAGTATGCTCGTCATGCAGGACCGAATGAAGGCCACCATACTGTCCTGAACAACTTGCAAGGGCAGTTTATTACTTTTCCTAGACACATGAGCTGCGGAGCCCACAAAACCCTTATATATATTCAGAAACTGAGTACCTGCTTGCTACACTGCTAGAGTCAGAAAAACATGAGTCTGAAGTCAATGCTGCAAATAGCGTCACAGCAGTATGCAAACCCAAATGCTCCAACACTCTTGCAGTCAAGGTTCTTCCCCCATACCAGCCTGCTCCTCAGGCACAGGACTGTCAAAGTTCAGTCTGGCTGAATGAGATTGATATAGACTGGTGGAGAAAACATTGAAAACAAATATGAACAAATATGAACAAATACTGATGCTCACAAATGGCCACTCATGCTGGGTACAAGTACCACCATCCACCACAATGTAGCTGAGGTGCAGAAATTGACATCGCAGTACCAGGCCTGCACGAAACACATCCTACTCCAACAACACCCAGACTTCCGGCAGCATCCCATATCTCCATATATCTCCATATATCTCCCACATCTCTCAACAGCTGTAGCCACAACTGCCACACCTGCTGATCTGATCTGCTTGCGGCTCGCCTTATCCAGCTGCGACTTGGGCTGCTTTGGGATGGTCGAACGTTATCGGTCGAATCAAACATAAAAAGAATTTAGATGTTTAATACGTTTAGATACGTTTAATATATTTAATGTCTTTAGTTTTTAGATAAATGATGCAAAATTACATTTCTGTAATTTTCACTAGCTTTTCTTTTTAGCTGAATAACAAACCAGGAAGTTTGAAAAGCCAAATCTGTTGTATGGGGCCGCTGGGTCCAAAAATGGAGACTCCGCTATTCCATTATAATGTTAGTGTCTTTTTCAGCGCTGGGATTTTCAGAAGAGAAAGTAGTTGGAGTTTACTGATTTACAGTATATGTGTATATTATGTGCATATACATATATATATATATTATATACATCTCAAAGTGTCATATGGAACAGATACTGTCTCACGCTCCCGCAGCTTTCTTTTTCCACAGCTATGCCTATGCTCAGTCAATTTCACCTGCAATCCTCAGGTTTGCTTTGGGTCGTCACTGTCGTGACATGTACATAGCCCCAGACCAGTTTCGCCACTGGTCAGCTGCCTGGCAACCCAGGCTGGAACCTGCTCTGCAGGTATCACCCGTCCCTTAACCTAAGGGAGGGTAAGCCTCTCTTGGTCGCCCCAAGAGAGGATCCCCAATAGAGGCTATGGACTCGCCTGCCGTGCAGGCTCCCCTAACCTAGGCGGACATCTCCACGGGAGGTCAGCTCTTAGGGTTGGGAGGGTGGGGAAAGAAAAAGCAATGAATGCTATTTTGGTTCAAGTTTACTTGAGCCAACATGATAGCATTCATTGAAGCACTTAAAGATGATACATGCACACCCAAGCCTGCCAAACTCAATGCATGGGTACATCTCAAAGCGTCATATGGAACAGATACTGTCTCACGCTCCCGCAGCTTTCTTTTTCCACAGCTATGCCTATGCTCAGTCAATTTCACCTGCAATCCTCAGGTTTGCTTTGGGTCGTCACTGTCGTGACATGTACATAGCCCCAGACCAGTTTCGCCACTGGTCAGCTGCCTGGCAACCCAGGCTGGAACCTGCTCTGCAGGTATCACCCAATGCACTAAACTCCCAAAGCACTAAAGGTATTCAAAGGTGAGAATGACAGCAACAAAAGGCAGCTGGAAAAAGATTGTAGGGAGGTACGACGAATGAAATTCAAAACCATGGCATCGCCACCATGGATCATCAACTCCAAGTCGGCTGATGTCGTCAGCCCAGTTGCTCTTGCTCTGGACGTACTCCCAATACCCTTGGGCTCGCAGTGCAAACAGAGCTAGATGGATCAAATGACCTAGCTTCGCTAAGTCGGCATTGCTAGAACGTCCTCTCACTAGCGTCATAACTGCTGCCACATTGTCCAAAAACCAGAGGCCGTGACGGTTTCGAAACAGGTCAAGTCTTTCGACTAAGGCGTAGAGCACCATGGAGAGTTCCAGTTGGGCGATGTGTGTCTCTGCAGGCTGCCATAGTTTCTTAAGCTCTGCACAATTGTTGGCGACAAAACTGTGACGAATTTGTGATCCGTCTGGTTGGAAAAAGATCAGGTGAAAACCACCCGAACCAGGATTGTCTGCTTCGACCGCTGCATCAGATGCCGCAAGGAAGCGCAGATGATCCAGGTGTAGTACGGGAAATTCCCGCTTTGGCTGAAAGCGCATGACAGCTTCGATCACCTCGAAGCATGCTTCAATCTCCGGGGTCAAGGTGGTTGTGGCTTCATCTTGTCTGGCTTTGATCGCCATAAGACCGCCATATCCCACTCGGCCGTAAATGCCCTGTTCCAGGAAGTTTGCCAGTCCATACAGCTTCGATGCTGTGCCTCGACTGAAATGGCCAGTCGCCCTGGCAGTGGCCAACAGATCACGTACTTTGTCGTGGAGACGTTCCCGAGCCCAAAATCGTACGTGCCCTGTTTGGTTGATGCAACTGAGTTCGTGGGTCAGCCCTAAGAAGGTTCCTGTGCTCTGCATTGACTGCTTCTTGTCCTCGGCAAAGGGGGAGCCGATCAGGGAGCACAACTGGTTCATAGCCCATTGGCCAGAGCCTTTAGACGACCGCAGATCTGTGATGGTTGCATCATCAAAATAAAGGGATGTCAAAACTCAGCAAAAACGCCTGGCTAGCGCCTCCAACAGTCTGGAAAATTTGTTGAAAGATGTGACTGCTAGCGGAAGCCCGAAAAGCAATCCAGCATAGACTTGGTATGCAGGGGTTTGCCATTCGTGATGGTACCAAACCACCACGCACCCCAAACTTTCCTGCATTGCCATAGGACAGTACCTGTATGCTGAAGGCAGATCTTCCTGTCCTGTCTCCCAGGCATCGTGTGCCAGGAAGTCTAAAGTCTCTTCCTCCGTCCAACGATGCATTGCCAGACGAATATGTTGTGCAGGGCGCAAGGGACTGCACAAAGTGAGCTTGTTGGCATCGGATGATAAGGCTGATTGTCCTCCAGTGTCGCCATTGTCGATCACTCGTTGCTTGCCCGAGCTTTGGGTGATCACGCAACGTGGAATCAACCTGTGCGCCTTGTTGCCAATGAGTCTCAGGAAGTCTGGCCTCCTCAATGGTGACGTGCAGAACCCATTGGCCGCATCCTCCAACGATTGTTGCAGAAGGAACTCATCATCCTTGCCTGCTCGCAGCTGGTTCAGAATGTATTGGTTGTGCTCTTGCCATCCATTCAAGACATCAGACATGCTGATCACCTCAGCCGGTTGTTGAGGGAAGATTCCATAAGGTGGTGCGTACCCCACTGCTGGTAGGCCACGGACTAAGCCATAGGGGAAACTCGTGTCAGCCCATGATGTCAGCAGCATAAGCAATGCAATGAAGCCCACGTCGCGATGCCGCGTGACTTGCTGTATGGCGGGCTCTTGAAAAGACCTCAAATGGAGGGTCACCCCCTCCCAACGTCTCTTCAGCTCGCGCATGGCTCCTACTGCATGTTGCCGCCATGGCCTCAGTGGTTGGCCAGGGGCTGCGTAGGCGTCGGCAACGAACTCCAGGTCCAAATCTGCCACTGGGAGATCTTCATAGGGCAGTGGTTGTTGAGCTCGCTGTAGGGCTTGGTTGAAGTGGTCATTGGGGTCCAAATTGAATGGCAGAAGGGGCGGCAATGCTGCTCTGTGTGTCATCGCGCCAACTTGGCACCCGTCCCCAATCCGTGCAAGCTGCCTCACGGACCCGGCCGCCAGATGCGGAACCAGGGGACCATCCCAAGCTTCTCCTCGATCTGCCAGCCAGGCCGCATAAGAGCAGGGAAGAGCTTCTGGAAGGCTAACACCAGTGCTTCCTGGCTCATCATGGGTAGGGCCATACCTTTGGGGATAGCCTGGATCCCCTGCAGCAAGGCTACGGTCCGGCTCCACTTGCCATCATGTGCCCCTCTGCACTGGGTCACCCCCAGGTGCTGTGGCGTCGAAGAAAAGGCCGATGAGCCGATGAGCATATCGGCTTCGCATAATTGCTCCCCAACTCCATGCCGCTGAGCTCATGCAAGGCATCCCACAAAGGTGATGTTCGAATGTGGACAATGTACCTGGCTGGCCATTCTCCTGCCTCACAATTGTGGCCTGGCGTCCATGGTGACTTCCACTTGGTTGTCGACAGTCGGTGGTGAAAGCTGCCCCGACCGACATAGAGGGTTTTGCGTGGCAGCCTGCTGTTCTCGATCATGACATCCTTGACAAGCTTCCTGACCGGTAACCCCGGCCGTTCGGCTCTCAGGGATTCTGTCAAACCCAGCGTCACTGCTAATGGCGCCATTGCCCATTCCCGCATTGCACGCGGGTCCATGTCCAGCCAGTGTTCCCGACGCCCCACGGACAGGAAGGTAGGCATGTGGGGCACATGCAGCTTGGCTAATCCTGTGCGGACTGCCCACCAACTAGCCGACACTGCGATAGAAAAGGCTAGGACTGCCGTGTACTCCGCTTCTTCCTTGGAGGGGTAGACCCTTTGGCCGCCAGATGTGTAGGGAGTCCATTCCTGCGGATCATGCACGTGGTGACACTTGGCCGGGGGCGGGCGCTGGATCTCCTCCACATTGTGCCGCAATACTTGATGCTTGCAGCGCGCCCCACCTAACGTACATGCTGCGTAGGCTGTGTCAAACCATTGGCCTGACTCCCACATGGTCACTTCGGTGGACGTCCACCAGTGCAAAGAACGGGCAGGGTTCTCACGCACGCTGCCTCCACCACGGTCCCGCAACTTCTGGATCTCTCCCAAGATGTAGTTGCAAGCCTTGTTATCCATGTCGACTCGTCTGGCGTCCCGACTGGTGAGGTGGGGCAGACCATCAGGGTAGACCTCTGAACGAAGAGGGCCAGGGGCTGGCCGCCCACCTCCGAACTTCCTGGGAATCTCCCTGGCCCTACTCTTTGTGGAGCAATCGATGGCTGCCGCTATGAAGATCGCCTCTTCGAGTTGGCTGCTCAAGGACTGTTGCCTACGCTCATCGGAGAGGTCATGGCTGGCATCCAACAACCAATCCACGGTCAGACACCGCCAGCCACAGCTGATGAAGGCTTTGGTAAGGGGGGCATTGGGACCTGCCATGAGATCTGCCATAAGAGGTCGCCCCTCTTGCGGCTCTGGTCCATCTGACCCAAAAGAGGCAGCCGCCTCCTCTTCTGCGGTGTGTCAACGCTTGCCGGTGCAGTTCGCCGCACCGTGGTTGAAGGCTCCGCACACCCGGTCTTTCCTGATCACTGCTCCACATCGATGGGCCCCTTGAGGACATGGCTTGGCCTTACAGCCTCCTCGTTGAAATTGTGGACAAAGCTTCGTGCCATCCTTCATTGCCGTCGCCACGGGCTTGCCGTTGATGGGCTTCCCCAACTTCAATGGTGATGTACTTGGTGGCACTTTAGATGGGCTTACCGTTGAAGCTGCGGTGGGTGCCGTGCTCTTCTTGTCCGGGGTAGAGGGCCCTGGTGCAGACCAATGTGCATCCCTGGAGGTGTAGACCTCGCTGATCACCTGGCCCAAGCTCATTGTGGATTCACGGAATCTAGACACCCATTCACTGCGTTCCTCCACATCTTTGGCCTGGAGCCATTGCATGCGCTGTGACATGGGCAAACTTGCCACACTGCGCTTGGCTCGAAAGTAGTATTTGTAGACGACGTCCATGGGCACATTGACAAACTTGACCGTGTCTGCTCCCAAGTTGAGCTCTTGCGCTGCATCTGGTGCTCCGGTCGCCCCAGAGCACCCTGCCATGGCATAAGCCAACATCAGGGTAAACAGTCGGTCGAGGTAGTTGTCAACATCATGGGTCACCACCTCCTCATCCTCGCCGTCTTCCAGGAAGAGCCCTTCGCTGAGCTTGCGCTTCTTCTGCGATGTGGTGAGCTGGAATTGCAGGGTCTTGACTCGCCATATGTTGTAAACGCAGCGCATGCGCTTCTGCATCTCTCGGGCTACCCTGGAGATGGTGGTATCTGCAGGGTGGATCTCTAGGGGGAAACGCATCTTGTAGCGCCTCCAAAACTGCTGCTTGGTGTCACGCAGCTCGCTCTCCCCGAGCATGGTGTCCAGGTCCGACAATGCGATCTTGGATCGATCTTGCTCCACTTGACGATAGTAGAGTCCCACTGCGGCCCATGCTCTGCGGACTCGGGCTGTCATCAGCAGTGCCTTGTCCCCCAGGCCCAGCTTGGCCACCCATGTCTCGATGGCTTGCTCAGAGGCCCATAGAAACCGAAATTCTTGCAAACTTTCAACGCCCAACCGGAGCAGGGCTTCAACTACCCCATCATCCAACGAGAAGTTGTCGCCCAACTTCCTAAGGATTTCTTCCGGGGAACCCTTTTCCAGCGGGACTTTATCAGTCTCCATGGCCTGTTCTTGAGGACACCCCTCTAACTAAGGCCCAGGGATCCCCTCCCTTTGACTGAAAACTGCGCCTCGGGTCTCCCCCGTGCGATGCGCTGGGACGGCCTGACATGACATGAAAAGAAAAAGACAAATGACACAAAACACTACTGCAGCAGGACATGTGCACAATTAACAGCCGTGTCTCGACTACGCATGACATCACCTTCATGAAGTCACATGGCTATGGTGCACCTGACCCTTTGGAGTCCCCCTCCCAGGTGCAACTGTGCCACATGCCGGCATAATGAAATACAACAAGGAAAACAGGAGGGCAGCAACCGTCAACTCAGCGGAGTACCCACTGTGACTCTCTCTGCCCTTCTTGTTTTTCTCTCGCGCTCAATGTCACTGCTGGGGGCGGTCATGCAGGCTGGATTGAAGCTCTTATCCAAGCCCCGAGCTGATGAATTCGGCTCTCCATGGCCGGAACGGGCCAGTGCTGCTAGATCAGCGCAAAGGCCAAAAATTCGGCTTGGTCATCCTAGGCAGGCGGCCACCATGACGCTGGCGCTCGATGGAGGCACTGGTCACACCAGGGGCGCTCCCATGCCAGGGCCTCGAAGACGTCGGTGGACGTATACGGGTTCACCAGGCGTTTCGCCTTCCCGTCAGCCTGCTTGTGCTGGCACGGTGATGCCGTCCTCGACCGTGACATGGGTACTGGACCGATCGGTGGCTGCATACCCCTGCGGCTCAGGATGTTGTGTTCCCACCGTGGTATCCTGGAAGGTCTTGTGCAGCCACTTCTTCATGCCTTGGTCACGGATCACCTTGTTCAGCTCTGTGTCCCGGCGGCTCTCCACGAAGTTGTTGGCATCCTCAATGGTCTCTCCTGCCAGCAATGCACGGCAGAGGATGCCTAAAAAGGCACCCCGGTGTCGCCCCTTAATGCAGTGCACCACGACGTTGTCCCCGTGCCAGACCGTATTCTTTACGGCAGGCCACACGTCTGTCCACTGCTCGTTGCGTTCCTGACTGTATGCCGCCGCAAAAGTCATCAACTGAGCCCCGGGGAGGGTCACCCCCCCCCCGGCTCTCAGGACCATGCGGGAAACAGCAGATTTGCAACGCCGTCTTGGGGAACCTGTCCACGGTCTGCCGCATTGGAAGCCCCGCCAGGTAGATGCCACCGCCCTTCCTGGACGTCCAGATGCAGGTCGGCGCTTGGGCCGTCCCTGAACCGACACCCAAACGCTCCAAGTGCCTGTCCAAGGTGTCTCCTGCCGCCTTCCCACGGCCTTTCTTGGGCAAGGCTTTGGTCTGAGGCTTGCCAGGGGCTGCCATGTGCTTCGGCGTGGTGGCTGAGGCCATGGGCTTTGCAGCTGTCGCCAATGGCTTGGGTGTGGAGGCCATGGCTTTTGGAAGCGTCTTGGGGGCTGCAATTGCTGGTGCCTTCGGCGGAGTCTTGGGTGCAGCCTGGCCTCTAGCTTTCTTGACAGCTGTGCGCATCACATCTGCGATCTCATCAACAGTGGCACCGCTCGCCGCGGTCCTCTTTCTGCTGAACCTGGCCTTCTCCCCAACGGCTGCCGGCACGAGAGTCGCCGATGGCTTGGGCGCTGCCGGCACTGCTGTCTCGGCCATCACTGCTCGCTTGATTTTGCAGACGCCAGCGCCGTGTTTGCCGCCACATGCCCGTCCTGACTTTTGTAAGACGGCACACAAGTAAACTCCGAATGGACAAGCGTCTGCCGGATTCGGGCACTCGTCCGTCTGGAACTCCGGGCAAATGGCCTTGCCGTTCTTCAATGTGGCTGTCAGCACGTTGAGTTGGTCAGGCATCTGGGGTGCCGGTGCTGCTTCGGCCTCCTGCCGGGCTTGCTGTGCAGCTTCAACAAACTGTTGTGACAGCTTGAGCCTCTTCTTCACATCTTGGAAGCTGTGTGCAGAGGCCCACATTGGTTGACGGTCTTGCCGCAACAGCCTGTCAGCTTCGGCTGAAGCCGTGAGCACGGGCTGCATCTAGCTCTGCCTGCGGGATCGCCTCCCACAGCAGGTTGCTAGTCAGCTTTGCTGTAGCACCCCAGATCAGCGACTTCACCTTAATCAACGCGGCGTATTTGGCCGACGAGTAGTGAAATGCCATTGCCCCCACCTCAGGTTGCTCACTCTCGGCTTGCCAGTCGCCCAGGGCTGCCATTTCTTCAGGCCTGCAGTCTAAAAGTTGGGCAACCGTTGGTGCTAACCTTCTCCAGCTGTAGGTGGTCAGGTCTTCTGGATTGTCGAGGAACACGGACATTTCCTGCTGCATTGTTTCTTGCACTTCGAGGATCGTCCAAGGACGCCCTTCGTCCGAAAAACAAAGGCCTGCAAGTCTTTGCCTCGCCGGTGCCAGCGTCCTGTAAGCCTCCAGCACTTCTTTGGCCCAAAAGAAGCCATTGGCAAAGGTGGCCGGCGCTGCAAAGTCGAATCCTTCACGAGCATGCTTTTGTTTTCCTTTAGGGCACCTGCAATGGAGGAATGCAGCCGTGAGGCGTCGAGGTTCTGACCGTGCTATGTGCGCATACCTCAAACAGCCAAACGACATGATCCAAGGGGCCAGGAGAACTGACCACCTCTCATCGCCGACCGCGTGCAACTCCACGATGCGGTCCTCTAAGGCTTGCACCAACGGCGGCTCCACCACAGGTGCTTGCCCACGCTGCCCAGTCGCCCTGGGTGTTGTGGGTAGTTGGAAATTTCCCAGCTCTAGGTCTTGGTCGGCATTCTTGTTCGGCTTGGAGTGCACGTGCTGGGGCCGATGTGTGGTTCAGGAACTGATCCAAGTCGACCATTCCAGGAGGAGCGGGTCGCCCCCGACTCTCCAAGAAGGCTCTCAGCTCCAACCATGTGTTGACCACTCGGTCAATGGTCGCTTTCTCGGCGTCCTTCACCTTCTTTTCGGCAATCCTCTTGCACGTTTGCTTCCATTCGGCCTTGAGGGTGTCTGTCAAGATGCCAGCTGGTTTGTATGCGCCCATGCCCACAAACATCGACACCAAGCCGTTCACCCTCTTCTGGACGGCTTCACCCAGGTTCTTGTCGACGTTGACGGCTTTGGGCTTCTTTTTGTATATCGTCTTGCGCACAGGGCGCAGAGTGACGGAACCCTTGGGGTTGTCCTCCACGACTTTGGCCCCCGCTGCAAGGAGTTCTTCCTCCACCCTTGCTCGCGTCTGCAGCCAGTCATCTGCTACGTGGTGACCGGCTAGTCCAACGACTTGATCGTAGTCTGTGTAGGCATAGGCGAAGTCGTTGTCGTCCAGGAGGCCTTCATTCTCCCTCCATTGACGCGCCCGTTGTGCAGCTATCATCATCAACGAGTCGGCCGCTCTCCATCCTGGTGCAGGGTCACCCCCTGACGAAGATGAGGCTGCCGCCTGAGCTGCGTAGTAGCCCTTGCCGCCTGATGCCATGGCACTGCACCCTAACAAAATTGCTAAGGTGCGGAGAGCAAAAAGATGCTGCGGTGACTTCAGAGGTGCCTCCTCTGTCATAAAATCAACCTTCAGCAAACATCTTCTTACGTCCTCCACAAGTGCTGCATGGCTCACGCCAAGTAAAGCAGGCACTACACATCCCGACGCAGCATGCCCAGCACACGCGCCTTGTAGGGTCCACGCACTCTGTGCAGGCCGTGCCAAGTTGCAGCACACCCGCATCCTGGCTCTCCAGCCACCCACATAGCGCTCGATGAGCTCTGGCGCCCTCTCTCCCCCATGCTGGCCAGGGTTGTTTTTTGGGAGAGTTTTGGGGAAGTGGCGCGGGTCGATGAAGGTCGGCAGGAGCTCATGCGGGCCCATACACCTGAGCCAACTCCTCCATTGATCGAACATCTCTCCCAGGCCCAGTTGCCCAGCGCTATAGAGGTCTTGGGGCACGATGTCGGCTGCCGCCTTAGGTTTCGTGTAAGCAGCGACCAGCAGTAGGTCCATTGGGTCCTGGTGCTGGTAGTAGTACGCCCAAGCATCCGCAGGCGCCACATCGTCCGGCAGCACAACTCCCATTCCACAGTCCGAGCCACGGGAACATGAGCTGCGCAGCGCTGGCAGTCATCAATGCAACAGGGCAGCTTTGGCAGGGGGGGAACAACTCAGAGTCCGTCCCAGTCGTGATGACGTAGGGGGAGTGCAACACTTCAATCCCATGCATCCAGCATGTGTATGCTGCCAAGTCAGAGCCCTCCCGTGCCAGCCTTTCCACGTGGCCCTTGAACTCCAGGAAAGCAGCCGCATGTAGGATCTTCGCCTCGGTGGCTGCCGGGATATCGATCCCTGGGAGTTTGCGCTGCATACAAGGTCACTCCTTGTGTCGAGTTTGAACCAATCAATCAAGGTCTGGGAAGGTCACCCCTTACCAAGACCAAGAAAGAAAAAGCAATGAATGCTATTTTGGTTCAAGTTTACTTGAGCCAAAATGATAGCATTCATTGAAGCACTTAAAGATGATACATGCACACCCAAGCCTGCCAAACTCAATGCATGGGTATACGTGCAAATATCATGGTCTCCCCCCTTTCAGCGCATGAACACAAACACACAGATGAACTTCTTAGCCGAATACGTTTTGCCAATGAAGTTTATGTCAAGAAACTCGGCATCTCTTCAGGCCGAAGAGTTGGCACCGCTCCAACAGAATCAGTCGTTGAATCCATGGTGTCTGCGCCCATGGCATTCCAGAGATCTCAGTGCATACTGCTTGATTAGCTTGATCTCTGATCTTGATCTGCTTGGGGTTTGCTGCGATGAGAATTGGCGATGGCTCAAGGCGTTGCTTCAACCTTCAGAGCTACATTGTGAAGTAAATCTACATGACTCCATGAAGGGATACACGTTTGCCAGTGTATCGGTATGCTTACGGGCAGTAGCAGTGTTGAGCTAGGCCAAAGTGGGCTCAGACCGCAAGAATAAGAAGAAACACTGGCTTCCTGCACATGCCAACCATATTTCAAAGCAAATGTCCATGCATTGCTCCATGCTAGCTGCTAGCTACTGGATGCTGGATGCTAGCTTCTAGTTGGCAGGGACAAACTTTGCTGCTCACCAATGTGTCAGAAGCTCCTCAATCCTTTCCTCCATGTCACCATACTGTGCACGAGCCATTTGGACGGACTTGCGGCGCCGATGCTTCACCAACAGAGTCCGAGACAATCACGGACATCACACATTTGATAAAGCGTGCACCAAAAAAACAGCAAGATGCACCAAGTATATCCACTGCTTCGAAAGGTCATGCCATGTCCTGTCCATTGCAATCAATTGTGTGAATGAGGCTTACCAATCCTTACCTGCCTTTACCATGCCTTATCTATGAATATCATGGAAATTCATGGAATATCTATGATCTGAGCATATCTTAGCTATCTGAGCATATCTTAGCTATCTGAGCATATCTGAGCTATGGGCCTGTCTGCTTTCATCGCCTGAGATTTGCCAAAGCAATGCGATCCAACGCGTCACCAAAGGCAGGCCGCGACCTCCAAGAGCTGGAAAGCCGTGAGCCAATGCCCAGCACCAATTGCAGCCCCATAGCCTGAGGCCAGTGCGCTACAGGCCCTACAGGCCCTACAGGCCCTACACATTCTGTGGATTTATATGGATTTAAAATTATTTATGATATTTAATATAATTTATATGGATGGGCCACAATGGAGCGCATGGCATCTGAGTTTGGAGCAAAGCACGCTTGGTTGAATCCTTTGCAGCCTTGAGCCGGCACAAGCTGGCGTGCAGCAGGTGGAAGTGGTGGAAGGTGAGGAGAATGCCAGAAAAGGGAAAACAAAACATGCAACATACATCAACATACGGTTTCAATCAATTTTGATAATTTTCGGATATCCGTGAGCCAACTTCCATGTCATGTACATGACGTGTGGACTGTGGCCGGGATAAGGCCATAACAAGCATCGCAACCCTTGGGAATCCAGGGGAACCCTTGGGGCACAAACTTCATCGCCTCAAGCAATGCAACAGCTTGCCTCAGTCTTGACTTATGGATGGGCAAATAATTGTCGGACAGCCCGGACAGCTTCCACGATGTCCAGATCTGCTTCTAGATTCTAGTATATTCTAGTCGTATCTAGTCGTGCCATGCCTAAGGCTCCTACTTCCATTCCAACGCCCGCTCACATGCGCTGATTGCTGACGTGTAGCTTACGGCCTGACATCTTGCCACAGCAGTTGGTACACTCTGTTTGGACACAGATCTTCTGTATTCACCCGTTGTTTCATGTTGTTTCTGCCGCACCGTGAGAACATTTCAGCAGAAAGGCCGTCACCCGTCAACAGCGTTTCAGTGAATTGGTTTGTTTGCGCGCAATTAGCTTGCAAGCAGTCCTTGCTGGTGCAAAGTTCTATGACTATATAAGCTTTCCTAGAATGGCTCAACAGCAAAGCCGGGGGCGCAATCGCCCAGCCATTGGCGGCCAAAGGCAGAAATGACCCTTGTATAGGCAGTGTGTATATATACTACAGTATACTATTAATACATCCTTTTGCGCTGTTGCAAACTGCAGCGTCGTGAATTTGAAAAACAGCCCAAAATTCCGAAGAAACACAACAAGGGCAGGCAGGTGTCTCAGCTGCGCATTAGTTCTGCTTGGTGCTGCTCTGCGATTTCCCTCCGTGCCGGTCGGATAAGGATCTGGACAGTTTGAGGCTCCCACATCTGGAGTTGTTTGCCCCCAAGGCATTTGGGCCTATGCTTTATGCTTCCCGCAAATGTCCAAACGTGAAATGCTGAGCAGGTCTCTGACCGTGACCATAAAGATTGACCCATTACATCCCATGACACTAGCGGGGTCAAGCACTTGATGGAAAATGAACGTTGTGGATCTTTGTGGATCTTTGTGGATCTTTGTGGATCTTTGTGGGACATCATTCAAGGAAACAACCTGTTCTAACCTAGACACCAGAGAGCCTGGAAATTAAAAGCAATGATATGCAATCAATCAAACTCGAACTCGCCGTTTTTGCCTCAATGCAGCCACAAGCGGTCGGTTTAGGCGTTTGGGTGCAGCCAGTGCAATGGGTCTGCAGTCTAAACAGTGACAACTGAACACTTAGTACTTGGTGCCTAGGTATAAACCGATCAGTCGTGATTATGTTCTCTCTTCACCAGCTCAACCAAATCGAGTGAAACAATTCAAAGTTCGACCTTTCCAGTTTCATTCGAAACCTTTCCGGGCATCCCGGAGTAAGTCGTCAAAACAAGGGATGTCAAAATGTCTTCGTCTGCGAAGCACGAATTTCTGGGCCCAAAGGCGAAGTGTGGAAAATCCCCGACACGGCAATCCTGACCTACGGATGCCTGCCAGAAAGAAGGCCTTTGGCACGTCGGACTCTTCAGCAATATTGTAGGCAACAATCTAACATGTATACAGTATATACATGTATATACGTATATACTTGTGTGATATTGAGTGAACATGCATCCCAGGAAACACTAGTCACTAGTCTTGAATCGTCTTGATAATAATGTCTTAATATATTAATATAACCTCCTGTTGCAGTTCGGACTCACAGAACTGCAGGGGGTAAACCTCCAAGGCTGTGACCATCCACAAGCCAAATGCCTTCTGCATGTGTGGCCTTTGGCCAACAGCCTCGGCCAACACAAGTTTTTCAGCAAATGGTAGCAAGCTGCCAGGCGCCATTGGCGTCCTCCCACAAGTTGTCCTGCGTTCATCGTTCCATGCAGCAAAAGACAAGTCCCTTATGGTTCCTTTTGCTCGGCAATATTTAGCTGGCCTCTTCCTTGATTGATGTCGCTGCCTGTTCTGGGTGCTACATAGATCACTCCCGTTCACCCGACTACATTCTGACATCTGGATACATCTGGTGTATCTGTAGCCCATGGGTGCAAACAAGCCACTGATTCAGCATCAAATTGTACACGTGCGGTTGGTTCAATATGTTGTGACATCTCAGTCAAGCTAGATTTGATGTAAACAATGATCCTGCATCATCATATGCTTTCAAGTCTATTCACATGCTGAGTGGACAGGTACATGCATGCCTGAATGCATGTATAGTAATGGACATACACTTAGACCACAAATTGTTTTCCAATTGTTTTTCCTACACTTAGAACGCGTTTTATCACGTTCCATCTCTGTTCTAAGTGTTGGCTTAGAACAGCAGCCGACACGTGTTAGAACACATCTTATAGCAACACACATTTTCCAACATGTGTTCTAAGTGTATGTCCGTATTTATATTGTAATCAATAAAGTAAATGGTGGTTTATGGGAAATGATGGGGTATAATATAGCTATGCCCCCAAAAGAGTTTTCTTATTGGGTAGGCCTCTATTTGGGACACAAATGGTTGGTAAATGAGATGGTTCACTATTGGGTTTACCACATTAATCATCGGTATACATAGATAATAAATAATTAATTACTTATAATATAAATATATATATATATGTAATATAATATATATGTATGTAGAATATATCTATATATATATATCCATTAATCTGCACTGAAGGCTGTGCAGATCCTTGCATGGACATACACTTAGAACACCATTTGGAATTGTGTTGCGTTCTAAGTGCCAGTTAGAACACGTGTTCTAAGTGTATGTCCTTAAACATACACTTAGAATCAACAGCTTACCTGCGTCGTGTTGGAACTAGCGTTTTCCAAATGGTGTTCTAAGTCTATGCCCTTAACTATAAATCAATAGGATGATTAAGATGTCGTCAGCATCAAGGACAGGATATCCAGGTTTTTTCTTGACATTCCTCAAGCGTGGCACCTGTCCCATTCTCCTGTCGCAGTTCCTGTCGTTGTTCGTCGTCTCACCCGGCTGAAATGGAGGAAACGGCTGCTGCTGCTGAAGCCGTAGTGGACTGAGCGGGAGTGACATTGAGCAGGATACCAGGTTGACTCCATGGTACACGTTAACCCGTGTCACTGACACATGTCTTTGCTCGTATATATTATTTGGGTATGGCTCCAAAAAAATCAAAAAAACAGGTATGGATCGTTCCGCAGTGATCCCGACGTGTGGAAGGAATGAGTTACGCATAGGAGGTTTGATTCGGACCTACTGCGAAGGTCGGTATACAAAATTGGCCGGGTATAAGTACAATTTGTCATTCTTGGATCTGGATCAAGAGTATGGATCCGGGCTACGGATCGCATGTGGGTCCAGTATCGGGGCCTTACATGGATTGAGCTCTGTCCTACGAATCCCTCTTGTGTTCTGCGGTTCAACTTTTGATCTCTGCAGCCAGGGAACGATGTGATGGTGTTGCAAGGCTTTTTGTGCCATGGGCGGGTTCCTCTTTCGCGATTGGCACTTCCACACCTTCAGGTGTGACCGCATCAACTCCAAGTGAGGCAACATAGGAAATTTCCTCATTCCACTAACTAATGTCATTGAGTTCATTGAGTTCAAATTTATTGCAATTCTAGTTTCAATTCCGATTCTAGGTTCAATTCCGATCCAACTTTGGGCTTGCTGCAAAGGGCATGAACAACTGATGCTGCACCATCCACAAATCGGACGGATGTCCAGGGTCAAAATTTGCCTCCTCCTCCTTGGTCGCTATCGCTATGAACTTGTCCTGGCAGTGCGGCTGAATACAGTGCATGGAAATGGTCAGACCTGCAACAAATAGAGATGGGATATGACCGCACGACATCTACAAATCCCAACAAACATACTCTTGAAATCTCTTGAATATTCTTGAATAACCTCCAATAATGACATGCGCACACACACACACATCACACACACACACAAGATAGCGAGGTGGCATGGAACCGGTTCATGGAACCTAGATTTCAGGACAAATGTTTGTCCTGAAAATGTCCTGAGAACACTTCCAGATTTTGTGTTCAGGCATTCCATAATTCAGAAGGTCGGATGCGCCAATGCAGCACGCATGTATTCACATGCTGCTCTCTCACTTATTTGCGTTCAGTTTATCGAAATCTAGATTCTAGATTCTAGATTTATTCAACAATGAGATCAAGTGGGGTGCTTTTGGATTCAAGTGCTTTCACAAGTGTAACAACGACAATATTTATATACCGTTTCTACATGTTTCTACAATCTCACCCCACCGAAACGATCTCGAAATCTTTGCTTCCCTGTCAAGATAGATCCTACCCCTTCATACCACCAACCGACCAACCCTAAACCTCAAGGCCCTCAAGGTCTTTCGGCACTGATTCCACAAAGATCATCTATGACTATGTCATACTACGTCTATCTCTAAGTACGGGGGGTGTTTAACAAAAATGAACAGTCACGCAACGCACACAAACAAGAGAAAACATGCATAAATAGTTTCGAATCCTCCTGAAACTAGATGAGCAATGTGCAAGCAAATGTCATGCAGCGAACTGATTGAAATACAGCACACCAACATACGTCAACCATTCTCGACCTGGTACTGTAATAACTTCAAGCCAATGGCGGGCTGTCCTTGTTGATACAGAGCATGTCGCACGCTGTGTACGCAGTCACTGTGAAAGGGGACCTGTTTGGATGACAGCTCCAGTTCTCTCCCTCTTTCTCTCCGGCAGTTGCGTGCAAAGAGCAGAACAGCAAAGCCTCTTGAGCTTCAAGGAAAGGAAAAGCGTTGGGATGCAGCGAGCTCAAGGAAAGTTCTGTTTGTTTGTGCAGGTTTGCGCAGTTGAACTGCGTCCAAAGGACTCCATTGGCTCTGCGCTCCAAAGGGTATCCTCATCTATTGCGTCGAAGGATTCATCACCAAGGATCATCACCTTAGCGAAGCAGAGATTGTGAAACAAAAGAGATCAAAAGAGCCAAACTTATCCAAAAACTTCAAAATCCCAAGGTTCAATGCATTGGGATCTCTCTGCTACAGGTTGCTGCCAAAGCGCTTCACCAAAGGCATCCAAGGCTTGAAGTCTTCCAGCGCACAAGATCCATGCACATTTGGCTTCCTGGCCCAGAATGGCTTATGGATGGTGCCCCAGACTCACCATGGAACACTAAAGTCGCTAAATTCGCTAAATGATGTCTAGCAATGGGGCAAAGTCTGAGAGCCGGCACACAAAAGGACGAAGTGAGAAAGAAAACGGAACCCCGCATGCTTGGTCCAGGAAAAAAGAATCTGAGTTCTGAGAGATTCTTTCAAGAAGTGATTCCCTAAATGAAACGTGGCACTATGTGGCCGTACTTGCACAGGAGCACACATCACAGGCATGTTGCAAAAGACGCATTGTGAAACAAAATCTGGCCTCTCCCATTGTGCAGGCCTCGGATTCATTTTGAAGTCCGCGCACGCAAAAAACACTGCTGCATCTGCACTCCAACATTTAGGGCAGCAATGCCCTGCTAAGCATTTGGTAGCACAGTAAGGATACAGTAAGGACATGAAGTTGCTCGAAAGTTGAGGCAAGAAGATTCGCTGAAGACGAAATGTGGACTAACATGGACTAATTACATGCCAAACGGAAGAGTCATGGTGTCGGTATCTACCAGTGCTACCAGTGCCGTCACAGGGACCAATAAATGCCATGGTTTGATCTGCTTCAATGATTCCTGGAGGGGTAAAGGGCGCTCTTTTTGCCTGTGCCGTCAAGTTGCCACGTCTCCCGGACACATGACGAAGAAGCTCACGCATTCGTTCTTCTTGTTGCAAATCTCTGCCAACTGAGACTTGCTCAGCTCTGAGACACCTGGCAACCTGCCAGTTGAGTTTCCAAATGGGTGTGCTGCATGGTGATTTGCCACGTCATAAGTACATCAAATGTTGACTAAAACGCGCACACACACACACACATACACATTGGGTGGGTGGGTGGGTGGGTGGGGGTAGTTCACTGTCACGGACAGTCATGGCCCTCTGAACCCTCTGAGCCTAAACAAGTGCTGCTGTATCTTGGCTCGCTCCACCTGCCCAAACAAAAAGTTTGGAACCGATTGAAGAAACTCCCTATGTGGAACATCTCCCATAAAATGCCTAGTGGATGAAAAAAATATATAAAAATAAATATAAATAAGCATAAATATATATATATATATAATCAATATATATATATATGTGTGTGTGTGAATAAATTATATATATATATATTCAAATATCTAAGCAGAACGTGGCACTATGGCACCTCTTCCTGAAGCTCATCTGGCAGCCTTGTCATGGCATCGCTTCAGACCATGTCAGATGGAAAAAGATTCATCACAGCATGTCACAGTAGTGGTGGCATCCGTGTGCAAACTCCTGAACACTAGGACTAGATAGGACTAGGGGCAGACATGCTGGTTATTGAAAAAAATTGCACTATGGAGGCAGAGAAACCAAACAGGACATGGAACATCACAGAAGGAACGCCATTAAACGCGTTTAAATATGTTTAAATACATGTGTAATTACGTCGTTTGGAGCCATTGACCCGACTCGCCAGAAGTTCCTTTGTTGCAAGAGGGCGTTCTCTATTCAGTGGTTCATTCGACTTTGCCACCAGTTTGCAGTGAATCAGAAGGGTCTTGCCCATTCTTTGGGTGGACTTTCTATGTCTGTTTGGGGGCACGGTCACTACATGAAGAGACAGGAACTGGCTCAGTGCTGTAAGGTCGTCGAGCTACTCTGACAGGAGGCGGGACTCCTTTGCCATGATCTTGCGCCTCTCAAACCTCGGCATCAAGATCTGACTCCAAAGCCAGGCCTGATGTGAAATAGCTTGAACATGTGATAACATGTGATAAAAGTTATTGAAAGGTGTTGTGCCACTGCCTGTAGCAGCACTCGACTTTAAGGAGCAGAAGAATGTGCAAACCAAGTGGCAGCAAGTTCAGACAGTCGCGAATGCGACGCCTGTACATGAAGTTGCTTGCTAAAAGACCACTGTAGCCGCTGAATCTGTTCAAACTCCACTTCAGTTGTGCATTCCTTCACGGCAACATTGTATATCAATCCCAAAGTGTTTGACAGGGTTGAAGATGTGCTAACAATCTGTAGCTAGAATAAGCCTTCTGGCATGTTCGGTGGCTATAATATGCTATAATAATAAATGCCGAGCTGAGCACGGGTGGGGAAACCAACTGTACAATGCTGAGGTTTCTCCTGCACATCCATGGAAAGTCAATTCTCTAAATGCCAGGCGCGGTCAGGCCATAGCCAACATAATCAACATACAAAGACAAGTTCCAACCTGCGCTTTCCATAGTGGAAATTATGTTGGATTGTTTTCTCGCATGTTGTTGTCGCCACTGCGTATCAGACGTGGCCGATCCCTGCATTTTTGTAATTACTCTAAAATGATCTGCGCTAAAACAAGTTGGAAAGCAAACTTTTTATTTAGAGACTTTAACATCTTTAAAGAAGAAAACAGTGAGTGGGACTGATTTGGCTTCAAAATCAATAATGTAAGATTTAAGCTGTACATTTTAGATCATTTAGATCCTTTTTGTTGCTCCATTTCTCTGGTCATGACAATGGTGATTTTAAAAGTCTGAGTCGTGCTTTTGTCTGACCAAGCTTATACCGAAAACCGGCCCGCTCTAGAATGATCAAAGCAGATCTGGCTGCTTCAAGGGGGGTTCCAAGAATCACCCCTACCAGTAGAGTGCAATCACATTGAATCTCAGCTTTGTAGTTGCTCTCGGTATGGATTCTTTGAACTTGGGTGAAATTTGACCTATTTTACAACAAGAGCCGAACCTTGTAGAGTTGGATACATTGGATTGTAATCACCAAAACTGGTCGTGCGCATTACATTTTATAGTAACACACGGGTGCACACACATTTTGCAGAGCCTACTGGGTCCCCCTCCAGAAGAGCCCCAAAAAGTTCATGTTTTTTGTTTTGATGGAGAGACCTTCACGAGGAAAAATGTGAGACAGATTTGGTGTCTAAATCAATGGTTTGCATTTTAAGTTTGGGATCCTTTCTGTTGCTCCATTACGCTGGTCATGACAATCGTGGTGGTAGAATGTCTGCCCTGAAAGGTTGATTAGTGGAAATCGCAAGGTTACGCAAGTTTTGTGGTCGGCTGGTTTGAACTCAACACACACACACATATATATATATATACTTGTTGAAAAAAGTGTTTGTATGTCTGGTGCAACGTATTTCTGTTGCTTTGAGCGGACCTTTTGATCTTTACTCCTTTTTTCTGGGTAGCTAGGGAATTTCAGTATCTCTAAGTGTTCCGGGGTTTCCACTTAAACAGCCACTAAATCCAAAGGAGAGGATCTAGACAACCAAGATCCACTCATGACTGGTGTGCAATCCTTGATGCATCATGTCACTGTCACCAACAAGTGGCCCAGAGCAGCACAACTCATTCCGGATTTGTTCCGCGTTTTTTTCCGCCAATGTCCACGTTTTGACAGGAATTTCAGGGAATTTCCGCATTTGCTGTTGGGGTGCCCTTATCTAATTCATCCAGAAACGCGATTGCAAAGTCATGCCACAGGTTGCAACAAAAGCCTACAGTGGCCTACAGCCACCCAATCAACTCCAAAGACAGGACTTTGGAAGTTCACTGGGCTCACGGCAGCGGAAACGACCAAAAAAAGCAAACAAAGCCCATCGAGATTCGAAATGTGACAAATATCAAACCACGCACAACCACGCATTTGTTTTCGAAAATGCACAAAAAAATACACCTGACTGAGAAATTGTTTTTTTTCCTGAAGAAAGCACATGCTTATAATGCCTTCTGCCTGCGAGTATCGAATTCATTCAAGTTCTGCTAGGTTTGCGTCCCTTTTGCCCAATGGGAGTTCCTTAAAATGGGGACCCCGAGACCAACCGTTTTCGTATTTGAAATCAACAAAGAATGAAACGCTCTGCACGGCAGATGAAATAATGATAATAATAATATATTATCATATATACCAAATGCTTGCGGGGAATTTGCACTAATATCAACATGGTAGTGTAGTGGAAAATGTCTATACAATGTTTTAGCCAGTCAACATACTGTAAGGCGACTATAAAATGCCGAGCACTTGGTCCTCCTGTGTATGTTTTTGGTGTTACCACAGAATTGTTTCACGGGGTTTCTCTATAACATCCCCAGCATGACTACACTTTCCTAATCTAATATAGTTTAATTATATAATATTATATATTGAAACGGCTAGGAAATTCAATTTCATACCAAGCACAAGTTCACTGTAGTGGAAATTCAAACAGGGATCGGACATGTATCACTGTTTTTCACATGTTTGATCCCTGAGGTATGCAGATCTGCCGCTGCCTGTTTTGAGGATCCATCTTCAATCTCTTCAAGAGCATGCGTACCTTAGATTTTTTGCGAGAGGGCCACCCATCAACTTTCAAGACAAACACATACATAGATGCAATGCAGATATATAATGCACTGCACACTGACTTGTTGGCTTTGCCTTCAGCCAATTCATTGTGTTTTAATTGGTTCATGGGGAAAATTGAGGAAGACCATGGACCCATGATCGTGGTTAAAAACAAGGTTTCCATGATTTCCATGTGGGTTCGACCGATTTCAACCGTGCATTTTTTCCATCAACCAATCCATTGGTAGGACAACAAGGCAAATTCTCAGCCAAAAGTGCAGCGAAGAGTTCGTCCGTGAAGCTGCGGCTACGCTCTGAGATCTTGAAGTAGGCTTGGGTCAAAGATGCAACCTCGAGAGATCTCGAGAGACATGACCGAATATGATAGAATATGTCTACCTGCTCAATGATACTCTACCGGTTGATATAGGTACACGGCATGCAACGGTGTTGAAATCATGAGATTACAGTGAAAAAAAATAAAGGACACCCTGACACCCGCATCCTAACGGGGATGAACAGCTGTAAATAAAAGGGTTGAAGCATGTTGAAGCTCAAAACAAGTGCTTTGTACCAACAATTGGCTGCTTTGAAGGACCCAACCTCCAACATCTGCAAAATCGTTCAGCATGTTGAAGCTCAAAACAAGTGCTTTGTACCAACAATTGGCTGCTTTGAAGGACCCAACCTCCAACATCTGCAAAATCGTTCCACTCGCTGCTCCATGATCTGGATATATCTGGATGTTCTACGATTTTCTAACTGCTTCACAGTTTGCCTCAGAATTATGTGTAATTATATCGCGTATGATATGCATCATCTGGCAGCGACTAGAAGTCATCCCGCAAACAAAAATAACATGAAAAAACAATAAAGAAGACCGCAAAGGGGTGTGCAAATTATTTAAGTTCATTTGAATTCAGTCTCTGCGCTCCCAACCCCTGATCTCCAATTCTCATGTTCATCATGTTCAGCCCTATCAATCTTTTTGCTCTCTTCTCTTTATTGGGATTGAAATGGATTGAACATATTCTTGGTCTTAAAAGGCACGATCTGGCCAAGTCTGCAGCGTAGGGATGTGCTCAAGTTTTCGGGGGCACAAGCATACCCCCTGCGACCCAGGGCCCTCATTGCAAGAAGGTTAAGACCTTTGAAAAGGAAAAACATGGAATTGCATGGAATTGCAGCATATTGCAGCCAAAATTTGCCAAAATGCTTTATGGTGTTACTTTGTTGAGGGCTCTTCTTCAGCCCCTTCATGTGATTTTGCTGCACCAGTCAATTATCATCCCATGCAAACTCACACCCTATCACAAATCCTATCAAAGTAGCCGAGATGGCGAAGGCAGAAAGGGCAAAGAACCTAAGTTGCTGCAACGGCAACCAAGCCGAAGCATGGATTCGGAGGTCTCAAAATCATGTGGCAAATGCAGCAATAAACCAAGCAAATTCTAACAAAACAATATATATATATGTGTGTGATATATATATATATTTATATTTATATACATACATACATACATACATACATACATACATACATATATATATTAATATATAAAAACAATGAAACACACGACGTATATAAACCATCCCAAATATTGGGAGCTTGTGATATGTCATGATGATATTGATGATTGGGTGTACCAGTTTGGCAATGTTTGCCACATTTAAAGATCCTGCAACATCCAGCGGCTAAGCTCCGTAGCTGAGTGGCATAAAGAACAGCACAAACATTCGCTCTGCCAAGTTGACCTTTTTTGCACACAAAATTGGGACGGTGCAAAAACGAAACCACCTTCTGATACTGATCATGAATCAAATACCCAAATAATACCAAATATATAATATAATATAATGCTAATTAATGCTAGCTCAGAAGAAATGTGCAGTGAAGCTTGAACATACTCGAAACAATTCAATTCCACAATTCCATGCGGGTGTGAAAGGTGAGAAAACCAAGCAATGCAAGAAAGTTGCTGGGGTCACTTCAGCTGGCATGGTCCTGCACGAGAGGCATCACTGTCCAAGGCATCATTATCTCTTTTGATGTGGCAATGGATTGATTCCATCTGGACATTTCCTTTGGGCACTGCGAACACCAATAGGAGAAAGTCAGCTTTGGCCTCATAACTCCCAAAGTCCAGTAGAAGCAGAAAATGTACCTGAGGCAAAGTGGATATACTGTTCTTGGAGCTCTAGCCAACTCTAGCATGCTCGAACTCATGTTTGAAATGATTAACTCTGAAGCCAAGGAACGACTCTGATGTTGGTCTATCAATCCACCGCCAGGTGCTTTGGTTTGGGCCTTGACTCCTCGAAAAGATCAAAGAATTTGGAAATCAAAGCTTTTACGCCTGTGACGATCAACTGGCTGAAAAGGCGGCCAATACCACCCGAAAAATATTAGGGGAATAGGATGGAATAAGAACGAATATAGAATAGAGAGTGTGTTGAAAGTGTGAAAATTTAGTCGACATTGCAGTGGAAGTAGGGAGTCCTGCTGATTGTGGTCCAGTGTGGCACTTGCAAAAATTCCTGAAGGGAAGGGGTTCAGGTTGCAAGGACTGAGCGGCTGAGTTCCACAGATCTGCAACTGGAAACAAGCATGTGTTTCTTTCAATTAATATCAATTAATGATGGCAGAAGCCTCATAGGTCTTTTCAGGCATGAGGTCTGTGATCAGGCTTTCCTTAGCCAATGACAGGTCCATACAGGTCCATCATTTGGACCACAACGGGGAGAACATGAAAGTCTCAAAATGTCTCAAATAAACGGGCCTTGTCTCATCGAATATGGAGGCACAACCATGAACTAGGCCTTCCATCGAACAAAGATCACAAGGGCCTACAGTGCCCCATCCAAGTGACTGGATTGCCAACCATCCAAAAGATGCACGCATTCCAATGACCTTAATGAGGTGTTCACTGCGCACCAGGAAAGCTTAATTAGGCATGATGGATTAATACCAGTACTATGGCAAAACCATGCCAAAACATTACAAGATATGGGGAAATACCACATGCCTATCATTTAATTACATTCATTTACATTCATTTAATGCATACCACCCCATGAGTGCAGACATGTACAGACAACAGGCCAGGAACATCCTTGAACAGGCCCATGAAGCTATAAGGCGCCGACAAATCGCAATGACGATAAGCAGAATGCGAACCAACATCATGGACCTGATGTGTGTTGTTGTGCCTGTTGTGCATTGTGTTGCGCGGTTTCGCATTCTTTACGACTTTACGGATCGTAGTCGAATGTTGTAAGCTCACGCTCATTCACAGTCTCAGGGTTAGCTGGTTGGCGAGAATCAAGCTATTGTCAAGCTTTCAGGCCACCGTCTGCAGACAAGAAGCTGGACAAGCAACACTGACCCGATCTCATCCTCCACCCTCTCCCACAGCTTTCCTTTGAAGTGCAATCAAGTGAATTGGCCGTAAGAATTGTCTGCGTTTCATAGTGGTGCTGCTAGCAGTGCCAGCACCGACAGCAGACATGAAATGGAGCTCTGAAGCTTGACAAGGAACGCAGCTTTGCCATGCGTAGCCTGGGTAGAACTGGCATGAAACCTATCCTCTGGTAAAGTTCCTCATATTCTTGCATGAGCACATGACGTTGAAAATGAACAAGGAATAACTACAAGGAAAATCAAGGAAAGGCTTTCTGTAGACAGGCCAGTTTCCAACGTATGAACTACAGTTTTAAAAAAAAACAGCACGGCCATTCGAAGAGCAACTAGCATCGCGGCAACTATCAGCAGGCACACACGTGAGAATAATTAGGTGCCAGGTTCTTTGTGTGCTCTACGGTGCAGGGGTTGAAATTCCCTGCCCAATGATCTCCAGATAATTCCAGATATCTCCAGTGCTTCGACCCAGAGGAAGCACAGAGAGATGGGAGGAGGATACAGTACAACAGGATACACCCACAACCGGCGCTCCTAAACCAGACCAAGGCACATCCGCATGAGCCGCATGAGCCGCAAGAATTTCACCACCTGACAAGGTCAAACCTGGTCTCAGCCTGGTCTCTGTCTCAAACGAAAGTGGAACGTGAATCACACAGCGGAAGCTTAGACGATTCTGCAGCATGCCTCGGAGAAGGATCCCATTCCAAAGTTACAACTAGGGTAACTAGGGGGTAAGGACACGACAGGAAATGTAAGGAATCCCCATGGCCCAAGGAACCGGCTGAGAATATTACATAGACATGTACAACTGTATAACTAATAAATAAACTGTATGAACTCAACTGCAAGACAAACCATTGAGTTTGAGAATATTGACTGACATCTATCGAGATGGCCTGCGAAAATAGAATAAACATGAATATAATCATAGAATATCATAGAATAAACTAAACACAAATAACATAGATATACCCTCTGGTAATTTAACATAGCTATGGAAAATCACCATTTTTAATGGGAAAATCCACTATTTTTAATGGGAAAATAGTGGATTTTCCCATTTAAAATGACCATTTTCAATAGCTATGTGAGCACCTGCCTTCAACAGCTTGGCTGCTTGAGTTGAGCCACCTGCACAACCAGTGGCTAAAGTGTCAAAAATGTCCAAGCGATTCCAACCAGAAACATCCCCAAGCTATCCCAACCTTCACTAAGCAGATCTAAGATCATCTAAGATCATCTACTCCCCCTCCTTTTACCGTAGCGCAAAAAAAAATAAAATTGATTATTTTCCACGTTAACGAAATGGACGATTCGGAGGTTTACTTCCATGTTAGTTGCATTGGGGGGGGGTAAACTGCAAATTTGTGTTCTTTGGATCTGAGCCCTTTTTTTTTGGCTAGTTCTTTTTGCCACGAGTTCCCCGGGAATCCTGGGCATTTTTTGATTAACGTAGAAATTTTGAATTTTTCAAGATAAAGTTGGGAATGCCTTCATTTTTTACCAACCAACGATTGGAACAGATAACTTACATAGAAATTTGCTACTTGAAGTAGGATGTGGGCAGTGCCATGTTAGCGAGCGCTCGGTCCTTTACTCCCCCTCCTTTTACCGTAGTGTTTTTTTTAAAAATTCCACGTTAACTAAAGTGACAATTCGGAGGTTTACTTCCATGTTAGTTGCATTGGGGGGGGGGTAAACTGCAAATTTGTGTTCTTTGGATCTGAGCCCTTTTTTTTTGGCTAGTTCTTTTTGCCACGAGTTCCCCGGGAATCCTGGGCATTTGTTGATTAACGTAGAAATTTTGATTTTTCAAGATAAAGCTGGGAATGCCTCATTTTTTAACAACCAACGATTGGAACGGATAACTTACATAGAAATTTGCTACTTGAAGTAGGATGTGGGCAGTGCCATGTTAGCGAGCGCTCGGTCCTCCTTTTACCGTAGTGCAAAAAAAATTCCACGTTAACTAAAGTGACAATTCGGAGGTTTACTTCCATGTTAGTTGCATTGGGGGGGGTAAACTGCAAATTTGTGTTCTTTGGATCTGAGCCCTTTTTTTTTGGCTAGTTCTTTTTGCCACGAGTTCCCCGGGAATCCTGGGCATTTGTTGATTAACGTAGAAATTTTGAATCACCAAACATGGAACGGAGTGCCATGTTAAAAAAAACATGCTATTCCTGGTAAAACCTTTGGTTTGGTACTAGGGTTCCCCATACTTCTCAGGAGGATTTCATTTTCCAAAAAGAATGAAAAAACATGAATCCCAAACCAGGTTTTTTATATGATTTTTTTCTTTATTAAACTCTTTATATAAAATGCTCGATTTGTCAACTTTTGGTGTTGAATTCAGGCTTGGACCCTTTGATGGTTGCTTTTAAGATATGGGCGACCAGCAGTTCAAGAGATGAATCACCAAACATGGAACGGAGTGCCATGTTAAAAAATCATGCTATTCATGGTAAAACCTTTGGTTTGGTACTAGGGTTCCCCATACTTCTCAGGAGGATTTCATTTCCCAAAAAGAAGGAAAAGACATGAATCCCAAACCAGGTTTTTCATATGTTTTTTTTCTTTATTAAACTCTTTATGTAAAAAGCCCGATTTGTGAACTTTTGGTGCTGAATCCAGACTTGGACCCTTTGGTGATTGTTTTTAAGATACGGGTGACCAGCATGACGGGGGTGAGAAGATAGATGCAAAGAAGAAAACAAATGATGTGGCGGTCAGTCTGGGGGTTTTAGGGATCGCCCTAGAAGGATGTATTCAACATGAGGGGAGAACATGTTAACATAGAAGTGGTCAACCTGATGTTTGGACCTTCAAGTTACTTCCACGTAAGCGTTTTTAGTCTCAGTTTTCCAACTTCCATGTTGAACATGCTCCTTCAAGCTACTTCCATGTAAGTGATTTACGGTCAGTTTTTTACATTTTCTGGTCCGGTAGCCCAGTTTCACGTTTTCCCCGGGAATTGGACCGATACGACTTCCATGTAAACCGACAGGCTTTTGCGTTTTGACTTCCACGGTAAAATGACAGGGTGTAAATCTGTGCGCCTTTTAAGATCGAAAATCCATCTGTTCAAGCTGAGCCCACCTCCATCGCCCGCTGCAAACATAGAGGCTAAGCGAGGCCACGGCACCTACAACATCAGATTTATATATACAGTATAGATAGATAGATTTATCACAGCTCACATCAGCCACATTGGCTTTGCGATCTCTCAAAACTGTTTCCACAGTTGTGACTTCTCACATCGTCTCACTATGTCTCACTATCATCCTGCAGCAACAGAAACCTTCCAAGAGCAGTAGGCCCCAGGCTGTACTGAAAAAGTCAATGCAAAACCATCCCTTGACCTCAAAATATGCATGCCCGAGATCACTCTGAAATACACATTGACGTACTGAAGTGAATGGAATTGGTGAGGGCGGCTCTGCGTGCTTCTCTCTCACTCCAAATACGGCCGTTTCACTGAAGGACCGCGTGCTGAAGCAATGCAGGCAAGACACATAAGCCAGTGCGATTGCCTTCCTGAGGGTCAATGGCACGGAAGCTGCAGTCCGAATCGAAAAACAGAACACTGCCGCGTTGCCTATTTGGCTGCCCATGGCTGCCCCAAATATGTCAAATGGGTCAGACGTTCATCCCTCACACCGTCCAAGAATGTCACCAGCTCTCCCTTGAATTGAATTGCAAAGAGAACGGCCGGAGCATGTCAATGTTTCATATTTATGCATATTTTGGATATAGATAGATGGATATAGTATGATATATCATGGTGATGTGATCATGAAAGCCAAATGCAATGTCTCTACCGAGCACACATATCATCACATATCCCAGCCGGGGAGCCTGTCTCTCAACAAGGCATCTGGTCGGCTACCGTCATCATCCACTTGAATCGCTGTGTTAAAGCTAATCACGATGTCAAGGCCTAAGCAAATATCATCAAATATCATGATGAAGGCTGCCCGCAAACGGACATGAATTCGAAACGAACGTTTTTGGGATAAGCCCGTTACCGAATAGAATGGTCGTCCACCAAAACCAGAACTCGTCGAAAGCATCGTGATTGTTGTTCCTTAGGTACACATTTCGCATCGCGCACAAGCTCACAACCCCAGTCTTGGCTCCCAGAATATTGATGACATTGTGTGCGTATGCATGGGCTAGGATTGCAAGCTTGCCCGAAGGTGCTGTCGTCTTGCCGTCTGAAAGTCACATCCATCAACGCCAAGGATCTTGAATGCGAGCTGAAAGGGTAGGATGAGCGCATCGAAGAGCACCACAAACATCACCTGAGCGCAATATATAGCGTAATGGCCACCCTCCATCCAAAGACGAGACGGAGACTGTGCTCAGGCCGCAAGGTAAGCAAATGTATGGAAGCTTTCTTTTGTGATTGCCAGGAGGACGACTGACTATTGATCAGTTCCTCATTCTCATTGGCAACTGCAGTTACCTAAACCTAGATTTCAACTAAACGAGGCAGTTCTTTGATTCAAGCCCTTGGATGGAATTCAGTGACATGATCTGCGTGCCAGCATGCACCAGGCATTGGCAAGTCACGAAGAAATCCCACAGAAGCTTCGTGCCCCAGCGTGGATCAATCAGGCAGCCTTGGCACAAGGGCAACCAGAGCGGGACATATTTGGAAGCTGCTGAGTTTCAAAAAACTGACACTAACAATCGATGGCAAACAAGCAGATTGTGACGGAAGTTTGTTCTGGTTTTTGTTTTTTCCCCAGATTCAGCTCAGACACTCTTCCTGTGGTGGTGAAGGTGTCCAGCCTGAAATATTGTGATCTGCAAAAAATGCGAATCTGCAAGGCCCTGTCTTCAATTCAAGATCATGGAATCATTGAGTGAACTTCAGTTGTTCGCCGCGGACACGCATATAAACAAATAATAAACAAATACACATAAACATCAGACATTGCATAAATATATATAAATATGCTGTATAAATGAATATTGAATATTGATGAATATTGCAATTCTATGCATGCCATCTATTGCAACACACACACACTCGTCTGAGTCAATGTATTGCGCCTCTGATGATCTCCTGGGACCTGCAGCTCCGAGAGGTCAATACAGGTAACACATGGTAGCACACTGTTTTTTCCATGACGCATGACAACACGACAGTATACGACAGTGACCAAGAGCCACAATGAGATCAACAGCCAACATATGCCAACATGCTCAACTTCGCGCCTCCACCTCGATTCTTTTCCTGCATGTGTCCTATCAAGCCAAAGTTTGTGGGATGGCACGTCCAACTCACACTGACAGATCTCGTAGAGTCGGATCAGGATCGAATTTGTTTGACAGTGCAGCCAGTTTCGGCCGGGCTTCCCAAAGGTGCCATATAGGTAGGCCCGTTCACAAAAACGTCCAAATAACATCAAAAAACATTTCTATACATTTCTATCATTTCTTTAAGAACGACAACATGTATGTACATGTTGATATGTTAATTGATTACAGCTCAAGCAGTTCCAAGCTGTGCATTCTTGAGGAGGTCAACTGAGCAGTCCTCGCAAGCTCTTTGAGGAAGCCGCCCTGGACACCTTTGTTGGTGTCAGGGCTTTCTCTGCTGCTGGCTCTTGCACTTCCACCGGGACCTGCCGTCCAGCCCAATCCAGGGGACATTCCACCCAACTGATGTTGATTTGTGATCTGATGGTGGGAATTCAAAGCAACCAAAGCAACCAAAGCAACCAATCATCATGGAAAAAGATTTCAAAAGTCCCAGCAAATCCAACAGGTAGGACTCTCTGACTGTATATTGACTGTATTTGACTGTAGTACACGCAACTACTACATCTTCATCTCAACACAAGTCACGGGATGGCTTTTTGGACCTCATTTTCGTCCACCTCTTCTACTTCTGAGGCCATCTCTTCTCCCGGCTTGGTCCAAACTGAGACTTTGGTCTCAGAGTTGTAGTAGTATGTGAGTCCTGCGCAAAGGCACATTCAAAGAGCCCACCCCCTCGGCCCGCACAAGAAACAGTTGTAGCTGAGTCACATGCTCAGTGCACCACTTCAGATTCAGTGGGAAAGTCTTGCATTTCGCTGTCATGAACATGAACTGCTACTTGGACATGCTTCAGTTATGTCGCAGTTTGTCTTCATCAGTCTTCAGTCTTCATCTATAGTTGTTGTTATTGCATGTCCATTTTCCATCTATATCTATCCATCCATCTGTCCGTCCATCCATCCGTCCACCCACCTGTATCTGTGCGTGTGATTGCCTGTGCCCCTGTCATTATACGTCGCTCACCCATCAAAAAAATCCCCGGCCTGTAGCAGGATCGATGTGCTCCGACCATGGCGAATCCGAACGCCGCCCTCGAGCTCGGGTCGATCGCGATCTTGAAAAAGGCCGTGTTGACATTCCAAAGACGCCTGGGCAAACTATCGACCTCAGCCGGACTGCCCTCACTTGGACAATGCAACCGGGGCAACTGAATGCAACCTGTGAATTTCCACAAGGCCACCCATGGGCCTACACAAGGTTCATCAGCCGATAGGGTCGCATCTGCGAGTCTCTCTCTGCCGAATGTGTTACACGGCATTCATTTCTGCACTGGCGGATGCTAGGGCCAGAACATTGGCAAGCATCCGGCATCACCTTAGTGCGTCGACACCCAGTTTTATAAGGACTTATAAAATGAATTGACATGAAGAAAATGATGCAAAACGATACAAAGCAAGCAACAAACACAACAGCAATTGTGCATCTGTTGAGAACCCAATACTCACAAATGTCCGCAGACCAACTCACCCACTCACATAAAGACAAATTGTTTGCAAACAGGAGTCTGTCTTCAGTCTGACGTGGGCTGACACTGCCCACATTCCGTCCTTGGACGGAAGCATGACCTCGGCTCTTTAATTTGAAGCAAAATTACCAAAACATTGTGAAACCTTTGCGCGATAGGCATCCCATGTGCTGTCGCTGCTATAGGCAGGGTAGCCTGGACCAAGTTCTTAGACTCAGAATCAACAAACACCCACAAACAAATTCAAATGCAACTAATATAATATTATGTATGTATATATGTATAGGTATGTATGTATGTATGTTTGATTATGATGTCATATACTTAAGTTATATCATAATCTTCATGTGTGTCTCCAAAATGTGTGTGCGTGATTGTGCGTGTATATGATTGTATATGCGTGCGTTTGTGTATATCCGCCGGCCCCGGCTGATGCAAGGGGGAGCGCGTCAAGGACTACAGGTTTCTGTTTGCGCAACTGCAACTGCAACAACAACAACAACAGCAACAGCAACAGCAACAGCAACAACAACAACAACAACGACCACAACGACGACAACGACGACGCCAACAACAACAACAACAAAAACAACGACAACAACAACAACACCACTCTTGGATCTAGAAGGTACGTTTCAGAAGACACATTACTCTGGGGCGTGAAAGTCAGTGCATATGTGGAACGAAGGTAAAAGCTGCATGGGACGCCGCGCATTCAGGACACGTTTTTGGAATTTTGCTTGTCTTACCGTGACACGTTGGTGTGCTGTCCGGCAGGTGTTTTTTTAGAGCTGTCCGTGAAAAAATTCAATAAATCCAACCATGCCAGCAGCAGTAGCAGCAGCAGCAGCAGCTGAGCACCATGGCCGAAACTGATGGAAAAAATTGAGCTCCACGGCAGAAACTGATAAAACATGTTCTTTCTTCTAAGGTGCCCCGAAGCTGTTCTCAGCACAAGTTTCTACGGATGTCAGAAGACACCTCAGGGAGTTTTTGATGCGATGTCGTGGCTTGTCCGTCCTTCACTGCCATGGTGTTTCAGTGTGGCGGGGTGGTGTTTTCAGCACAAGTTTCTACGGATTTCAGAAGACACGTTAGGGAGTTTTTTGGTGCGATTTCGTGGTTTGTCCGTCCTTCACTGCCATGGTGTCTAAGTGTGGCGGGGATGCTGGCTTCAGCAGAAGAAGTTTCTATGGATTTCTGAAAGGCGCGTTATATTTTTTTTGTGCGATTTCGTGGCTTGTCTGTCCTTCACCGCCATGGTGTTTCAATGTAACAGTGTAGGGGGGCTGTTTCAACAAAAGTTTCCACGGACTTCTGAAGACACGTTAGGGACCTTTTTGCTGCGATTTCGTGGCTTGTCCGTCCTTCACTGCCATTGTGTTTCAGTGTGGCCGCGGGTGTTTTCAGCACTTTCAAAATACACGTTAGGAAGTTTTTTGCTGCGATTTCGTGGCTTGTCCGTTCTTCACTGCCATGGTGTTTCTTTCAGTGTGGCGGGGGGTGTTTTCCGAATTTTCAGAACACACATTACAGAGTTTTTTGGTGCGATTTCGTGGCTTGTCCGTCCTTCACTGCCATGGTGTTTCAGTGTGGCAGGGTGGTGTTTTCAGCACAAGTTTCTGAGGATTTCAGCAGGCATGTTAGGGAGTTTTTTGCTGCGATTTCGCGGCTTGTCCATCCTTCACCGTCATGGCGTTTCAGTGTGGCAGGGTGCTGTTTTAGCACAAGTTTCTACGGATTTCAGAAGACGATTTCGCGGCTCGTCCGTCCTTCACTGCCATTGTGTTTCAGTGTGGCGGGGGGGCTGGTTTCAGCAGCAGAAATTTCTATGGATTTCTGAAAGGCACGTTCTTTTTTTTTTGGTGCGATTTCGTGGCTTGTCTGTGCTTCGCTGCCATGGTGTTTCAATGCAACAGTGTAGCGGGGAGCTGTTTTCAACACAAGTTTCCACGGACTTCTGAAGACTTGTTAGGAAGTTTTTTTGCACTAATGCTTCTACTATTGCTCCTACTATTACTCCTCCTCCCACACAACTACTACTAGTACTCCTAGTATTACTACTACTACTACTACTCCTCCTCCCCCTCCTCCTCCTCCTCCTGCTGCTGCTGCTGCGGCGGCGGCTGCTGCTGCTGCTACTGCTGCGGCGGCGGCTGCTGCTGCTGCTGCGGCTTCTGCTACTTCTGCTACTTCTGCTACTTCTGCTACTTCTGCTACTGCTGCTACTACTACTGCTGCTGCTGCTACTACTACTACTGCTGCTGCTGCTACTACTACTACTACCATTACTACTACTACTACTACCACCACCACTACTACTTCTACCATTACTACTACTACTACCACTACTACTACTACTACTACTACTACCATTACTACTACTACTACGACTACTACGACTACTACTACTACTACTACTCCTACTCCTACTCCTACTCCTACTACTACTACTACTACTAATATTATTGCTACTACTGCTACTACTGCTACTACTGCTACTACTGCTTCTACTGCTACTACTGCTACTACTGCTTCTACTGCTACTACTGCTTCTACTGCTACTACTGCTGCTACTGCTACTACTGCTACTGCCACTGCTACTGCTACTGCTACTGCTACCGCTACTGCTACTGCTACTGCTACTACGACGACAACAACAACGACGACAACAACAACGACGACGACAACTACTCCTACTCCTACTCCTACTCCTACTCCTACTATCTCCTACTACTCCTACTCCTGCTCCTACTACTACTACTACCACGACGACGACGACCACCACCACAACAACAACAACAACGACGACTACGACTACGATTACGACTGATACTACTACACTACTTCTTTGGTGTGTCCCTTTTTCATGTGGTGTTTCGGTGCCCGGAAGCTGTTTTCAGCACACGTTTCTACGGATTTCACAAGACATGTTAGGGAGTTCTTGGGTGCGATGTCGCGACTTGCCCGTCCTTCACTGCCATGGTGCTTCAGTGTGCCGGGGAGGCTCGTTTCAGCAAAGTTGATATGGGATATGGATTGATATGGAAATGGATTCGGTAAATTTTCCGGGGTCGGCGGCAGGGGCTGCAGCATGCGGCAGCCCTTAAATTCGGCTCCGCCGGCTCTCAAGTGGCTTGCCCCACGAGCGTCCCAGAGCGACTAGAGCTCTATGGTGAGGCGCGCCCCAAGCCGCCGACCCTCCGATGCCGGGCCCTGAAAAACACCAAAAATCCTTCACTCTGCTGGGGGAGAGCTTTTGGGACGGAATCCGGGTCGCTCATAAGGGTCTCCAAGAGCATCCCCCCACCGTTTTGAAGGCACCTAAAAACGGAAAAAAATGTTGTTTTGATCGATTTTTCGGACGATGTTTAGCTTTTCGAAATTAACAAAATGCTGTAAATTACAGCATTTTTGCGTTTCAACGTCTGTTGTGGGAGCAATGCAGCTTCGCTGAAAATGCTGTAAATACATGTAAATACCCCTAATTTTTAGAGCAGAGATGCACAACACATTGCAAATACCAGTGTTTTTGAAAGCAAAGCACCCCCAAAAAAAAACACACACACTGTAAATTACAGCATTTTTGGCGGGTTGATCGCAAAAAATGCTGGTGTTTAATGGTATTTACAATGTTTTTGCACTTTCAAGAAAACGTGGCAGGCACGAAACACTGTAAATAGCGGTGTTTTGGCCACTTGTGGACGCTGAAACGCTGGTATTTACACAGTTTTTTGCCCGTGACGGTACCAAACCCATGTAAACTACAACATTTTTTGCACTTTTTGAACCGATTTTTTTAGCCACTTTGGGGGACTAAGACTGTGGTATTTACGCGGGTTCTTGCCATCTGACAACGCAAAATGCTGTAAATTACAGCACTTTGTGCGCTGTTTACGTTCAATTTTTAAACCCGCGATGCTTTCACATGTTCTTTGCATTCTTCCACAAGAAACAATGTTGCAGATTGAAACTGGACGACAGCGTGACCCGAAAGAAAGCTGGAGGGAGGAGACGCACAGAAGCTTTCACACACAGGGGCTTTTACACAGAGAAGTCTTTACACAAAGGAGCTTTTTACACGCAGAAGGCTTTACACAGAGAAGCCTTTACTCAAAGGAACTTTTGCACACAAGCGCCCAGGAGCTTTCACACACAGATGTTTTTACACGAAGAAGTCTTTACAATTTACACAGAGGGTTTTTTACGCACAGACGCGTTTGCGCACAGAAGCTTTTACACAGAGAAGCCTTTACACAGAGGAGCTTTTACACACAAAAGCGTTTACACACAGCAAGCTTTTACACACACAGGGGCTTTTACACAGAGAAGTCTTTACGCAGAGGAGGTTGTTACACACAGAAGGTTTTACACAGAGAAGTCTTTACTCTAAGGAGCTTTGCACACAAACGTCTTGGAGCTTTTACACACAAAAGCTGTTACACAAAGAAGTCTTTACACAGAGAGCTTTAACACACAGACGCGTTTACACACAGAAACTTTTACACAGAGAAGCCTTTACACAGAGAGTTTTTACACATGGAAGCTTTTACATACAGAGAAATCTTTACACAGACGCGCTTTCACACAGAGAAGCTTTCACACACAGAAGGAAGCTTTTACACAAAGAAGTCTTTACACAGAGAAACTTTTACACACAAATGCTTTTACACAGAGAAGTCTTTGCACAGAGGCACCTTTACACGAAGTAACAAGTTGAAATTGGCAGCAGTTCCTTAGGAAAAACCCTTCGTAGGAGCTTTCGGGAACTCACTTGCTCCCAAAAAAACAGTCTATGTCCAACAAATATGCTCCAAAAAACCTAAGGAATATATTTCTGAAGCAGGTCCTCATTCAATAGCTTTCAAGCCCATACTGCGATGAAATGGAGGGTCGAGTAATCCGGCGGAGCCGACGATGAGCGTCAGCTCAAAAATAGAGATGGCAGTTTTTGCTAGCTAGTTGATTTTCTTGACCTTTGTTGAACGAAAAGACAATCATGCTAAGAGTGGCATGTGACGGCATGTGTCGCTTAACCTCTTTGCCAGCAAGTCGCCGCCAGATGCTGGTTTGCCTGCAGGCGATGAGCTATCATGATACTGAAATCTCGATCTGTCGTTCACTTGAAGCATCTTGAAGCAAAGCAGCATCGAACGCAACTCTCTGTCATGCGGCATATCCTGCCTACCACTTCTGGAACGACGTCCTTTTCAGACACGATGTTATCAGCATCGGAAACCTCCGCAGTCCCGTATGCCCAGCAATTGGACTTTCACTTCAATTAAACATCATGTACGAGTAGAGTGAGCATCCCTAGGACAATGTTGCAAAACATAGTTGCAGCACGAGTTTGGAGCTTGCATCTGGGTGCACCTTGTCATTCCGCAGCTCTGATTTTTCCGGACTCTCATCCATTCCTGGCATTGCAAATCCAAGAATGCATGCACCATCCAATCCCAAAATCCCGCTGAAGGTCATGACAGTCATAGCATGCCCCAACCTCCAGTTTGAGAGTTGTCTTGCTTCTGGTCACATTTGGCACTGGAGCCTGCAAACCAGTGCTGCTCTTCAACGCTGGCAGCAGGTGCCAAAACGGGTTAGCATGTCAGTAGGATATCACGTCGGGCACCTCCCCAATCTCGCCAAGAAAACATCGAACACCCATGAAAATGCAACTGGCTGGTGGATCAATTCTGCTCGGTCTGTTGGTTTGATCTTTGCAACACGCAATTCTCTGACGCCTTGGCTCTTCATTTGCAGCAGCTGGCTTTGCACTTTCCCCAGCAAACCTTTCAGCTGGTCAGTTGATTGGCCAAGCTCCTGCAAGGCACAGATTGACAAAGGCTAACATGTGTAGTATAGCCACTTCACCCAAATCATCATAGCACAGAGATATATCATATGCATATATCACGCACAAATATATGTATATGTATATATATATATATAAATTAGTGTCATGCATATAACATACAAATAAATATATACTAATACTATATTATATATATACTGTAGGTTTATATGCAACTTTCATGACCGTGACGAATTAGTGACCATATGATGAATTATGATGAATTGCTCAAGGCCAATATCTACGGTGATGTGAGACTCTCCTGAGGCCATTCAAGCCTCTCTGTTTTTGCCATCTCCTCGAGCGGGCAGGATTGTTGACGTTATGTTGGCTTCAACTCCAATGCATTCAACACAGCGGAGTTGCCAAACAAACAATCAAGAAATACAGAATGCGAATCCATATCACGAGTTGTAGGCGAACCAGGCTACTTCAGTCGAGTCAAGTGCGTAGAATGCAAGGACAATCATAGGACAAGCGTATGATATCATATGCTAGGCCAGGCGTATATGCTTCTATTCATCACTTCTCTGCATTCCATATGAACTGCTTTCCTGGAAGCGCTGCTCCAGTGAATTGAGAAGTAGCTGCATGCCTGGTGCAAGATGTCAAAAGACAAGATATCCAAATAATTACATATAATTACCATCAAATGCCAATCCACAGCGGCGGCACATTCATCTCCAACTAGTGATTCATCTTTGTCCATAGCCACGCATGGCTGCAGGGGGTTTTCTTGGGCTCCGACTTTTTGCCACCTTGCACAGTGGAACGGATGCACGTGTAGCGCATATCATGAAGGCATCTCACAATCAAATGTACTCAATTGTGGCGTTGAGTTTCTTCTCACGAGCATGGCCATAATATGCCACGATCCATGATCATTCATGATCCACATGAGCCCTCACATGTATCGACGTACTTCAGCCAAGCGGCAGCATCTGCATAGGACACGGCATCTTGCATATCGTTAAGCTCTGGATATCTGGAGCTCATGTCGGCTTAGCCGACGTCCTGGGCAAGCGGGTAGATCTTTTGAAAATGTTAGGGGGCTATGCCAGATAACCCTGCCAGGTTCGCAAAAAAAGGATTCCCTGCAAGGGTTTCGGGGTGTTACCAGTACATCTGCATTGCTATCATTGCTTGCAATTGCGTGTCCGTCTTTTGAGATTCTTGGCTCCAAAATTGCCAAATAGCCCAACAGTTTCAACATGTTTCAAACTTGTACATACACAAATACGCGTACTGCATGTGTATGTGTATATATATATATACGTGTGTGTGTGTGTTCTGTGCATGCATGCATGCATGCATGCATGCATGCATGCATGCATGCATGCATAATTATATGTATATGTATATACTGTTATTTATATATATACACATAATCATATATGATATCATATATGTATATGATATCATATATGTATATGTACCTATGCATGCCTGCATGTATGTATGTGTACTTTTAAGATCCTTTAAGTAAATACTATTGGCCAATGCAAAGCAGAAAAGCTGCCAAGTCGCGGCCCCACTCTACTTGTGAGATCTGGTGAGACACTTCAACGGCGCAATTCGGCCGTAACTTGGTGGAACCTCTGCTCCAACAAGTGCAACAAGACTAGATGTTGGTGACTGTTAGATCTGTTAGTGGACTTGATGGATGACTTGATGGATGACTTGATGGCCTTCTGCAGTGTTGAGAGACATGACGAATCGTGACGTACTGCGTGTGTGACTGTGCGCCCGTGACAAGTGGAATGGTTTTGTCTCAGAGGTCACACCTAACACCCGCGAAGGCAAGACCCCCCCGCCTGCCGGGCTCAAATGTCTGAGCCAGAGCTACAGGACCGATACATACCAACAGCAGTACCAAACATCGCAGTTGTGAAAGTGCTCTGGAATGACTAATCATTTCTAAAGGTCTGCACAGGTGTCCACACGTGTATTTCAGAACTTTCGACCGCTCATGCTGATCATGTTTCGCCACGATTTAAGAAGAAATGAAATAACGATAACAACCTCTCACGCCTTTTCCAATAGAGAAAAAAGTTACCGTTGACCCGTCTTACCCATATCAAAAAGCTTTCAAACAACTAGAAACCTTGATCGCACGGCTGTTTGGTCAATGTTTCTGTTTCGTGTGTTTGCCAGTGCTCTTGGACCACGACCAAGATGCGCAAGGCATTCTCCCAATGTTTACCTTGCAGCAATCTGCATATCTTCATACGTCAATGTCTGAACTTTGCACACCAATGGCATGGCAGCATGGTTTGAAGCTTGGAGCACCTTGACCCCAGCTGGAGATGGCAACATTGAAGCTGACTTGGTCTGGTCCTGACAGCTGTGCAAGATGTGTCGGCGTTGCCGTTGCTTGACCACATTGAATTCTTAGATATTCTTAGGATCAGGCGAATTGCAAGGCCCATGGAAGTGGAGCAAAGCTCATCAAACAGGCACAAGGCCTCGTTAACTTAGGCATCACATGCATCACATGCATCCCATGACGTTCTCAGCAACGCCAAGAAAATCACTCGGGATCGGACAGCTGGCCACTGCGAAGCTCTTTCGCAAACACTAGAGGCCTGGGAATGGTGGAGCCTACATAAAACAACTTTTACTAAGCTTCACGCTTCCTACATCTTCCTGTCGGCATTCCTGCGACACTTACAAGAGTTCATCACAACTCTGGGTTCAGCACAGCATTGACAGCTGCAACCTCTGTCGGCAAGTTGGACAACCAAAACCAAATTACGCCGTTGCGCAGCCAATTTTGAGATCACCAAGCGCCTGACATCCAGGAGTTTCCGGTGCAAGTACTGCCCGGCTTTGTTGTGTCTTTCCTTGCGGCACATGCATGAAGCGCAAGAATGCGCAAGTATTCAGGACCAACATTGCAGCAAACTGACAAACGGATACATAAACGAGTGTTTCTCAAAATTGGGGCACCCCAGCCCCAAAAACATTAGTTTACATACGTATGTCTACGACATAGGTTTCCCCATTTTTAGTACGTACTTTTAAGTGACCGGTTTTGGATGATTTTTGCCCACCCCCCCATTGGCCTCATTTAGGGAAATCGTAGCATCGAGGCACCTTGAGGCCCTTGGCCTGGTCCAACTGAGCTGCCTTGGCTTCCTGCAAGAGCTGCAGGGCCTCAAACGAACATGGGCCACATCTGAGTCCAGCCTTGCTGAAAGAATACCCTTTGGATATCTTTGGATACTGTGGATCAATGTGGATCATTTGTGGATCGGAGGTTTCTTGATGATACTTGAGCAATCTTTGCAACATGATGTGACTTGTTAAGTTGTGGGCTCCTTGCCAGTCGCTGAATGCCCTCAGTGCCGGCAAAAACTCCATGGGTTGACCAGGTCCAAAGCACAGAGCCAAGGCCATAGCGAAAATGACAAGGCTGCACTGCTGCACACGGCATCTGGTTGTATGGCCCTGTCCTCCACGATATAGAGATGGGCTGAGATGGGACATATTTTGAAATGGCTGATCGGAATGATGCGGAAACCCGGAAACCACGTGCTCTCTCTGTCTCTGCTTGCTTCCTGCTCCCAGTCATGCATCCACGCCTCCTACATACTCTTGCATGTCTTGCATGTCTTGCGTGTCTCACATCTGTGATGTGTCACGGAAACCACACATCTATACATCTTGAGAGGGATCTAGCTAGATTTTTGCCCATCATTAGCAGGTTTTTGTTTCTGATTGTGAGGGTTTGGGGTTGACGGTGTTTATTGTTTCAGAAGCTCAAGAACTGTGGGCCTGTGCAGGAATTTGAGCACTGGGAAGAAATATAAAGGAACAAGACAACAATTGCGTTGTTGTTGAGGCAAACGCCAGGCATGTGCCGTACCTCTGTGTGTCGGTGGGTGCGCATGTAACGCGAACATCATTTCACAGCTGCGCACGTCTATGTGCAGTCAACCTTTCGGTCTTACTACCGACTATGGTCTGTTGGCTCTAGGCCACAACTTGATACAACAAATGTAGTGCTGGAATGGTGCTGGATGTGGGCGCTGGGCATGTGAAACGCAACAAAGCAGGCGGTGCCACTTCAGGTATCATCAGGTATCATCAGCGATGATCAGCGATGATCAGCGGTCCCGCCAACTTGAGATCTCTCAATATCTCACATGATTTTAATCATGATTTGACTAAAATTGTCACATATTTTGACTCGTTTTGGGTCCTTCATCGTGGTGATGATTTTGATGGCACTTTCCCAGCGCTGCAACCGCCGGCACCTCGGTGGCCGCCAGTGACCCAGTGACTCACAGCCAAAGCATGAGGACACATAAACATATGAACACATAATACATATATGATCATATATATATATATTCATATATGTATATATTATATTACTATATGTTATTCAAAAACGACATTTATAATATTTTATAATTAGATAAATGACATGTAGAACGATATACAATAAATACATATCACATATCTATCAAGACTCAAGACACCATAAAGCAACGTTGTCGACAAAGGCCCCCTGCGCTGATAGCGTCGAAGTATAGCTTAGAAGCCCAGGCCTGGAGTATCAAAAATTGTTCAACCAGGTCGAACCCCTCTTTAGTGGCACCGTGTGACTGACACGCTTGGACATATTGCACCACATTTCACCAGTATCCGAAATCATCCACTTGTGAAAGACACAAATATGAAACATAGTAAAACCATGCGTACTGCATGCAAATATGGATAATGTGTGTATCATGTAAAAGACTCAAAAAAAAAAAAGCATTAAAAGGCTGCAGTATCAGCAATGGCGTTGCAGCGGAGTCGATTTCAACACTTCGTTCTGGCGCGTTTTTTTTCCACCGGCTAATCCCACGCATCGGTTGGAGCAGTGGACGGTTGAGTCCAGCCAGGTCGCAAACTCTGAAGCGGCTGCGAAAGACTTGGCTTGGGACGTTTGGAGGGCTCCTTTTCGTGGTGATCAAAGCTTTGGGCAAAAGCGTCATGAAACTTCTTGGTTACTTTTTCCAGTTTGTCTCGACGCGTGAGCGGAACTCCAATGCGAATATATCCTTCACCAAAACAATCACTAATAATCACCAACAAGCACCAACAATCACCAACAACACCAATATAGATAATATAGTTATATCATAGTTATATAATGTGATATACACATATAAATACATACACACAGTCACCATATATATATATATATTAAATATATAATATACATCATGGATCATCATAATTCCATCAAGTTCTATCCTTTTCCAACAGCGGCGACTCCTGTGTGGACGGAACTTCTGGCTCTTCCAAGCTGTCAGGACGCGGGCCATCTTCGCTGTACTCCTGTGAGTTATTGTGAGTTTCTGTTGGGATATCTGTAGAAAATCAATGGAAATTCAATGGAAATTCAATGGAAATTCAATGATATCATGAATGGAACATTAGCAACTCTTGAAGTCCGTCTAAAGCCAGTCTGAAGGCGGCCTAAAGCCATCTCCGTCGAGCAGGCTGAGGGTAAAACCAGAAAAGAAGTCAAAGGTGACATAGTGCAACTACCACCCGGAACTGAACATTTCAGTACTTTGATGATCTTTGATGTATTTACTTTTGGGGGAACACTCAGGAGCTGCATTGAACAAAGCATCGATCACTCTAAGACTAACCCCAAATACTTCCAGACTTGATGCAGAATCTGGGATCACCATGGATCACCTGAATCAGCCTGAATCGCAACAGCACGTCCTCGTCAGTTTCAGGCCCATCTACCGGCTCCCCAGGTTCACGGGTGCTGGCTGCTCCATCTGCTTCACTGCCATTGGAAGCCACTGCTTGTTGCAGGGCAACCAGCGATGAACGCATTTCGGCCAGCAGTTCCTCTGGATCCAACATTGTCTATATAACAATAACAACAACATTAACAAGCGCCATATGGAAAGCAAAAATGAAGCAATGCAAGGAGTGCAGTATGAGTGCAGCCTGAACTTGGATCTGAGCAAGGCACTCCCTCTCTCTCTCTCTCTTTCTCTCTCTCCATCGCCATCTCAGAGATTTTTTCCAGTATTGCTACTACATTATAATCATGTATATCTATCTATCTGTCTGTCTGTTTATCTATCTATCTATCCATCCATCCATCCATCTATCTGTCTCTCTATCTATCCATCCATCCATCCATCTATCTCTCTCTCTCTCTCTATCTATCTATCTATCGATCTATCTATCTATCTATCTGTCTGTCTGTCTGTCTGTCTGTCTGTCGATCTATCTATCCATCCATCCATCCATCCACCTATCTATCTATCTATCTCTATCTATTTCTATCTATCTCTATCTATCTCTTTCTATATATCTCTATATCTATCTCTCTATCTCTATCTCTCTATCTCTGTCTCTCTATCTCTGTCTCTCTATCTATATCTATATCTATGTCCATTAGTCTATACCTATCTATCTATATATATATATACAGTATCCCATATTCTATATCGTTCTATATCTAGATAATATACCTCCGGTTCCTCGCAGCACGCTGATAAAAATGTCCTGCGGGGCATTGAGGCTTTCTCGCATTCGGATTGCCAACGCCCACATGCTAGCTGCAGCCTGGAGCGCAGGCAAAACAGTCTGCTGTATGACTGTATGACTGTATGCCGACAAATCCTCTCATCCAATGATCGAATGCCTCCCGGCCAACGGCCCAGAATGTTGGCAAAATATGTTCCATATCCAATCCATATCCATCCATATCCCAGAGCCTCAAAATCTGCTTCCTGCATGTGCTTTGCAGCACCAGCTTCAAGCGCGTGGGCTGCCTTCTCTTCGACGGCCTGCCAAGCTGCAACAGTCAACACTGAAATCATCAATGCATCGAGGGGCAGGGGTTGTGACTCTCATCCAAAAAACAATAACTGTGTGTTGACTGTGTTGACTGTGTTGACTGTGTTGACCGTGTTGACTGTGTGCAAGTTTGGGGTCCTGAATTTCAGATCCAGCCCAGGCATCGTTGCTTCCATAGTAGCTTCGAAGCTGCCTGCGAGAGCGGCACAGGATCATAAAGTTCATAAAGTGCTTTGCAGGTCTTTGCAGAGTCTGACTACCCTGATGATGCCCTGATGCATCCTGACATAGCTTGGCAATGCTTGGCATACTCTGAAAATCGCTGAAAGCTTTCAAGCCGATCTGGCATAAGTTCGAAGCCTGGAGAGGATGATCAACATCGGTGCAGCCAGGCCGGGCTTTCCAGCGCTGAGGCAAGCATCAGACAGCTCCTGCAAGGCCTGAAAATGTTCATCGCTGCCTTCTCCAAACTTCTCTTCCACCATCCTGGATGCACACGGCCATAGCTGAAAATATAGATTCTCTGCCAACCCTGATTGCGGATGATACAGTGCTTTCAGCCTTTGAACATCTTTGAACGCTCCCAAAAATGCCAGAAACAATAATGCCATAATGCATTATTCTGCAATTGCATGAGAAATGGCAGAAGGGGGGGTTGATCGGAAGGTTTGATACGGTAGATTTTGATAGCAAGTACTGTCAAGTACTTGACATGGTTCGACTCTGCCCCAAGAAATGTCAAGAATCTGTGTGATGAGGTCCAACAAAGCTGGAGAGGCTACAGCATCGTCACCCGCAGCAGCCAGGGTTTCGGAGTATTCAGCGACCAATCCGGGCACCTCAAAGCTGTCAGGCACCTCTGCCAGCAACTGCATGGCCTGTAGGAATTGATCCTGGGCTTTCTTTAGTTGACCCACACGCCGCAGAACACGAGCCAAAGAAGCTCTACACGCAGAGATTTCCAAGACTTCTTCCATGTTGGGCTCTGGGATTAAGGTAAAAACGTTCAAGGCCTTCTGCAGCAAGTCCAAGGCAGCAGAGGTTTGACCAGGTGCCAGAGCATAGCTCCGACCACATTCTGCGTAAACACTTGCCACGACCCGCGTTGGAAAGTCGTCAGGTCGAGGCTGGCCCCCGCCACTCAGGAAGTTTCGATCACAAAGCGAACACATCCGTTTGCAATATTCCAAAGGTCTGTCCCATGTGTCTTCCCCGTGAATGGAATATTCACGATCTGCCTTGAAGACCTTGGTTCGTTGGGCTAAGTTCAGTGAGTTCACATCGACCCCGGAAATAGATGGAAATAGTAGATTTCGGCAGATTGTTGCAAATTAGTTAGAAATCATATACAGTAGAATTCAGTAGAAGCATTCATAGTTGTCACTGTTGGGCACATCTTCGGAGATGTCTGAACTCTGAACTGGGACTTTTCGAAAGAGTTCGAAAAGAAAAACTCAACACGTCCAAAAAAATGGAGGCAGACTTCCGACAGCGGACATACTGGTAGAGGAGATCTGTGTGGAGCTTTTGACGTTGCGCTCTACACAACTGCACGCTTCCGTCCGAAAATAGCAATCTTCTTTACACATCTTTAGACTATCATGACACAGGAGTCAACCAAACTGTATCAGCAGCCTAAAATCATCTGAAATCCCAAGTGTCGAGCTCCAAAGCTACAAATTTCATCAAATAGGATGATGTGGGGCAAAACTGAGCTGCAGACCGTAAGAAGAACTGCAAGAACATTGGCATCGGTGGCTCCATCGGTGGCATCGTTTAGAGCTTCTCGTGCCTCCTCTTCGGCATCCTCGACCTCAACGCTGAGAACGCTGAGAACGCGTAAGAACCAGAACGATTCGTCGACATTTGAATCCAAGTACCCCAAGTACCCCAAAGACACCAGAAACATCCAGAAACATCCAGAAACCTTAGAATTCAGATATGTTCAGATATGTTCAGATGATTCTCATCAAATATTACCCCTCAACAGGTCAAGCCAGGACACTGAAAGTCCTAGAAGTCTTTCAGAAAGCCCTTCCATATCCACAGAGCCACTCCTGCAACTACAAGGCAGTCATTAAAGATAATTCAAATACATTCAAACACTTTCTACATGAAGATGTATGGCAATGTATGGGGGCAAAATCATCTCAAATCCTTCACTTTAGTCTTTCTTTTCCATTCTTTTCCTGAATCTCTGTTTTTCACAAGCCTCGCTTGATTCGCTTGTGTCATGGAAGCATCATGAAGCACCGGATCTCAGCCCTGTCCAGGTCACAAGCGGAGGCATGCGGGAAGGCATAGCACCATACGATGACAGAGGCATGGGCACACCTCGGGCAGCATCCTGTGAGAGCTTGACTATCTTGATCTATCTTGACTGTGGCATCTGATAGCCGTTTTGGATCGTTTTGGGCCATAGGCAAAGACCTCCAATTGTGGGAGAGTCCGGCACAGAATTCAAATGGCAAGAAGCTATTCTCGCCCTCATCGTCTGCATCGATGTCCGCAGAGTCGTAGTCGTCCATAGGCGCCATGGCTCTCAAATAAGTATGTTCAGATTTGTTCAGATTGCTTTGTCAAAATATGTCAGTTTGGATTTGAATGGATTTAAATAGATGGATTTAGATGGATTTATATAGATGGATTTAGGATATCGGAACTTCATTCCTACTCAGCTCATCGTCAATGATACACGTCACGATCAAGCATCATGTTCTCCCTGCATGGCATGTGGTTGACAATCAAGCTGTCCCGCATTTCAAGGGAAAGTCAAAATGCTATGCAAATGCCTCAGAGACTGTGACTCAGCTCCAACTAGCATCTCTGTCAAGACACCATCTACTAACCCCTTCTCCCTAATTAAGTATTGGATCTGATATCTCTCTCTCTCTCTCTCTCCATCGCCAATGATCTATTGATTTAAGGGTCTCATATGGGTGGGTATCTAATATTAAAGGGAATTGGACTAGTAGGCACCAACTGCTGGGTCACGAGCTCCAAATCTTCAGCAAGCGCTGCCTCTAAGAGGACGAACCTACAGATGTGACAACCAGACATAACCAGACTGTTGTGTTGTGTTGGCATAGCAAGGAACCCCTACATCTGAATGCAAAGAGCGCATCGTGACGAAAATGTAGGATCCTAGCGATGCATCAACCTGTCACGGTGTAAGCAAGAGACATGCACAACAGCACAAAATAACCCGGGTCTTAAGACGATTCTCGTGATCAGTGAAATGATGGAAAGTACCTCTGCTGAACACTACCAAATCCATGATGTGCGCAGGCCAAAAGAGAGAAATATCATGCTAACGACAGGTCGGGTTCAAAAATAGCAAACCACGTTGTCATTTCATAGAAGTAAAGCGCGTTCGTTTCACAAACCAACATTCTCTGGTGATGAAGATGACCAAGCATGCCGTAACAACATATAACATCATATTATCCGCCGACCCCGGCCTTGGCCAAGGCAGGGGCGGCGCCTGGGACCACCGCAGGTGTGGAACTTGTCTTTCTTAGCAACAGGCATCCCAAGGCCACATCAATGGCTTCTTATGGGCGTCCAAGCTTGCAGTTTGCCAGCCCCTAAGCCCTTACAACCATCCAAACGCTCCACACGCTCCAAAACCTCCACAACCCTCAAACCCCTAAAACAATCGATGGCTTCTTATGGGCGTCCAGCGCATGCAAAAGCGACCCCAAGGCCCGATCCATCACTTCTTCAGGGCGGTCCCAAGTGCCGTTCGCCAGGCCTTCGCAGCCAACAGGCGTCCCAAGGCCACATCCATGGCTTCTTATGGGCGTCCAAGCTTGCCGTTTGCCAGCCCCTAAACCCTTAAAACACTCCAAGCCCTCCAAACGCTCCAAACCCTCTCAACCCCCAAAACGTCAAAACCCTTGCAACCTTCAGCCAACAGGCGTCCAGACGCTTGCCTCCAACGCAGGCCACAGCGACCCCACGGCCAGATCCATTGCTTCTTCCAAGGCCGCCAGGCCTTCGCAGCCAACAGGCGTCCCAAGGCCACATCCATGGCTTCTTATGGGCGTCCAAGCTTGCCGTTTGCCAGCCCCTTAACCCTTAAAACGCTCTAAACCCTCCAAACCCTCCAAACGCTCCAAACCCTCTCAACCCCCAAAACGTCAAAACCCTTGCAACCTTCAGCCAACAGGCGTCCAGAGGCTTGCCTCCAACGCAGGCCACAGCGACCCCACGGCCAGATCCATTGCTTCTTCCAAGGCCGCCAGGCCTTCGCAGCCAACAGGCGTCCCAAGGCCACATCCATGGCTTCTTATGGGCGTCCAAGCTTGCCGTTTGCCAGCCCCTAAACCCTTAAAACGCTCCAAACCCTCCAAACGCTCCAAACCCTCTCAACCCCAAAACGTCAAAACCCTTGCAACCTTCAGCCAACAGGCGTCCAGAGGCTTGCCTCCAACGCAGGCCACAGCGACCCCACGGCCAGATCCATTGCTTCTTCCAAGGCCGCCAGGCCTTCGCAGCCAACAGGCGTCCCAAGGCCACATCCATGGCTTCTTATGGGCGTCCAAGCTTGCCGTTTGCCAGCCCCTAAACCCTTAAAACGCTCCAAACCCTCCAAACCCTCCAAACGCTCCAAACCCTCTCAACCCCCAAAACGTCAAAACCCTTGCAACCTTCAGCCAACAGGCGTCCAGAGGCTTGCCTCCAACGCAGGCCACAGCGACCCCACGGCCAGATCCATTGCTTCTTCCAAGGCCGCCAGGCCTTCGCAGCCAACAGGCGTCCCAAGGCCACATCCATGGCTTCTTATGGGCGTCCAAGCTTGCCGTTTTGCCAGCCCCTAAACCCTTAAAACACAAACCCTCCAAACCCTCCAAACGCTCCAAACCCTCTCAACCCCCAAAACGTCAAAACCCTTGCAACCTTCAGCCAACAGGCGTCCAGACGCTTGCCTCCAACGCAGGCCACAGCGACCCCACGGCCAGATCCATTGCTTCTTCCAAGGCCGCCAGGCCTTCGCAGCCAACAGGCGTCCCAAGGCCACATCCATGGCTTCTTATGGGCGTCCAAGCTTGCCGTTTGCCAGCCCCTTAACCCTTAAAACGCTCTAAACCCTCCAAACCCTCCAAACGCTCCAAACCCTCTCAACCCCCAAAACGTCAAAACCCTTGCAACCTTCAGCCAACAGGCGTCCAGACGCTTGCCTCCAACGCAGGCCACAGCGACCCCACGGTCAGATCCATCGCTGGAACCCTGGAAACCCCTCAAACCCTGGAAACCCGCAAAACCGTTCGATACTCTATTTTCCTTGTGATCACGTCATCGGCCACATTCCCTCTAAGCGGGGCAAATGTAAACATACGCTTTTTCCTTCACAACGCCGTGTTTCACAGAAAACTGGTTCCCACACACCGTTCGCTGGTCTATTTGCCCTGTCTTCCCGTCACTGGCCACATTCCCTTTGCAAGCGGGGCAACTATAAACATACTCTTTCGCAACGACCTGCGCGTCCCACACCTGGAAACGGTTACCGTCTGCGCTCCGGTGATCTACCTCGCCTGTGCGTCTACCTGTTGCCACATCAATGGCTTCTTATGGGCGCCTCTCGGCGTTCAAGCCTGCCGTTTACTACTGTTTTCCTTCACAACGCCGTCTATCTATCTATCTATCTATCTATCTATCTATCCATCCATCCATCTATCTATCTATCTCTCTCTCTCTGTATCTATCTATCTCTCTATGTATCGATCTATCTATCTATCTTTCTTTCTTTCTTTCTTTCTCCCTCCCTCTCTCTCTCTCTCTCTCTCTCTCCCCCTCTCTCTACAGGACCCCCCAAATAGGGGGGTCGGCGGCACCAGGGCGCTAGCCCATTCTATAACAACAGCAAATGGAAGAAACAAGGAGCGGGCGTGAGCTGGTGGGCAGCTCTTGCGGTGAGAGTGCACGATGTTACAAAACGGACCCTGCTGGCCTTGTCATTCCGTGCACAGGCACTCACTCCTATTCCATAGCCTCGGCCGCGAAGGCCAAGCATTAGTATTAAAGCCTTGACGACAAGAACGACAACTCTGCCGTGTACCCTTGCAGGTGAACCGTCGCAGGTATGTGGTACGTGCCACCAAGATGCATGTTGCATTCAAATCAACCTTGGAAGCCTGTGGCGGAATCCATGCGCGAAGCTTTGAGTAGAATGCAGAAGTCTTCTTACTAGCAGTCTGATATGCAGAATTAATATACGGGCTATGATGGATATTTCGAGCTGATCATTGCCCTGGCCTTCATGCCCTCTAAGCAGGACACTGCATGCCTTGAAAACGCACTTCTCTGCAGGCTATCAGATCTATCAGAGATTCCGCAAACGAGCTTCTGGGATCTATACTGCCAAGCTCCTCCTTTCCCGCAGGCTCCAATGGCAGCCTGAAAACCCGTTGTTTACCACTACCAGCACATATGCAAGATCGCGAATCGTGCAAGTCAGAGACCATCAGCCCTTGGCTCAGCTTCACACTGCCACCGCTGGTCCAGCAGGAGGGACTGGCCTTCTGAACAGGAGCTCCAAGGCTGCAGCCTCAGGCGGATCGGCAAACCGCTCCCTGGCATCCAACTTCTGGGTCAAACTGTCGTCTGTTGATGCCTGTTGCACACCGTGGCTGCACACCACCAAAACCCTTAACACTTAACACCCTAACATCCATTAACATCCCCTAACCCACCACACCAGCAACGACGTGGAAACCTTGCTGACAAGAAAGGCATGGCTGGACCATATCCGCTTTTTCGACTCTGTCTGCTGCCCACCATTGCCTCACCTGGTGCTCTTTGCAGGTGCTATGCCAAACATCCAATTGCTCTCTCACCAGATCCTTGAGTTCCTTCTCGCTGACTTCCAAGCTGGGTGGTCTTCCAGGCAAGCCACGGCGGATATACGCTCCCGGAGGTGCAGCAATCCAGTAAGGAATGGACACCAAAGGCCAACCTTGAGATGCAAAGACCCGTTGTTTCAGCACTGCTCGTCCACGGGGTCGCCAGAATGGCCGCACACAGAAATGTGAAGGTCCCTCAACTTCAACAAAGAAACTATTGCCATTGACTGTGCATTGAAAGTCTGCTGAAAGGCCCGGGCTCACTACCACATCCTGACAGGGTTCAAAGCCACATCTAGACAATGCATTGCCAAGTACGTTCTCAAGATGCGAAGCCCGTCGAACCACCTTGGATTTCTGTTCCAGAGCTTGGTCTAGCACTCTACCGTGCTCTGGCAGCAACTGAGCATCACTTTGCAAGCAGCCGGCTTTGCTCAAGAGATCAACGACCTTCAAACCGTACAGGGCCACAGCCTTGCTCCCCTGCAGGTGAGATGGGGGCCTAGCAATCACCTCACCAATCACATTGGACAATAACGGATCCGGAGTCGACAAATGGGCTAAAGCCCCAGCCATCTGATGCAATCGACTGTCCTCCTCTTTGACCCACGATTCCGATGGCTTATAGCCAGCAATGCTTTCGCTGAATTCAGTCAAGGAATGATTTAGGCTGTTGCAAGCAAGCAGCCATTGTCGCAACCCCTGGGTCGGCAAAGGTGGATCCTCACTGAGCTTTGCGGCTAAAAGCCCTGATGCCGTCTGGAAAACCTTCTCGTCATAAATACCAAGCCGGGATAGCGCAAACAATGGAAATCCCAAATCCCTGTCATCAAGTGAAGCACTTGGTACGCCAGTCCATGTGGAAAGCAATCTGGCACATGTTCCTTCCACAACAGCAAACAGTCGCCGCAAATGTGCATTCGGCGTGGTCGCATGCCCAAAAGGCAAATCTTCGTGCGTGTCGCCCAACCCCATGAGAACTCCTGACTCAAACAAGCAAAACAGACAAATGATGGAAGAATCCATGGTTGAGGTTGCAATGTCAAGCACCCATCCAAAGAATAGACTCTAGACAGCAGTGGAGAGAAGTACAAGAAGTGCACAATGCAAATGTGCACATATATATATATATATAATGTGTGTGCGTGTGCGTGTATTTACTATAAGATATTGCGTAATATTAATATTTTAAAGCATTGAAGCATATTAAAGATCATTAAAGCAAGAACGCAAAAAAAGATCGACTTGACGGTGGACACTGAGCGACGTGAAAGACCCTTTTGATCGAGCTCAGGGATGGAATCTTGGATCGCCACAAGGAGGTCGGCAAACATCGGGTCATCCTGGCGCCAGATTCGAATCAAGGGACCATATGATGGCAATATGACATCAATATGACATCAATATGATGGCATGTCCTGGCATGGCTTAAATTCCTTCCTTTCTCTCCTACTTGGTTTAGGCAACTCCAAGATGACTCAGGTAATTAATGTAATTATATACATTGCATTGGGATGCTTTCTGAATGCATGTGAATGCCACACAATCCCATACCAGGTTACCATACGCCTGCACAACATGCCTTTGGCTTTACTTTTGTGGTTGTATTGCATCAAGTTACCAAGCGGGGGGAAGCAAAGAGGTTTTGCTCCAAAACGTGCCAAAACAAACTTGCACCCCATCTCCTGCAACCCGAGCTGCATGGCATCATGGCGCTCCCAGTCTGCCTCGTGTGCCAGGTTCCAATACCAGGTGTTTGGATCTCTTTTCACATCTTTCCACTGTTTGCACCGTGCCCAGGTTCTCACCATCACTACCCTACGTTTCCACATGCCCCATGTATGTGCAAGCCCAACTGGCGCAATGGAATATGAAGAAATGCACCCAGATTACAAATGAATAATGATATCAAACGATTATAAATATGTTCAGACTGTTCAGATATCTTCGAATCTTCAGCATATGTTGGCAGTGACAAGCGCCTTGCTTTCGCTTGTGCCTCGCCCTCTGGTCATACGACCCAAGTTGTACAAAGCTCCAACATGGTCTGCAGCAGCTTTGCCCTGCTCCTGGGACAGAAGCACATCAATTGCATTCAACATCACTTCATGTCACTTCATGTCGCTTCATACTGAATTATACTTCATTGCCATTGCCTGTGAGTCAACATCACTATCATCACTATCATTTTCATATCATCACTGATCTGCAAAGGAAAAAACATGTACAGAATGTCCTTCCATTGGCTCAAAATCTGCCACGGTGATCTGATCGCCGTGTCTCTGGAGACTCTGGAGACCCCACGGGCCGCTGCAGCGAAACGACCAATTCTCATTCGAAGACTTTGACGCTGCTGCCATTGGCTAAGGGAAGACTAGAAATGGCAGGCAATATCTGGCAATGCTGGTCTAAGAAACAACCTGTTCCGAGTCAATTGATATCAACCAACTCATTTCATCCATATATGATCTATAATTGACTATAAACATAAGAATTCATATCAATTAAGTCCAATGTGAATCTTGCAAACCTCGGTTCTGAAACTGTCCAGACTTCTCCGCACTTCATCCTCGTGCTTGATCGATGAATCAGTAATTAGTAGCCAGGCGGTAGGTAGTTGCTATATAATTGTTCCTTGTTCTTGCTTGTTTCCCTTACAAGTATGAACCAACGACATCGACACTCCTTCAAGTGCTTGAAAATACAAGCTGGAATGTCAAGCAGGTATGCTTGGGCCAGAAGGCATGTAGCAACCAGACCCTGTCCACTCATCACTGAATCCTGATAGTCATTGGATATCATTGGATGCCATTGCGAGCTCCGCTTTCTTCTGCCCTGTGCGCGCTGCGCTGCCTTTCAGCCTTCGCACATGCATCGATGCACTCGCTGTAGCCTTGACTTCACCAGAAAGCTTTCAGGGGAGGAGAGGTTTCAACTGATTTCAATGGAGGGGCCCGTTATGCCATTGCGGCGACTCTGGGGGAGTTAATATCCTAGTGTCCTAGTGTCCTAGTGGTGCAAATGCTCGAATCGAATCATGAAGCATCCCTCCCTGACCTCCCAAATTTATCTGATTTGTGAGTTCAGTATGAACAGGAGTTGAATTCTTGTTGATCATACGGAATCATACCAAGAAACTCACAGGGTCGGCCACCTTTGAAGTCTCCATAGTTCTCAACAGAAGAAGGGCAAATTGCCACTGACCCGCCTGGACGGAGCTCAATTTACATCAAAGCAATGAGAGTTGGACTCCCAAAATCAGAGGTTGCAGCACTCTTCAGCTTTTCAATATGAACACTTTACCCCCACTCTCCTCCGCACAAGCTCCAATCACTGCACTGCGGGCAATGTGCGAGGACAGCCTGCAGGGGTCAGAATTGTGCTTGGTGTGTCTGCATGTCTATATTGGTTGAAATTGCCTTAAAGTGCACTGCCATTGGCCTTCGCAACTCCATCTCGCACAACAAGCTCGATGCCACTTCCCAAAGTCCGGATGTGCTGCAGGCCTGGATGGAAGATAAGTAGCCTCAAAATCATGAGCTGGGGCACGTCTGCAAGGCGAGCAATTGACAGTAAATTCTTTGCGATCCCATCCCGCCCATGGTCCAAAATGTCCAAGGCAATATGTGTGCCAAAAAGCTCACGCCATCAGCCTGCACCTGCCAAAGCGCCATATCCCTCAACACACGCAGGGACAGTGGCCAGGTCGGCCAGGCATCCCGGTTGGCGTTCACGGCGTTCACGGTGCCAAGTAGCAGGTTGCAGCTCAGCAAATCCAGGGTAACCAGTGGAGTGAGCCCAAATGCCATCTCCCATCGAAGGTTTTGGAGGCAACTGGACACGCTGAACAGGTCGGCTTGCAGGGATGAAATTGGCATATGGCCTGGATGGATCGATGGATCTGAATGGGATGACTTATGGGATTCGATGATGGGAATCGGATAGACTGTGGAAAGCTCACCCCATGTGTCATGGCGTTTTGGTCCGTTCGGGCGACTCAGATTTTGCCATGCTTGATCTTTGCTGTTGGCCGTGGACACTAATCACTTACAACACCTTGCAACACTGAAGGAAAGTGGAGGAAACAAAGGGAAATGCAAGGGTATCGAAAACAAACATGCTGTATAGGTGATGGTGATACCAATGGAAAAGTGTCTTCAAGTAATGATGGAGGATACATTTCTAGAAATCAACAGCAATTGAAACCTGGAGAGTAATTTAGAAAACAAGAAGTACAAAAGAGTTGAACAAGACATACAGACGGAAAAAACATGAAAAAACAAGCTAAGCGAAATGGCAACTAGGTATGGGATGGTATGGGTCATATTACCTGCATCCGTCCCCATCTGGTAAGATGACTGTGAACAGTTGTAGCATAAACATATATAAACATGCCCAAATCATCCCAAATCTGGAATTAAGACGTGACACGACCTCTGAACCCTCTGACATGTGCTGCAACCAGGGCAAGATGCCTAAGAGTTTCACGGCCGCTGTCCAGGTGTTCTTACTGGTGCTCAGCAACGTGTTCCAGCTCACTCGATCCGCTTCTAGCCTTCAAAGTAAGCAGGGGTGGCCAAAACAAAGGAGGAAACGCCTTCATGGCCTTTCCCCAGCCTTCTCTAATCTAATTGTTGAACCATGTTGAACCACAGGAGGTGCAAGAACGGAAAACCCCGGAATCCCCGGAGCATGCCCAGCGGCTGAAGCTGTCCCATCTGCTGAAGGAGTACCATTCCGCGCTGCCAGCACTGCCCATCGGTACCAAGCGGTCCATTGAAGCTAGTCCTACAGCATAACACAAAGACACACGAAGTGGCGCCATCAATGTCAAGTATTCACATGCATTGAGCATCATTAGCCTCATGACCGAACACCCAGCTAAAAGCGCTAGAATCCGCTAGAAGATACAATGTGGGGTATGGCCGAGACTCTCATCCGGTCTCACATTGGATCGGGTGCAGCCACCTGGGCGTGGCCCAGAGCGAGAGGGAACGGCGAAAAACAAATCAACCAGTCAACCAGGGCAAACATCGCCATACACCCACTCTGAGACTCTGCCACAATTTCATACATCTCTAGTGCGAGCGAAGCTGCTCAAAACGTGCATAGACAGTTGCCACTGATGAGCTGCCTGATGGGCTGCGATGGCCTCAAATCAAGAGGGCCCTGGCCCAATTGGAAGTGCAAGATGAAATCTGTGTCACTCTTGACTGCTGAACTAAGAAGGTGGCTGTGTTGCAGTGTATGACCGAGGGCTCAAAGCGGAAGAACGGCAGCTGCAAGGATAAGCTCCACAAGCTCACTCTCGAGAGGGAAGCGGATACACCCACAAGCATGCTCCTTGGACTGGGTGTGGAAGAGAGTGCTCATAACTACTCCATAAGCTCCATATCCCACCCCCAATTGGGGATGACATGGCATGAGAGGCGCATTCATTTGTTTAATGCAGCCAGATGTCTCCGACTTGGCCAGTTCAAGGGCAACCTGCCAACATCCACATAGCGCCTGCAGGTTGCGGGTGCCATGATGGTGGCTATTGGTAGCTGCTTAATTGAATCTAGTTATGCTTAAAGGCTTAATTAATTACTCTTCGTGATCAGACTCCATCATCTCTATCCAGTCTTGGTCATCTCCATCCAGTCTTGGTCTTCAATACTATCAACCCTGAATCAACACCAATGGCCAATGGCGCTAAGTTGCCTGGCTGGTGACCCACTCTGGCTCGTCCAAGCACTCGATCATTTGCAAGGCGCTTTGCCACACAGCTGGATCCTGTGCGAAGGGAGGAGCAATCTCGCTTCAAAAACGACTGGCTTCTAACTTGACCATGACCTTTTTACATCGTCTCAAATCCCCCAAAAATGATTCATCTTATGCTGCAACATCATATATTGACTCTGCTGCAACTGCTGCACAATGTCCCGCCATGTCCCACCCACCTTGAAGGTGCTTGCGGAGGTTAAACATATCTGGTTTGGCTGCATGGCGCTCTGCGTCATCACATGTATCAATCTGGATGCCACTGGCCAAGCTCCCGCTGCGCAGGTCTTGAGGACCTGAACTGCGCAGGTGTTGGAAAGAGTATGGCACTGCACTCCTGTGACATAGATACTGTAGATAAATAGATATACACATAGAGATACTAGATATGGAGATAAATGCAAAGATTTAGATTTAGATGTTTAGACATAGATATACAAGTACAATGATATATATATATTACATCATATTACATCATATTACATCATATTACATCATACTACATCATATTACATCATATTACATCATATTACATCATATTACATCATATTACATCATATTACATCATATTACATCATATTACCATATTAGTTATACTAGATAATGATACATAAGATACAAATAGCATTGTATAATGCAGAGATATGCAGAGCAATATACACTACTAATACCCACGCCTCTTTGGCCTGACATGGACATGGCAATAAGCTGTTGTGAAAGTATGTGAAAGTTACCTTGATTGGTGGCATGCTTTGACTGCCCTGAGCTTCAGGACAGAGCCAAAAGAGGTGCAACTCAGCCGATGTTGGTGTTTTAGAGCGATCTGCAGCAGCTGCATTGCGCGCAGCCAACTTTCACTGCAAGCGTGAAGCGCTGCATTTTGCGTGACCAAACTTTGCTGAACCTGGGCGGGAACTGAAATGACACCTTCCTTCCCGCTGGGACCCAGGGGCCCTGCCTGGGCAGCTCGCACCGATTCCCTGAACTGCAAAGCAACTCGCCAGCTAGCCTGCCATTTGAAACCACTAATCGAATGTGACATAGTTTGACAATAGCTATAGCCTATAGCTATAGCATGTTATATTATACGAGTCTATACAGTTATAATATGTTATAATACCTGTACCAGCTGTGACTGTGAGATGGGAATGCTGTGGAGATCTGTGGGGGGTGGATCTCAGATTGCAAAGCATCCAAAGCATCCAAAGCTGCAAGCCTGAGCCATCAGGGAAGAGGAACCGAACTCATCCAAGCGCACTTGCTGCATGCGCATGGTGCCCAAAAGGGCAATGCCTTTGGACCAAGTTTTGGATGACAGCCCAATGTTGAAGCCAACCTGCATTGCAAGCAACCACAGGATACAAATGGATCAATACATATCAATACCATTCTAAACCACGAGCATTCCGTCACATTTGAAAGCGTGACTGTCAGGCCAAAAGGACCTTTGGATGACTTGGCACACTCTGTTTCTACGTGTGTTGCAGCAGAGGATGTGAGATCAGCCTGTGTGTCTCTCCCTCTCTCTCTCTCTCTCACTCACTCTCTCTCTCTCACTCACTCTCTCTCTCTCTCACTCTCTCTCTCTCTCTTTTTCTCTCTCTCTCTCTCTCTCGTTCTCTCTCTCTCTGGTGTATCGGTGTATCGGTGCCAAAAACGCTTATAGTGGACCCCAATCCCAAACGGTATATCTTCCGATGATTATACATGATGGCAAGTGCTTGTACTCTCTGCAGTTGAAAGGCCACATCTGATTGCACCCCGCAGCTGCGAGCGTCATCAGTCAGCCATGCCGAGCAAAGAGCGGAGTTCCAGTGACGAGACTTCCGAATGGCCACTGCACATGCATTGAAGCTAGAACTGGCCAAACGCACTGTCCAGCTGTGCCTCACAACTCAAAAAGCCAAGCTGTCCAAATCTCTTGCAATCCATCTTGGTTCTATTTGGTGAAGAGTGTTCCAATGTTTGAAGAATTCAGCATGATTCAATCAATCAGAACATGCACTTTATATCACTTGATCACTTTTGCATCTGAAGCACTATGCAGCAAGCAGACCAATCAAGGTAGCCACATCGAAGAGTTCAAACAAAGATAAACAAAGTCTAGGCTAGAGCCGCTCGCTCGCAGTCTCAACACAGGCAAGAAGCATGAGTGAAAGCACATACATTGCCGTCCGCCATCGTGTCTGGCATGCATTAATGGCAACGCCACAATGAAAATGATCCACCTGTACCCGAACAGCCTTAATCATTTCAATCATCTGTACCACAGCCATTGGCCAGGAAGACAGTTGCTTCAAGGCGTTCATGGCCAGCTTTGGTTCGGCCCGCCATTCTTCCAGGAAGGGCATCGCCTCACTTCCTCTATTTTCCTCGCCGATCAGCCTGCATCCAGATCTGCCAAATGTCGCCTTCACTTTGCACTGCCTTCCTTTATGATCTTCATGCTGCACATGTGAAGCTGGCAAAAAGGACGCCACTGCTCCACGGTCGCGACATATCATTCACAGCCTTGACAACCTTGCCTGAGGAGAGCAATACACCAAGCGGCATTCCACTCAGTTTGGGGAAGATGTGGAAGGTATAGATAGATATAGTATATAGGCGTGTGTATACGTGTATATATATAATTATATATATATAATTATATATATATATAATTATATATATAGTACATCCCCCCATCCCCCGCGGAGTGTGAGCATCATGTGTGTGTGAGGATTGCAGGGATTTCATATTGAATATTTCGCCCTGAAGTTGAGATCAACCTGCCATAACCATCCATAACCTACCACTGAAAGGTGTTGAAGCAATTTGAAGCGTACCCGCCTGGCATGTCTGCATGGGCTGCTCCCTGAACGTCGCCTATGGCTTCCAAAACATGGATCCATCTCTCGCAGCAGTCCAGCAGGTTGCTTTGCCCATAGCAGCTTGCATTACATGTGGGCCACGAGGCCGCCGAACTAAGTGCAGCCTGTTTTTGTGCATGTGAGGTCTTTAAACAAAGAACTTTAGGAAATTCAAGAATGCAACTTGACATCCTTTGAGTCCAGGTCAGGAGTGGAATCTGGCTGCGAAAGATACAAATGCTGAATGCTGCCCAAAAACGATCAAAAACTATTCAACGCAAAGAGCTTCATTGCTTGGTGCCAGACCCATTGAGATCCACGCTCACATGCGCTGACCTTGAGCACGGCCCAAGGCTCAGAGGGTCTCACAAATCTCGGATGCTGATCTCGTGGACAAAAATTAAAACCCATTGGATGAATTCCATCATATGATGCCCATTAATGTCCTAATATATAATGTGTAATATATTATGTGCTGTGCCTGATTGCTAAGGAAGTGCCTTCTCATCCTGGTCAAGCGACATATACATATAATCATATACATATAATATAATCATATAGAGAGAGAGGGAGAGAGAGTGAAATGGTGTGAAATGGTGTGAAATGGTGTGAAATGGTGTGAAATGGTGTGAAATGGTGTGAAATGGTGTGAAATGGTGTGAAATGGTGTGAAATGGTGTGAAATGGTGTGAAATGGTTAAGTTGAGTTGGTGACCACGGAGGTATGGCAAATGTCGTCAGGCACCTGGCTGACACAGAACATGATCAGTGCAACAAAAGGATCTTGCCATATCTTGCCAATGTGTTAAATCATGTTCGATCATGTTCAATAATGTTCAATTGCTCTGCACAGCAAGGGATGCCTGGAAGTTGTCTGCCCGGCGTGCCGCATACTCGGAATACAAAGAGATAGCCTGGCATGCAGGAGAACCAGATTGCTTTTCGATACGAGGCCACAAAAGGCGCATGTGGATGCATTTGGATGCATTGGGTACGTTTGATCAGTGCACGCCTCTACCACAGGGGGCATCAGTACACGTAAAAAATGGATTTGCAATAGTGTGAGAATGTTTGAAAAAGATTGAAATAGATGTAACAGAGTACCATAGATTCGTAGCAGCTTTGAACATTTGGATATTTTTGGTGCCTGATGGTGCCTGTTTTGAACCGCCATCTCCGGCCCAGGCCATAAATGCGCTGAAGCCTATCAAATCTGTCCTGATTTGCTACGAATACTGAGTACTGAGTACTGTACAGTAGCAGCATGTAGCAGCACAGTCTCTTTGGCATTGCGGGCTGTGCATGCTGATGCCACAAATGCCATGGTCATCGTCGATATTTCGCTCATCGTGCTATGGAGACCATGGATCTGGCAAGTCTCGGTCAAGACTCAGGAAGACAGGTTGACAGCATCAACGAGATGGTCTTGCTCTCGGTTGGGCGAGCACCAAAGCAAAGACCAAAGTGCCTTCGTTCAGGAAGGGTTCAGGAGGACTGTGCTGCTGCGTCACCATTCGAATCTTATGTCACCTCCTTGATCGCAAATTGCAACCAACGCGTCTTGAGCTCTAGTCCACTGCTCCCCAAACAGCCGGAGACGTAGCCCGTGCAGGCCAAGCATTCGAACCTGGCCCACTTATGTCTGAACCACTTGGACCTTGTAAATGCATGCATGCATGGCATTGATTGAATGTCTATAAAATTTTAAAAATGATCCGAACAATCGAGAAAAAATATGCAACGGAAGGAACACAGTCGAAACAGAGCACAGTTGCAGCATGCGGCATGTTGCAACATGTTGCAACTCAGAGACCTGAATGGTGGAAATCGACTGAGGGCGCGTGCAAGCACTGCCAGTTGGGCCTGTCCACATTCTCTCTGTTCCACATTGGGTGGCGGCTGTCCCAGTCTTGCGGTGTGTCATCTAGTGATGGCAGCTCATCGGTGCCAGTGCTATAGTCAGAGTAAGTTGCCTTTTCAACTTGCCGAGTCAGCTCTTTCTGTTGAGAATGCCGTATTGTTGACCAACACTTCCAACAATCTTCGCAAAGATACTTCCCCTCCATCTTTGAACCAGGCTCGCCCTTGTGGCCATTCCGCAATCGATTGCACTGATTGCAAATGTAGGGACTACTTGCCTGCTCAATCCTTTCATCCACACCATGGCCATCAAACCATCGCGCAGCACGCCGTTGCCGCTTCAGTTGCTGCTTTGCTCTCCGAACGAGCTCGGAACTGACAAAGGTCGGATCCAGCTGGGATGCCGTCTTCAGATCACACAGCGCTAGTGCGGGTTCGCTTGACATCCTGATGCGAGCTCGCAGCACCAAATTCTTTGACCGGAAGCGACACTTCACCAGTGCATCAGCTGATTCTTTGGCTGGGAGGCCCAAGCGGTGCTCGCAAATGCAAAGCAGTCTTAGAGTTTCTTCATTGAAACGCTCCAATGGCGCGGGCGTGTTGCAAAGACTGCGTAGCTTCAAGAGCGCCAGTAAGAAACGCTTTTGTTTGATCAACAATTTTGCATGTTGCAGTACCTCCTGTAGACCCTCGAGGGAACTTCCTGCCGATGCTTTGGAGCGAGAGATCATCCAAATGCGGAGGTACAAAGGCAGATTTGGTTCAGCCAAATCCCATGTGCGAAAAGAAAGCTTCTGACAGCAAACTTCACAGGACTGGCCCGGCTGGAGGCGCAGCAAGGCTATTTCCACTATGTCGGGCAAAGTTCCACTTCCTTGCACACATCCTTTCACGGAGTGATGGGGAACAACAACTCGACCAACACAATCCCTCACTTCCATCTCCAGGGAGACTTCTGCCTTCCACCACTCGAGGGACAGAACTTGCTTCGCATCTTTTTGGGCTTTGCACCAGCTGGGACGGCGCATGGTCAGTCCGCTTCCAGTGATCTCCAACGCTTCTTGCCAAAGATGCACTACCTCGGTGGATCTCAGTGGTTTCTCAGTGGTGTCTAGCCATACTCAAAACACATCCCACTAAGTCACTAGGTCACTAAGTCACTAAGACTCGAATGATCGACGTGCTGATCCTGTCCAAACCTGAGTCTCTCAAGGGCAAGTGATGGCAAGTTGCTGGACTCGACTTGACTTCCAGGACTTGGATGCTTACACAATACCTCTCCACATCAACCCTCTCGTAGCCGTTTTTGAACATCCAGGTCGCGGTAGGTCTACAAATCGATTCTTCCATACTGACCGCATTGACGATAAAGGTTGCCTGATCGTGAAACATCATGAAATTTCATGGGCTGAAGAGAATCATCACTGGGGGGAACTATAAAAAAGATATGAAGGGGGTTGATTAACACAAAGCAAAGGAGCAAGATTGCAGCAACAGGTGCGGTCTCTGGTGTCTCTAGGCCCACACGTCGTGGGGCATGAGCTTTCAAATTGATCGCTGCAGCACATTCGACATCATTCAACCATACCCTGCATATCCCTGCATATCCCAATTTCCAGTCGACAGGCCAGCCTTCTCGTGGGCTTGCATCGATCCCAAAGCTGCATCCCCAAATCTTCTTGACAGAAAATTCCCAGATCCAAGAGTGTACCTGAGCCCATGGACGCCATGGAATACAATACATACCATGACAGCGGGGGATACTTGCAACATCTGGTAAAATGTTGTAACGCTTGTGCCGACTTGTGTCTGAACTCTTTCCATCTTGCAACCGGCTGCCACGGCACACACTGCTTCTGCCACTCGCTGGAGACCTTGATATATTTGAAGGTTGTAAGGACGCGCTTACGCGTGGCTCACGCGTTGTTTACGGCGCTGAAGATTTTGCTTGCTTGCGACATCTTGAGACATTGCCTCATGCTACACAGCACTTACTCCACTGCACTTTTGGCATATGCGGACCGCCTGATTGCTTCACAATCTTCATAATACATATTGGATCATGTGTATATATATATATATGTGTGTGTGTATGTATGTATGTATGTATGTATGTGTATGGATGTATGTATATATATACACGCGCAACGCCTGGGCTTTGCCCCAGCATTGCAGCGTAGAGGGTTCCCAATCCCAATCAAATATTGTTGCTGGGAAGATCAACAAAGGTATTAGGGAATATTAAAAACCCACCCCCGCTAAACTTTACATTCAATTGCGGCTCAGGCATTTGCAGTATATATATATATGTGTGTGTGTGCGTGTATGTATGTATGTATGTATGTATGTATGTATGTATGTATGTATGTATGTATGATGCGGGCTACCCTGGGTAAAATCACTAGGGTGACCCCCCAAAATAATTTTTCAGAATTATTCTGAGGTGCTTCAGTACATAACCCACTACAAAATAGTTTTTTCCAAAACACTCTAACCATCCCAAAATAATATCCTTTATCACTACCCACCTCCTCAAAATAATTTCTGAAAATTTGCAAATAAATTATTTTGTAGGGTTCTACTATTACTCAAAACCACTTCCCTTAGTTCAAAATAATTTTGGAAATTATTTCAAGGTGGTTTAAGATGGTTTTGGATGATTGAAAAAACAAGTAGAACCACCTCAAAATAAATAGCAAAAATCCCCACAAAATTATTTTGGGGGGTCACCCTACCTATCCTCCCGAATGCACCCGACAAGCATTGTCGGAATTTCATGATTTAGACCATCGATTTTTGGACAAAGAAATCTGAATCGACCCCTTCCTACCCCATAAATTATTTTGGGGGTGGTTAACTACTAAACCACCCCAGAAATAATAATAGCCTAAACTGGCAAAATTAACTTCCCATTGAGTAGTTCAAAATCCAAATTGCCTCGAACAGACAAACCCTGAGATTTACCATGAATTACTTGCTGAACTAATTATTTTTTAGAACATCGACTTAGCATCGGCTTTTGGGCAAAGAAACCTGAATCGATTCCTCTCTCCCCAAAAATTATTTTGGGGGTGGTTAACTACTAGACCACCCCAGAAATCCAAAATAACCTAACCTTGCAAAACTCAACTTCCCTGGAATAGGTCAAAAATGCCAAACCTGATCCAAATTGACCCAAACTGTCTGAAAGAATCAAACCATGAGAACCTAATTATTTTGGGGGTGGTTAACTACTAAACCACCTATGATTTAGACCATCGATTTTTGGACAAAGAAATCTGAATCGACCCCTTCCTACCCCATAAATTATTTTGGGGGTGGTTAACTACTAAACCACCCCAGAAATAATAATAGCCTAAACTGGCAAAATTAACTTCCCATTGAGTAGTTCAAAATCCAAATTGCCTCGAACAGACAAACCCTGAGATTTACCATGAATTACTTGCTGAACTAATTATTTTTTAGAACATCGACTTAGCATCGGCTTTTGGGCAAAGAAACCTGAATCGATTCCTCTCTCCCCAAAAATTATTTTGGGGGTTGTTAACTACTAGACCACCCCAGAAATCCAAAAAAACCTAACCTTGCAAAACTCAACTTCCCTGGGATGTGTTGGGATTGACGGGATGTGGCTTGAATGAAGTTGGAAATGGCTGCAGATTGATTCAAAGAATATCCTGACTGAACATGTTGAAATATGTAGTTGAAATTTGATGTAATATGCTGAAATTATTTTGCAGGTGGTTTGCAAGTACCCCCACCCCATGAAATAATTTTCATCATGGGTGTCTGGTAATTATTTTATACAGTTGGAACTATATGAAATAATTTCCCCAGTTCAACTGAGAAATTATTTTGAGGTGCCTTAAGTTGTTTGTTTAGAATTATTTCAAGGTGCTTCAACCTCTGTAGGTGGAAAATTATTTTGCACCATCAGCAAGGTACGGGTGCAAAAATTATTTTGCTATGGCTCTTGTCGGGTGATTTTAACATAAAATTTATGTTAAAAATGGAAATTATTTAAAAAAAAATATTTTGGAACCAACCCCCACCTCAAAATAATTTCCTAAGGTAGGACGCATTATGTATGTATGTATGTATGTATGCATGCGTGTATGCGTGTATGCCTGTCTGCATGTCTGCATGTCTGTATGTCTGTATGTCTGTGTGTACGTGTGTGCGTGTGTGCGTGTGTATGTCTGTATGTCTGTATGTCTGTATGTCTGTGTGTACGTGTGTACGTGTGTGCGTGTGTATGTCTGTATGTCTGTATGTCTGTATGTCTGTATGTCTGTATGTCTGTATGTCTGTATGTCTGTATGTCTGTATGTCTGTATGTCTGTATGTATGCCCGTATTTATGCCCGTATGTATGCCCGTATGTATGCCCGTATGTATGTATGTATGTATGAATGTCTGTATGTCTGTATGTCTGTATGTCTGTATGTCTGTATGTCTGTATGTCTGTGTGTGTGTGTCTGTGTGTACGTGTGTGTGCGTGTGTATGTGTGTGTGTGTGCGTGTGTATGTGTGTATGTGTGTGTGTGTCTGTGTGTGTATATGTGTGCATGTGTGTGTGTGTATGTCTGTATGTCTGTATGTCTGTATGTCTGTATGTCTGTCTGTCTGTATGTATGTATGTATGTATGAATGTATATTTTCAGATACATATCTTTCCATCTGTCTGTCTGTCCATCTATCTATCTATCTCTAACTGTATGTGATATATATATATACAGCACAGTAATATACAGTAATATTGTGCAAATATTGGGTTTATCTCATGGCATCTCATGGCCCTGTCTTGGGAGCCGCCAGGTTGCTGGACAGAGAACTCGCTGCAAATCCAGCTCGGCTCTGCAGCGCCCTGATGAAACTCTGCAAAGAGGATGTTGATGGTTGCTTCATCGCCCCATGCTGGAGTCAAACCATGCCCCTTTTCCTGTCAAATGTTGCAATATGTTACCTATGTTGCAATGTTGTACGTCTGAACTCAGACTTCAGCACAACTGGCACTGAGATGAACTAAGTGCATCTACGCAAGCTCCAAACACCATAGATATTGGCTTGGTGCTAGCTCTTTGTCTTCCTGAATTTGTTGGTGGCTTTCCGTCCTGGACATGTTTCAGCACAGAGCCGTCCCCGAGCAAATCATGGCCGCTCTGACACTGCGCCCCCAAACTTTGCAGACCATTCAGTGATACCATCGCATTTCCTGGCAAACATAGCACAACTCCAATCTTCCGATCGGGCCAAAATGGCATCACAGGCTGCAGCATCCCCGGTCCACTGAGTTTCATAGACTTACAGTACTGCTTTTGTGTGCAAATGTGATCATCCTCTCTCAGTGTCACACTGGACCTTCACTGACATGACACTTTTCTTGCTGGCATCTGTCTGACCCTTAAGTCCCATCGATATCGAACATCAGGTGTGGACATCTTAACATCTATGAATCATAAATTCTTCTTACAACTCTAGGATCTCTAGGTGTTGTAAGTTAAGATAAGTTAAGTCATAGTTGGTCTCAACCTGGTCTATCAGACTATCACGGTCATTCACAGCCTACGTTTGCCACGGCAATATTTCCTTTGCACCAGCACCGCCAGCACCGATCTCAACATACCCAGAGACAAGGTCAGATCGGGCATCCAGCCCTCCCAGCCGTCCCAGCCGTCCCAGCCGTCCCCTGCATGCCGAGTCTCTCAGGCCTCGTTCCAGTGTGTAAGTCTCCCCAAAGCGGTAATTGCGGCTGTGTAGTCGCGTGCCTTGGAGTTGGCCACGGTGGGGATTGGGGATTCGGAATGATTCGGATGGATTCGGGATGCTGAGTGTTTCGGTTTTAAGATGTTTTAAGATGTTTTATGATGTTTTATGGCTCTTTTTGAGCAATGCCGGTTGTGTAAACCACATGCGGTCCAGCGCGAAGCGCTTCTTTTTTTCCACAACCACTTGGAGACCACCGGGATTCATCCTTACAGACTCGACTTCCATAGCCGTGCTGCGAGATCGGTCCTTTAAGTTTGCAGTTCAGGGAGGTCAGGCTTTCAGCCGTTCGAGATCCAGGCGCAACTTTGGCGTCTTGACTAGCGGCACCTGCCTTCACATGGTCACTGGATGTCCGACTTTACTTAGAAAGCCCATAGCTTCTCAATCTTTCACTGAAAATCTACCAGTTCAAGGGCTTATAGACTATATAGTAGATGAACATCATGAACCAGAGCCAGAGGACTCATCATCTGACCCAGCAAGCATTGCCATAGGACCCAGTGACTTCACATCCAATACCTTTGGTTTTTTTTCTGGTGGTGCTTCTGAGGAAGATGTAGAGGAGCTTTCCCAAGCAAACCTTTGACCATCAGGTGGATCCTCCACATCCTCCTCTTCTACCCGTTTCTTCGCCTCACTCCTGAGGTCTCTCTGTGGGACTTCTTGGCGTTGCAGTGTTGGAACGGGCTTTCCTTCATCCTTGCCTTTCTTTTCTTTCTTGTTCTTTTTATCCTTTTTGTCCTTCTTGTCTTTTTTCTTATCCTTCTTACTCTTTTTGTCCTTCTTCTTGTCCTTTTTTCCTTTCTTGTCTTTTTTCTTTTGCATCTTTTCGGCCGCTTTCCTTGCGAGCTTCTCAAGCTTCTCGAGTTTCGAGGCTTCTTTCTGCTCAATCCCTGCAACTGCGGCTTCAGAAGCCACCACCGACCAATCCACTCGATAGGACTTCTCAGTCTGGCCCTGGTAGTCCCCACCTGCCACTGAAGACACTGAAAGCCGCTTTTCCCCATAGAGTTCGGTCATCAATTTGCTGATTACACGCTCTTGATCTGCCTTCTGGCAACATTCCATCTGTGCATAAACACCACGAGTTGGGGACCAGCACAGACTACAAGTCTTCAAGCTGGCGGAACACCAATCCGTGACATACTGTGCAAAATGGGCCAAGTCCCTGAAACTGTTGACCTTTTTATCGAAGTTGTCAGCATAGCACAGGAACGCCGCATCCGCATCACGTCTGAAAGCGTCCACCAAGCCTTCTGGCTTGTACAGGGGCAAGTGGCTCCCTTGCCCAGTCCAACTCTTAACCTTTAGAGTCGACTTGCCTCGATTGCAAAGAAAACCTGAAAAAGAAAAAAACGCAATTAAGATCAATTAAGTCCCCAAAGCATTGTAATCAGAGCCGTTAGCGGAACTACAGTAACTACAGCACGTAGATGTTTGATCGCATATCACAGAAAGTGTAGAAACAGCAGTAACTTCATCATTGCCAAGTTGCTGCTTGAGAATTCAATCTCCACATTGAGTGGTTGCCTTGCTGAATCCACACGGATCAAGGCGCACACCACCTGCAGCTTCCATGGCCATGTTGCGAAAATGACGATCAAGCTGGGAAATCAAAGGCTCAAAAGAACATTCAACCAGAAGGGGAATCTAGGTAGTTATAGAATATAGATTAAAAAAATATGAACCATTGTTATGCAATATTATATAATCTTATTGTAAATCGATGTAATTCTATGATTCTATGTGTTTCGAATTGTTTCGATGTATTCCGTTGAAAGTTGATTGGTCCTTCAATTCTCCAAGGGCCTCCCAAGGGCCTCCCAAGGGCCTCCCAAGGGCCTCCCAAGGGCCTCCCAAGGGCCTCCCTGCCTCTCCATACAGACCAAACTCTCGGCGCAAAGCTCGGAGCCCCAGGGTCTCCGCACCCTCCATCACACGGAATTGTACTCTTGGCTTCCCAGGAGCCATGGCGCTCTAATCACTCTAATCGCTGAAACTTCGATGTGAAAAGTTCATCAAAGTTTATGACATGATGTTCGAAGTGTTTCAGTGATCATCAGTGTCATCAGTGGTCATGATGTATTTACCAACTTTTGCTGGAAAGCCTATATACGTGTGAGTGCTTGGTACTTCGTTTCAGACAGTGTTGCTGGGCTTCGGTGTGTGATTTTGAGGTGTGTCTGAGACAGCTTGGCATGCAGCATGTGCTCCTGCAAGGGACGAATCAGTTCATACTAACAAAATGTAGCAGGTGGTAGCATCAAGGCATGCGACATCCAAGGATGTCAATAATGTCAGTGTTACAGCACGGAGGCTCGTAATGAGCTTTGCGTCTCTTCCAGACTTCCGAGACCAAGGCATTCCCCAGGAGAGCCTGGCAGGAGTTGCACTGCCCATGGTCCTTGGATGTCCTGATATGTCCTGATACGGGATTTTGCTGCCGCATGCTGCCGCGTTGTGCCGTGTTTCCATGTCGTGTTTCCTTCCTCGTCCCTCAACTGGGCCACAGTTCCCCGAACGACGTCTTTCGATGCGTTCTTGTCCTTCAGCCTGGGCCATGGTCAACATCATCTCAAGGCTGCAAGTGAATCGAAATCATCGAATAACATGCCAGCAACACCGAAGCAAAAGCTCCGTTCTCCATCGAACCCTGGCTGCAGCAGCAGCGCATCTGGGTATGTGGATGAATCTGGATGCATAGCTTTGCCATTTTTGCATATTTTTGCCACCTGTCTGCGGGTTTAAATACCTTAAAGTAATATAAAGTAATGAAGCCTTGTCACCAGCCTAGTTGGTTGATGTTGGTTGCTGGTCTGCCGAGTACGCATACATAAGTTGCTACGGTAGCAATGGCGTGAGATTTCAGTGGCAGCCAACTGATTTCAATAGTGAAGAGGCGAATCTATGGATCAAGATTCAGGATGATTCATTTCAGGTGGTGTAGGCTGACCCCATCTTAAGAGTGACTGGAATGAACATGAATGAACACACTTGCTGAGCTTTCTGTAATCGACTCCGCAAATTGCCTCTGACTCTGACCAAGCCGAGACATTCATGGCCAGCGCTCACACAGGGTTCGATGTTTTGTGCAGGAGGCTCCCGGTGATGCAAACAAAGGGTTCGGGATGGTCGCCCCAGAAAAAAGACGCCGTGCGATAAGTCCTACTGTAGAATCTCCTCGAAGATCTAGAAATGCACATTGTCAGGCACATTATGCAGAATCAATGGCAGAATCAAGAAGATGCGCCGAGTAAAAACTGCAACAGAGCTCACATTTAAAATGACTTATTGGAGTGCTGAAGTTTAGGTGACTAATCTCAGGTCAGGTCACACAAGAAGCCCACACAACCGAATGGATAAGGCTAGAAGGCCAAATGCACTTGAACAATATTGAAGAGGGCAGCGGAGCGGAGTCTGTCAAATCGACATGCCTACTCAACCTCACTTCCGCAATCCGCAATCAGGCCAAGGAACTTTTACGTGGGAAACTCCCTGGATTTCAGGATGTGCAGGGTTGTGGGATTGATGTTGTGAGCTCTTTCATGGCTCTTCTAGCCCCAATCCCAACAACGCATCACGAAATAAACTTCCGCCCAGCTTTTGAATCCTTGTGCCTTTACGTTTGGTCTTTTAGAGTCTTTGGCTTCCGTGCTGATTGCTTTGAAAGCACAGAAATCAGCTGAAGCTGCAAGGCTTGGATAGCCAAGTGACCAAGAGGAATAAAATGAAATAAAGCTATCCTAACGAACCAATTTCACTGGAAAATGATGTATGCGTCACTTCACAGCGATCTAGTCCTTCATTGGAAGCAATAGCGGCTCTTTAGAAATCAAGCAATTTCTGACATTCAATGACTAAGATGCGACTAGATCATGGTTTATACTCAGTGACAGGAACTAAGCATATCGTTCTCTGCATCCGCGGTGAAGCACGGCCATACATCGGCTACACGTTTTCAATTTTCAAGTTGAAAAGAAATATACCCGAGGAATCCGCGCGACGCCTCACCGGATATTCAGCTCCGTTGGCCCTGCTCCTGCACCTGCATGCAAAGCAACACCGACAGCCAAAATATTGTTTCCCCCTTGCATCAAGATCCACTTGGCTCTTTGAACGTACCCATGACGATGCATCACTGGAAAACATAACCATTGAGATCAGACGTTGGCGGAGTGCCACCGCAGTGTCAGATCTCTCATCAAATGGCTAACCCAAAAGGGTCGTCACTTCTCAGTGTTCGGTGCAGCATCTTGTATTCTGCATGTTCAAGGGATTCAAAAGCTGTGCTTGCATATGCTTGCATGCGTATATGTGTGTGTGTGCGTGTGCGACTGTCTGCTTTTTGCATCCCAACTCTCTATCTCTCTCTCTCTATCTCTCTCTCTCTCTCATGGTTTCCTCCCCCCATGGCCCGGCTTCATGTTGAAGATGCCCCAATGTTGCAACTACAGAAACTTTGTAAGGGTTGTGTCTTTGGTATGTGCCCTTCGTATGGCGCCAAAGAAAATGCCGCACAAAACACGAGAAATGCTTTTCAATAGGGGAGCATAACATGTATGATACATGTATGTACATATAGAGAGAGAGAGAGTACAATATAATACAGTGACAAATAGAACCATGAGCAGCGCATGGAGCCTCCAGCAACATTACGTCGAGGGAGGTTGGAGTGAAGGTGATCTTCGACTCGGGCAGTCCTTGATCAAACAAAGGATGCTAAAAGATGGTAAAAGATGGTAAAAAATAGTAAAAAATGGTAAAAGAACCCAGATCGAAGGACTATCTGTAATGTTCCAAACTGTTACGAGCAAATGCAGCAAGTGTTGATTCAGTGTTCGTGTTGATGACTGATGACTCCTTCTTTTCCCAGCCATGCTGAGCTGCCAGGGTGAAACAAAACCGCAGGAAGTCATGGGTCCTTTCTCACATTAGCGGGGGTCCAACAAGGAACGCAACCCCAACCAGCGATCCACAGGAGCGACTGTTTCTGGCATGATGTTAGACTCCTTTGAAGCCTTTGAGCCCCGCAACTTGCTTCGCTCCAATTTCCGGCGTCGTTTGGCGCTGCGCCTGGCAGACTTGGTTTCTTCCTCAGCACTGGGGATTGACCCTGGATCGGGTACGTATGGTACTGGTACATCAGATTCTGGAGCTTGGAACACCTCTGTAGATTCTGGATCCGCAGATGCTGAAAAAAGGGTACGCACCAAAGAGGCTCGAGCTCGACCTGATTTGAGGCCAAGTTGCTTCACCATGCGGTTGGCTCGACTCAGCTCTTGGCAAATGGCACCTTCCCAAACATCGATGCGCAAACATCGAGCTGCGTTCTCCTGAGGAGAGAACGGCACTTCCACAACAAGCGGATGGAAACGACCAGTCCGTTGCTGCGCAGTTGCAGAGCCGATGGAAATTGCACAGTTTTGCAACTTGGGGAGTTCTTCAGTTGCCCACTCGAAGAACTCTGCGAAGAGGTGAACAAGCTCTTTCTCTGACGCTACCACTTCCAGCCCCAAGGGTTGCGGGCAGCAGTTCTCAGGATTTGCTGGCTTGGCCCTTGGCCCCGTCACTGACAGTTGCGAAGGCAGTGAGCACTGATGCTTGCCGGACCTTTGCTGCAGGAAGAAAATGGTGAGCAACACCAAGGCGAAGCTGCTAAGCCCACCTTTCAAAGTGTTTGTGAGTTTCCGACGCTTTGCCCACAGCTTTACCAGTCGACATAAAGCTGCTGCAGTACCAGAGGATTGGTCCTCCTGCAGCACCGAATACACAGCGCGATCACAGGCACCTCTCAACAAACTGCCACCCACAGACACATCCACAACAACATTCCTTTCACCTTTTGCCCCACAATGCAAGCGGAGGACCGGCACTTTGGCAGAGAAAATCCTCAAAGCGATTCTGATTTCGTCCAGCTTTGCATCACTGAGGGCCTCAGCAAGTCGCTGCAAGCAATGGAGTGCCTGCCGGCGATTCACCACATCCTCTCCAATTTCACCTCTGCGTTTGGATCTGCTTGAGCCTTTTCCAGCCTTTGTAGCAGTTTTCTTTCCATTCTGAAGGCCGTTCTCTGCCAAAATGACAGCAATGTCCAAATCAGATCCGCGAAGGGCTAAGCCCTGAGCATAGGAGCCTTGTACCACCACCGCAGAGGTATCTCCCAGGAGTTGGCGAGCCAAAATCTGGACGTGCTCCAAACAGGTCTGCACGGCGTCCAATTGCACAGGATCTGGCAACGAAGATGTGAGCAAATCTCGGAGAGGCCCACCATGTCCAGCCTGAGACGCATCCTTCCGGTCCTTCCGAAAGTGTTTCTGAAAACTGGAATTCGGGATTGGTCGGGTTGGTCTCTTCTTCCATTTTTTCCCATCCTTCTTGGGATTCAGAATCGAGCTGTTCCTCAGCGGAGTTGGTTGCTTCATGCTTTGTCGGATGGCATCATGCCATTAAAGCATCTCATTCCTGCATGGCTTTCCTGCAAAAGGGAGTCTATGTCAGTATGTCAGTGTTGCACTGCCTGCCTGCCAATCAACTAATACACCTTGGCAACTAGTTCTCACTCAATGCTATCAAAATTCTGGCCAGAACAAATTATGATTATGTATGAGAAGGTGTGCCTTGGCCTTCAAAGACTCTTCAAAACCAGTTGTGCCTTGGCCTAACGGCATTTACTGGCTCCGTTCACAATCGAACTCAGTGCCACAAATGAATTGGGAGATTGAGCCGATTGATCAATCACAACTGGCTCCAAATCATGTGGCATATTGCAGCCGGTTGCAGTAGGATCTATTGATGATCTACTAGATTCTACTAGCCATGACTCACGCACACACGTCAAGAGAGGAGCGCTGACGAGGTGCCAAGCTCTTCAGGCTTGTCAGGCCGAAGCAAGCGCACCTGCAAGAGTTGCGGCTTCAGCTTGTCGCACATCTGAGCAAACTGAGCAAAACATTCGATAACATTCGTGTCATGCGCCGCCACCTTCACCATGTCGCCAGGCTGGTGCTCATCAAGCACTGCATAGATGTCGTTCCTGAACCATTTTGGACGTGGGGCCATCTGCTGATATGGGACTGCTCGGACTGCTTAGTTACAAGCCGAGCTAAGGTGCTTGCACGGTGGTGATGCGTCGGCTGTCTATTTCTTGAAGAATGTCGCCAGGCTTGACGCCTGCCTTCCATCTTGCAACTTCCCAGCCATCCCAACGCATCCCCATATGTATAGAATTAATATATATATATATATATTTATATGTATATATATGTGTGTGTGTGTACCAACATATCCCAACAAGAAAAAACAGTGCCCGCTAGCATCTGCTAGCATTTTTGCACGCTATGCTGGAAGTTTGAATGCAATCGACTGCTAGGAATTTCTGGGCCTTGCCAGCGGCACTGTTGATCTGCAATCCAGCTACCACACCTCCCGGCCGTCCTGCAACTGCAACTCCCAGCTAGTAGCAGCTAGTTACAAGATATAACAAGATATAACAAGAACCCAAGAAATGTCCAAGAATCGTTCTGGGAATCGTCCATATTTTCTGGTCAGTATGTCTGTGACTTGTTACAGTACTAGTAGTACCCTCCAGCCAAAAAGCTCCAAAATCTGGTGAAGTCACGAAGCGTGAAGCCCTACCCACCCTCGTTGAGCTGTTTAAAACAAGACGTCTGTCTCGCCATCCTGACAAGCGCTGTGCAAGGCCATCCTGACAGCGAAACAGGAATCTGAAGCTTTCCTACTTCAACTTCAAGCTTCTCCATCTGGTTTGAACAAAATCTAACAATATAATGTAATATAATATGCATATATAATCAAGATCAACAAGGCCGGCAGTACCCGGCAGCATCGTATGAAACAGCATCAACACAACAACTGTTTCACGTCTCAAACTCACTTGGCCGAACTGGATAAATCGTTTAATGACCTGAAGCATTCCGTGTCCCTGCAACTCTGCCTGTCCCAGGTAGAGGCCAAGTCCAGCCCTGCACACTCTTCACCAGGGACATGTGGCAGAACAAAATGCTACAACAAATGATCATAATCCGAATCCAAACATTAATTGCATAAATAAAGCATAATAAAGCATAATCTATTCGAATCTACAAGATGATCAGGTCCGTAAAATCACACCAGGGCACACAATCGTAATTCTTCATCCTACGCTAACTCCCTTGCTTGTTAACCAAGCCTCTTCACATAGCCAAACCTCGACAGCCGCTGATACACTAATCAAGAGCACACCGTGCAGCACGCCCCTACTTTATCATCATCCCTGGAGTGCTTCCTGGCATGTCCCCAAACAAGTTGGGCACCCTTGTGCCATTTTGCTGGGCATTCCGATTCATCTGGTCGTTTCACGATGTCCAGTGAGCCCATGTGCATTTCAAAAAAATCCAGAAAAGCATGTGCTGGGCCGCAGCGCTTTAAGATGCTCCCAACGCGTGCTGACACCGTGTCTTCCGGGATGGCGAAGCCAGTGCCAGTAGCACCAGCAATCACCGCTGTGTTCATTCCAATAACCTGTTTCAAAGACGACATGTGCGTCTGCTAGCATGGCCATGGTGTTCACTCTATCCAGTTCTGTCATGTCGGTACGTGTGCAACTCTCACTGTCACTGCTTTGATGAGCAAGCTCACCGATCCGATTGAACACGTTACTCGAGCAGAGCGGGTCGAGATCTAGCCCATCCACCATACTAATTAGTAGAATTGATCAATGCCCTAAAAGTAGCTTTACAAAGCTTTATGACTTTGTGACTCGAGGATACTCTAGGTCCAGGTACAGCATGCATGCACTTGTGCAAGCACCAACCTTGTGTGTGTGTGTGCATTTATATAGATTGACATGGGATGTCGTGGACAGAGATCCATAGATTCTAGATGGAGAAGTGATGATAGATGCACGGACATCTTGTGCTGGCACAATTTCATGCTGAGTACCATGACGTCGACCATGTGACTCGCACGGCAATTCTGACAAATCAAGAACAATGGACCTCGCATGCAAGGGGTGCTAGCTAATTACAATGGACCTTCAGTGCATGCTACCAGTACTACGAACCCAAATGTACCAGGTCAATTCATATACACTCCATTGACATTGACTTCCATCGTGTTGCGGTATGTTGCACTGCGTCATGTCGTATTATGTCGTATTCATAGTTCGATAATGTTCGACGTCTTCATACGTCTTCGTATTGCATCGCGGCGACTTGTGTCGTGGCGGCGTGTGGTAGAACATTGTAGCACAGGGCAAGGGAGGCACTTATGAACATGATGAACACATCCAGATTGACGTGCTTCGACTGTCGATCTACTCGTCCGAGCCTGCCCTTTGGAGTTGAGCAAAGGTCCGCCACTGTTCCTTTGCTAGCTGGCTTTAGGAATGCTCAAGGATCACACGAAAAACAGCCTTGGAAATGTCCTTTTCACCGGGAAACTGAACATAATTACCCCAAATCTGAGCAAAAGGCCCAGGGTTGATTGAAGCATCGGTCTGGATGGCACCCTGAATGGGTCGACCACCCACGCTCCTGAGCATCGCCCGGGATTGTATGCAAACTGGCATGAACTGGCCGAATGGGTGCCAAAATAGATGTGCCAAAATGTGCCAAGTTCTTTTTAGCCACTGTGATCCACTGTGTGAGCATCCCTTGAGCTTGAGTCTGAATAGTGCGGCCAACACCGGACACAATTCCCTGCCGCTTGAGTCACTTGAACTCAGTTGGTGTGACAAATGCGATAGCATTGCGGTAGCCGCTAGCGCCCGCCAGGTGCAAAGTGCGCCTTTGTGAGGGTGTGGTCTAAGCCGAACCTTGGTGCGAGTCATGGGACTGTTTCAAACTGCTCTTGTTGAGTTCATTCCCTTCAGCAGACTCCGTACAATGCCATGTATGACACCATGTCATTTCTAGGCTGTGATCAAACATGGCATCTGGCTGCAACCTCTGCTTGCTGGCAAGGAGCGGATTTCCAATTGCGAACACTTCCTGGCCTACTCTGAGGTTGGCTGACATACCTCACACAATTCTAGCATATGTCAAGCTGGGGTGCTCGGAGAAGCGGGGGCGCTCAGAGACTTCAAATGATGCTAATAGGCTGGCACCTTTCGCCAGGGGCCGTAAAAGGGATTGACGACTGGCTGGCAAGTCTACCTCAAGCACGAATAGATGAAAAAATGCAAAGATGCTACAACAACGCGAAGGAATTCGCACATCTGGAATCCAGAATCATGTGTGTAGCCAGGTGCATAGGTGGCAACAACTGATGGCTGACAGCTGCGCAGCAGAAGGTGCCAAGGCTCTCCATTTGTTTTTCAAACCGTGTGGCGATCTAGCGCAGGGTAGAGGACACGTTGGGAGCTTTTCAGCAAGCTAGTAACTTTTGTATCTGCTTGCGAACTGGTGAGATGCTGGCTCGATAGCTGAAGCACACCGGGGAGCATTGGCAAGTCGTGATTTCACAATGTTCAAATATCTTCGATCAACATGATCAACTCACTTCTTGAACACATAGAGGGTGTCACAAGAGGAGATTGCAAACATGCCAGGAGCGGCACCAAGCGCTCCATGCAAAAATGCAGAGCCTATGGGAACAACTTCTGCCAGGGTCCCGTTGCTCACAGACATATTGGAGGACACAGTCCCCTTGAAGCTGCTTTGCGGGCCATAGACTTTGTACATCTTCCCATCCGAGCGGCCGACGATTACCACACCATTCCCATCAATCATTGGAGCACTCCAGTGCGCGGGCAAACAAACGGGCTGAAGTTTCTCCTTGGCCCTGGTCGGAAATCCTTCGAAATCCCCAGCAGCTTGGCCTTCTGGGCCGCTGTAGGGGGTCACCGGATGGCTCCACAAAGTAGCTCCTGTGGCTGCGTCCAGAGCCAGGATCTCACCGTGCAGATTCTCCTGACCCATGAAGGATCCAGGGACAACCACCACAGCCAAGGGCTCCACACCTGCCACATGCCCAATAGATGGGTAGCTATTGCAAGGCATGGGAGTTTCCACATACCAAGCCTCCGTCCCATTGGACACATGGAAAGCTCTGACAATGCCAACGCTTCCTTCAGATCCAGTCTGGTTCTTGGGATTACTGCAGCTGTAGACCATCTTTGGCCCTAGACCTGCACCTCCATCACTAAAGGATTCTCGGGAGCTCGGTGGTAATGTCTTCCAAATTTCGGCTCCAGTTGCCAGGTTCAAGCGATACATCCCACCGGAAAAGTCCATGAAAATGCAACTGCCATCTCCCGGAAACAATGGAGTCAGGTTCCACACGGGCCTGGGCGCTGGTTGACTATAGTGACTATAGGATCTTTGTTGGATTCCTTTGCTCTTGCCAAAGAATCCAGTCAAAGATCGGAGATCAATGAAAAAAAGAACGCAATTTTAAAACAAAAGGCATCAAAAGGCAAAGAAAACTAGAGTAACAAATACAAACAAATGAATACACATGAAAATAATATATAGATTGAGGCCAACAAGTGGCTTGTCTGGATTGTACTCCCACAACTTGGTGCCTTGCTTCGCATCAAGGGCAACTACTTTCTTGTTTCCTCCATTGGTCTCTAGTGACACACTTGCGCCTGCCACAAAAATCCCATCGTGAGCCGCAGGATATCCACAGTCTCCACCCGCATCAGGTGCCATGTTTGTCACCCAAACTTCCTGGCCGCTCTGTCGATTCACTGCGAAAGCATTGCCAAGGGTGGTTGTCCCCAAGACCAATTCTCCGACCAGCGTGATCTCATTGTTGGACCTGCCAGGTGGATTGTAGTGCCAAATCTGTTGTCCTGTTGAATTCAAGGCGAAAAGGCCCTTGTTGGTCATCTGGAACAGGTTCTTGTCCTGATCAATCACCGTTCCACCAGCAAAAACGTTGTGATACTGGCCCTTGGGATCATGGAAAGTCCAGGCCAACGAGTGACTGGTCCATGCTTCGGGTGTCTGGCCAGAGGCTCTCCAGGGACTTCCCCGAGCATGTGGCCATGGGTGGTTGGCACTTCGAGTCTGAGCTTGTACCTGCAAAAACTGGGCACTGCAGGAAGAGTCCTGGCAGGTGCCATCCTCCGAAGCATCCACTGCCGTCAAGGCCGTCAGTGCCCAAAAGATCCAAAAGCACCGGACCAAAGCCATGTCAAATTGGGAAAAGTATGAAAATGCCCCCGCAACTTCCTCAACTGAAACGCTTTTTGATAAACGCGAAGACCTGGAGCCAAAACCAGGAAGCATAGCATGTGAATCGTAGAAATCAGATTTCGGTGAGAAGTAACAAACACTGGGCCCGGGCAGGGCTTCAGCAACGAAAGTAACCGAAAGTACCGACAGTATTCAATAGTCAATAGTCTCAGAGATCTCAGAGTGAGTTCATCTCAAATATACGAAGGTGCTGCTCGTTCGGCCTTGAGAACGGCAACATCGCTGTAAGGGTCCGCTCCCACTACCTTTGCCACCACCTCCCAGCGATGCAAGTGTCGGCCAAAACTATTACTGTAAAATGTATATATTCACTGGTCCTGACAGTCCTGATCTCCACATAACCCATCAGATTCCAAGAAGAGAACAGGCGACATCAGGTGAGAAATCATGAGAAGTTCTGAGAACTACGTCCAGATGATCATAACTGAACAAAGAGAATGATGCACTGAGCCCGAAATGAAGGATCCCAACAGAAAACAGTTTCCACATGTTTCCACCTCAGTTCCCTCAATGAACTTTACGGTGACAAAGCTTGATTGCCTCAGTGGATTGGCACACTGTGACACTGCATGAAAGGGAAAACATGGTAATTCCAGTGTGGTCTGACCCATGCCACTCTATGGACTGCTACAGTAGGCTGCAGGATGCTGCAGGGTTTCTTCAGTGTCAAGACGCTTCAAAACCCTGGCCAACTATGGCTAGTTCCTGCTAGTTTGGATTACAGTAGTTTGAAAGTCTTGCTCATTTGCGTTGCGAGGCACTCAATGACATGATAGTTGGTGACAATGTGACCCTCATCATCATAGACCTCATAAAACTTCTGAGTTGCTGCAGTGCGACATATCTCTAAATGATTCCAAGTGTTTGTGCTGAGTGCCCGAAAAGAGAAAAATGGAAAATGGTGAAAATAAGGCTCCAAACCCAGCCGCTGCCAGTTCCCTTTGGAACAGCCTGCTACGTCCGTTTCCATGTCTTGGTGCAGCTCAGTGTCTCCGCATGACTACGTCGTTCCCCCTTTGTTGGTTCATCCCATTTCATCCCTACGTCCTGACTCCGTCGAATCACACTGCTGTCAATTGTCTGCCCTTGTCTCCTGAGGATGGCATAGTGTTAGTATGACAAGCGCAAACCCGCCTGGAGCTCTGACTGTGAGAGCTTGAAAACCTGGAAAATTCTTCGTGAATTTGACTCATTCATAATGGCATATGATGCCTTGGCTTCTGTATTGTCCAATCTGCACCATCGTCTAGAGTGAAGGTGCCTCGTTAGTGATGAACACGACCCCTGGAGTGTTCTTCTGGAACCTCAAAAGTACTGGGGACATTCTTTCAAACCGACCAGAAATCCGCACTCAACTGCGGAAGCGATGTCTTGCCAAAAGCGACAGAGAACCCAACTGAAGAAGCGAATTCTGCACAAACAACGCTGAGGTGAGCACAACTCCACGGACAAAGACTCTGCAGGATTGAGATCCTCAAACGCCTGAATCATGCGCAGCCGCTGGATGAACAGTGCCAGCCCACATGTGACATGCAAGAATACATGGAGCCAGCGCAAATGTTCCCGAACTCATGAAGATCATGAAGTGTTGATAAACACCGTAGATCTACTGTGAAGATTTATGAAGCAATATTTCGATCTGTTACTGTAATATGTTGATATATTTCGACATATTCTAAGTTTCTCTCTTGCACATTGAGAGCACATTGGATCGGGCTCTTCCCCTGCAGTTGCCTGCACTGGCTGCACTGCCTGACAAGTCAAAGTAGATTCGGCATGCTGAGCTGTACAAATGCGCAAACCTGGACAAATATTGGCGTGATTCGTACAGAAAATATCAAAAAAAAAACATCCGCAAAACTTGACTCAGGAGTCTGGCCAGCATCAACGCACACGCTGCCGCGCTAAGGCTCTGCCAAAAAGGCCTTGGGCAATTGGATTCAGGGAGCTTGGGCTTGACTGTTACATACTTTCACCATAAAGCTGGCTAGTCTTGCAGTCCGGCATGCCTCCTACTAGCATGCGGTTCCGTGCAAGCCATCTGCTACACATAGTGCCACAACATACTTCACCCATCTTCAGCCAACATAACTTCAGCCAACATGTCCAGAAGCTGCAAATCATCATGGAATTCAATGTGCAAAAGGGTTCATGTGCATGCATGTGCAACTGGACAGGTGTAGGATCTAGTCTTACCACTGCTGGACAGGTGAAGTATCTGTTCTTATCAGTGCAACGACTGGAGGCTCTTTAAGGATCAAAAGTCGCGCTGCTCTGCCTAACACAGGTTATGAGCCCAACGCTCAGCTGAGGGGCGCCTGCCATGTCGTGGACTAGGTCGAGTTCGGTGCCACGTGGTGGAAGTGGACCTCGTGCTCTACGGCTGGATCAAGAAGGCCAAGAAGGGCATGGAAGAGACCGAGCTGGACATGACGGCAGAGACCTTCGGCGTGGAGATGAAAGAGCTCTACCCAATGGCAGTGATGGTCAAGGTGGAGGACGAGCTCTACTACGAGGCGAACATGGAGGGGCTCTGCGGCAAGAACTGGATGTGAGCACTGACCTGTTGGACTTAGGCACCGAGCCGAATCCGTGGTGGTCAGAGGTGGTTCAACGAGAACACCTACAAGAAGCACGTCAGTTGGCCATGGAGCAGCCGATGTGGACGCCAAGGGAAGAGGTCTCAGTCAAGGAGGACCTTCCGGAGATAGAAGATGCAGACGCGTCGCGAGAGTTGGAGCCGCTGGCAATGGGACGAATGAGTGCTCCGTCGAGTTGGAGTACAAGACGAGGTGTGGCCTTGCAGACTCAAGGGGCTATGCCATCAAATGATGATGAAGACCTTCGGCATCCTCAAGATGTTGGACAAGGTCAACATGCTGTACAGATTCAAGGTGTAGACCTTCGACATCCTCAAGATGTTGGACAAGGTCGACATGCAGTACACCCTCAAGGTGTGGACCGACAGTATCCTCAAGATGCTGGACAAGGTCAAGACCTTCGGTATCCTCAAGATGCTGGACAAGGTCACCGTGAAGTACACCCTCAAGGTGTGGGCCGACAGTATCCTCAAGATGCTGGACAAGGTCAACAAGCTGGACACCCTCAAGGTGTCGAACAATGTGGACACCCTCAAGGTGTTGGACGTGATGGGCACCCTCAAGGTGTCGAGCAAGATGAACACCCTCAAGGTGTTGAACAAGTTGGGCACCATCGAGGTGTCGCAGCAGGGCTACTTGCTGGAGAAGTGCAACGTTCTGGCAAGGGGCATGGTCAAGGAAGAGTGGTGCGGCCCAATGGGATGGGAGGTGAGATACCATCTCATGGGGTTGCAAGACAAGGTGGGAAGACTGGAGGACTGGGAGGTGAGATACCAGTTCAAAGGTCTGACATCATGCAAGAGGCTGGACACCATCGAGGAGTCAGCCGTGGACCCTCAAGGTCTGAAGTTAATGTGCAAGAGGCTGGACACCATCGAGGAGTCAGCCGTCATGGACCCTCAAGGTCTGAAGGAAATGTGCAAGAGACTGGACGCCACCGAGGAGTCAGTCATGGTTATGGACCTGAACGACGTCAAGTTCAAGGTCATCGAACAGTACCAAGTGGTCTGCGAGATCAATCTCAAAGACGAGGTCATCGGCAAGATGATGGATCACCCTTGGAAAGAGTTCCAATGGGAGTGCAACAGTATGAGATGAGACGACAGATGCCACGTGAGGCAAGTCGACAACCACAAGGTGCAGTACAAGGTTGTAGCAGCTTGTAGCACAACTACCTTTGTGGATGATGTCAATCAACAAGGGAGAGATGAGCGTGATGAGCTCAAGCGGGCTTTGGAGCAATCAATGGTTGAAGAGCTTCACAGACAGAAGCTTGAGATGGAGAAACAAAAGGAAGAGATGAAGAAGTATGCTGAGGACTTGCAACGCCAGCGTGATGAGTTTGAGAAGAAGAATGAGGAGTTGCAGAAGGAGCTCAAGAAGAAGAGTTCAAGCGTGGAACCACCAAGGACACCACCGCGCCGACCTCAGTACTACTCGCTGTCACCAAGAACAACACCTGGAGGAACTCAAGTTCCCCCGGGACAACCACCACGGGAGGTAGCAGATCTTCCAGAACTTCCACCATGGCAGTTTGACCCATTTGCAGTTGATGAGCACGTGGGTGGTGGAACAGGTTTTGATGGTTTGGAGGATTTTTGGACTCCAGTGGATCAACAACCACAACAGCAGCATCATCTTCAACCTGGAGCAGATCGTTTTGCATGGTTGGACAGAGAGGTCAGGATGATGCATGGCGAAAGACCAAGGTTGACAGGTGAGTACTGGGAGCAACCGGTGCACAGGCATGGTGGTCCACCAGCGGATTTTGGCTATGTTCCGCAACCACCACCACAACCGCCTCAAGGACATGGAGTTGGACCTTATGGTGTACCAATGTTTGCAGCACCAATGCAATATGGTTCAATGCCACTGCAATGGCAACAACCTCAACCACAAGCAAAAGGTCCTGATGGCGAAGCTTCTGAGGTGCTGAGAAATGTGCCGATTACACTGCCAACTCTGAAGGACGTGTCAGAGCCTCAAGCTGCCCTTCGTGCAGGAGATAGGTTAAGTGAGTTGATGCCGCTGATCTCAGATGTCTCAGAGGGGGCAAGAGTGTGGTGGACCGGACTAGTACAAAGAGCTCAAGATGCCTATGCCACATGGCTGACAGCGGGTCCAATGGATCGCATGGCTGTGCAACCTGACCTTCAAGTGGAGAACAAGTATGTCAGGTTGGAGTCTCGCGTGCTGTCAATGTTGTTAGCTGCAGTGCCACAGACGGTCAAACAAGAAGCAATCTCTTTGCGAGAGATGACATGCGTGCAGTTGGTGTTTCGCATCTTGAAGCTGTACCAACCTGGTGGTCTCAACGAGAAAAGCACCATCCTCAACAACTTGACCCAAACCACAGCAGCCAAATCTGCAGCTGAAGCTGGTGAGATGCTACGCCAATGGCGACGTCAACTCCTGCGAGCTCGTGAACTTGGACTACAGGTTCCAGATCCCTTGCTGCAGGTGAGCGCACTTTCTGAAGTGATGCGGACAGTGATTGCGAGGGAGCATCAAGCGAGCTTTCGCATCAGCAACTTCCGCATGACCCATATGGTGGACGTGGCGCCTACACAGCTTACAGCGGAGAACTATCTGCAGATGTTGATTGCCGAAGCGGATCACTTGCATCATGGAACAATGACGAAGGCAAGTCCGACTTCGGGCAACCCCAAGATCAATGTGGTCAATGCTGCTGGTGACAAGGGTGGTGGCAAGAAGGGATCTCCTGGTAAGAAAGGCTATGGCAACAATGCAGAAGGCAGTGGTTATGGTGCAGGAGCTGGAGCATGCAGGCATTGGGGTAAACCTCAAGGATGCCTCAAGGGTGACAGATGCACCTATGCCCATGAGTGGAACAATCTCAACGACAAAGAGAAGAGATGTTGGAAGTGTTCCAGTTTGGAACACATTGCCAAAGACTGCACGGCTGGTGACAAGGTTATGACAAGTCCTGGTGATAGAAGCTCCAAAGGAAGCCCCAAAGGCAAGGGAAAGACAAAGGATGGCAAGAACGATAAGGGCAAAGGCAAGGACCGGGACAAGCCAGTCGGGGGAGTGGATCAGTCCTCAAAGGATTCACAGCCTCAAGTTGCCCAGATACAACAGCAACCTCAAGTTGCCCAGATACAACAGCAACCTCAAGTTGCTCAGATACAACAGCAACCTCAAGTTGCTCCGACACAACAGCAACCTCAAGTTGCTGAGGTACAACAGCAGCCTCAAGTTGCTCAAGTACAACAACAAGTTCAGCCCTCAGTCATGGGTGAAGTGGCCAGTCTTCTGAAGACAATGCGAACAACGTCAACGACTCCAAGGGTGTTGGCGGTGGTGGCTGATAACAATCAGGGTGTGCTATTGGACTCAGGGGCCACGCATATCCTTAGAGGACCCTATGATGAGACTGAGTGGATGCAGGCGATCCCAACAGAGGTACAAACGGCAACTGGAAAAACACAGCTGAGGATGTCAAAGATGAGCAGATCGTTGTTGACAAAGGATGATCTGCAGCCAATTGTGCCTTTGGGAATGTTGACTCAGCATGGATGCAAGATGAGGTGGCATCGCGATGGGTGCGCTCTCACACATGGCAAGCTGGGTGAAGTGAAAGTCACAGTTCGTGACAATTGTCCCTACGTGACCAATGATGTGGGGATGAAGCTCATTCGAGAGCTGGAAACTGCTGAGAAGAACAAGCAGTTGATGTTGCGAAGTTTGGAAGTCACAGGTTGGAAACAGGAAGATAAGGACATGGCCGACAAGCTCAAGAAGTTGTTTCCTGAAACACCTGTGGAGTTGTTGCAACCTATGGTGAGTAAAGCTGGTGATGAGGCTCGATTGCCATGGAATCGCCATCAACAGCGACGCTTCAAGAAGGCCAAGGGCATTGTGCTGAATTTGTTTTCAGGCCCAGATCAAGCGTGGTGGTCAAAAAGAATGCCACACGACATCGAAGTGGTGAATGTGGATCTACTTCGAGGACAAGATCTTTTGGACTCAGCAGTTTGGCACTTTTTACTACAGTTTGTGAGATCGGGTCGAGTGGTTGCAGTACTCGCTGGCCCACCGTGCAGAACAGTATCAGCTGCACGTTACCGGTCTGATGGAGGACCGCGGCCTGTGAGGTCGAGACATGGTTTACAGAGGTTTGGCCTGGACACCAACACGATGATGGAGCAACAGTTGGCAGACACTGACAGCCAGCTCTGGCTGAGAACACTGCTCTTGATGTATGAGGCCAAGCTCTACAACCCCGATGTCAAGGCCGTAGTGGAGACTCCAGAGGATCCAATGACGTACAGGCAAGACGAAGTTGAATATGCCTCTTTCACTGTGTGGCCCGAAGTGAAATCAGTGTTGGAAAAGGCGGTGGGATTGAAAAGGTTGACGGTGGATCAAGGAGCTCTTGGACATCAACGACGAAAACCAACATGCTTGTGGAGCAATATGGAAGTCATCAAGGCGCTGGATGGCCTGAAGGATGACACCAAGTATGCAGCATGGCCAGACAGTTTGTCAAGGGCTATGGAGTTGTCCAAGTCAACAGCAGCATGGGCTCCAACTTTGAAGGATCTGATGATCAGGGAGATCCACGCAATTCCACTACCACAACTGCGAGCGTTGAACATGACGGAGGAGGAATCATGGTACTTGCACCTCATGTCGGATCACATTCCTTACAGGAAGGATTGTCTTCAATGTCAAGTTGGAGCGGGACGAGATCGACCAAGACGGAGGCAGAAGTTTCAATCCACTTATGAGATGAGTGTGGATTTGGCAGGACCTTTTGAACGAGCATCAGATCAAGGAAGAGCAAAAGCAAGATACTTCATGGTGGCCACTGTCAAGGTCCCATGGTTAGCGGAGATTGGTGCGTTGGTGGAGGGTTGGAAGCCGAAACCACGGCCAGAAGGTTTTCCTGACCTTGAGGCTTTGCTTCCGGAGGTGACTCTGGACCCAGATCCGTTCAAGGAGGTGGAGGATGTGATTCGTGGACCGGGCCGTCCCAAGAAGGTGGAGGAGAAGTATGATGTTCAAGCCTCGGATCCCTCGAAGGGGGGAGCTCCAGATTCCTCGAAGGGGGGAGCACAAGTTGAAGTTGTTGAAGTTCCTCAAAATGGAGTTCAACGTGATGATGTTCATGTACAAGATTGCAGAGACGGGGGAGCTCAGGATGATGAGCTTGTCAAACAACTGGAGTCATGTCCATTGCCTGAAGTTCCTTTGCAAGTTTTGGAGAAGAATCCGCCAGAGGTGGATGTGAATGTGGAGGACGTGGCAAAGCAGGCGTTTCAAAATAAGATGGCAGAACTTCAGGATGTCAATGTCAAACCCATCACCTTTGCTGTTCCTGTGAGTGATCGACGTGAAACGACGGTAATCCATGCAGTGGCTTCTCTCTATACCAGATTTCGAGCTCTTCAAGTGCCAATCTACAGGGTGAGAGTTGACCGCGCCAAAGAACTTGTGTCACAACGATTTCGAACATGGGCATCAGCAAGAAATCTGGAAGTTCGAGTTTCTCCAGGAGATGAACCTACTCAGAACTCCACTGCGGAGATTGAGATCCAAATTCTCAAGAATGTGACAAGAACGTTGCTGCAGTCATCAGGCTTGGATGTGAGTTTCTGGCCATTAGCGTTGAGACAAGCAGCTGAACAAAGAAGCCGAAGACAACTCTCAGTGCTTGGACTTCAACTACCAGCTCTACTACCATTTGGTGTTTGGGGTGTGGTTCGCAAAAAGACATGGGCCAACAGAGGAGTTCCTCTGAAGTATCCGAAGCAACGTGTGAGGATTCTTGGTCCTTCCGCGGACATGTCACCAACATCAGGAGGGTACTGGGTGGTGGATGAACGTGGCAATGGTTTTCGCACTACAGTGGTGTCGGTGCCAACCAAGTCAGCTGAGATGGGCAATCTTCAAGATCTCAACCCTGGACAAGCTCCACTACCAGATGATGGCCAACAACCAGATGGAGAACAACTTCATGAGCAACTTCCCGAAAGTCCTGGGTATGAACCGAGCATCCTTGAAGATGATGCACCGGGACCGGGGGAGGACTTGGAGTTTGAGGACATGCAAAGACTGGTGGATGGTACAATGGAGGTGGAACTACAAGAGATGGAAGAACATGCAACAGATCTTCCATGGCCTTTACCACCATTACCACAACCACCACGACGAGTACGAGGCAAACAACCACCAGCTGTGCGGGGTCTGATGAGCTCCGCATACCAACAATGCAATGGATGTGGGTTGCAACAGCCCAGACTTAGCAAGTGTCACTTCTGCGATGAACCAGCTGTACCAGCTGGGGGGGAGTGGACTGAGATGGATGATGATGAAGTTCAAGATCAACAAGATCAACAAGATGGACAAGCTCAAGATGAAGATGTTCATCAACTACAACAACTATGCAAGGATGAGATGGCAGTCAATCATCTGGTCAAAGGGATGTGCGACCTCTGGAATGAAGAGAGGTACATGTTGGCACAAGCAGAAGAAGACCAAGATGTCAGCGAATTGGCAAAATATGCCAACAGCATCCATAGCCAGTTGATGATGCTGCAGAATCAACAGCAACAGTTGACGAAAGAGATCGACAAGATGGTGCTTGGGGAGGAGGAAAAGGTTCTCCAGACCTACACGGTGGCGGCAAAAGAGGTTCGTGCAGAAGCAGATAAGTGGAAGCCGGCCATCAAGGAGGAGATAGACAACCTGCTGTCTACCAACACTATCATCAAGATGAGCAAGGAAGAAGTGGCATCCTTGGAGAGCTCAGGGATGGCCCTTGAGAAAATACCTGGCAAGGTGGTGGCAACAAGAAAGGCACCACTTGGAAGAAGACGAGCCAGGATAGTTGCTTGTGGCAACTTTGTTCATGGCGATCCACTTGATGCAGACTCAGATGTGGCTGCTGGAGGAGTGGATGGGATAGCAATTCGACTTTTGGTGAAGTTGGCTGCAGAGCGTGAATGGTGCCTCAAGTCCATCGACGTCAAAGCAACATTCTTACAAGCGCCAAAGAGGTCAGTCAAGACCAGGACAACACTGGTGCAACCACCAAGATTACTGGTGGAACTCGGTCTGGCACAACCAGGCGAGTGGTGGTCAGTGCAGGGAGCTTTGTACGGCCTTGTTGAGTCTCCGAAAGATTGGTCAGTGCATAGAGACCAGGAGCTGCCGCTGTTGAGGTGGAGCGTTGATGGGGTACAGTACAAGCTCGTGCAAACGGAAGAGCTACACCTATGGATGGTGACCCCAGTGGAGATGACAAGCTCTTGGAAGCCAGGTTCACAAGGCTTCTTGGCAACCTACGTTGATGACTTTCTAGTTGGAGCTCCACAAGAACAAGCCAATGCGATGTTGGAAGCTGTACAAAGGAGGTGGACATGCAGCCCACCGGAAATGGTCACTGAAGACCACCAAATGAAGTTTTGTGGATACGAGATTGCCAAGGTCAAGGACGGGTTCTTTCTACATCAATGTGGATACCTCAAGGACGTCCTGAAACGACATGGCATGGAGGCTGGTATGGCACCGGTTAAGAACTTGTTTGCCAACTTGGGCGAAGACGACACTGAGGAGGTGCAAACAGGAGATCTTCGTCAAGCTCAACAAGTCATAGGGGAACTGCAGTGGTCGGTTACCCGAACACGACCTGACATGGTGTATCATGTTGGTGTCATGGCACGTCTTGCGCACCGACGAGCAAGACATGTGGTCAAGCTTGGAGATGAGTTACTGAGGTATTTGAGTGCGAGAAGTTCAAAGGGTTTGCACTACATGAAGACCTCAGCACAAAAACCGTATGGTCGCAATGATGAGCTGGCCACGCAGGTGTCGATCAACAACTTAGAGGTGTTTGTGGATGCTTCGCACGCCCTGGAGCATGAGAACTACAAGTCGGTGACTGGGGTGATACTATGTGTTGGGGGTTCTCCCATCGCATGGGCAAGTGGCAGACAGCCGTTTGTTACCACTTCAACAGCCGAAAGCGAACTGGTGAGCTGTGGAGAAGGTTTCCAGTGTGGAGAAAGCCTTGCAGCACTCCTGGAGGTGATGGGCGTTGGGGACATCAACAAGACCCTCAACTGCGATTCCAAAAGTGCACTTCACTTGTGCACCAATGACACAGGTAGTTGGAGAACAAGACATCTGAGGATCAGGTATGCTCGACTTCGAGAAGCATTTCAAGATGAGCTCTCGCGATGGTGTGCGAGGCATGTCAGTGGCTTGGTGCTTCCAGCTGATGGAGCGACGAAACCGCTTCAAGGACCAAAGATGGACAACTTTGTGGACTCCATCTACCTGGACGATCTCAACGATCTACGACGTGCAGAAGATGAGTTGAGAGCGGAGGAAGAGATAGTAGTGAGGCTTCTCTCAACTGGCCAGACGCTGATGGAGACAGATGACTCTCAGTGTCAAGAAACTGGTCTGGGCCTCATCGTTGCTGCATGTTGGATGATGAAAAGAGGGAAAGGGAAAATGAACCTTCCCCACCATGGTCAGTTAGGGAAAATGAGCCAACTGACATGGAAGAGGCCAACGTCAGGGCACCAAATGAACCGGCGTTGAGACATGAGGGTAGGGAAGATGAACCACCCCGTAGGTTGATGAAAACCATGGTGAGGGCCCCAAATGAACCCACCATGCGAGAAGAGGGCAGGGAAAATGAACCGCCCAACAAGAGCCAAAAGGAGGCCATGCAACCTTTCCCAAAAGAGATGATCGATGTGGAGGGGAAAAGAAACTTTAGGGTTTCAAACATGGAGCGTAGTCTTAGTGCTGAGTACTATCCTCAAAGGGATCAAGTTTCCTCCCCACAAAGATCATCTCAAAACCCTGACAACTGCCCTTCGGGCTGCCACGGGCCGCAACTTCGGGCGCTCAAAGTCAGCCATGGGAAGAGACGTCAACAACGAGGTCTTTCGAAGAGGCGCCAAGGGGATGGGCATGGTTTCAACTGCAACTTGGTTGGTCGTGCTGAGCAATGGCATGGACTTGAAGGAGATCCGATTGAGGACTTCTCTGTTGAGGACCTTGGGCTCGAGCCGCCAACTGAGGTTTTGGGTGCCGGGCGACACGCCATGGAGAGCACGGCGAGGTCGTCAGGGAGTTCGGCAACAGGAACTTCTTCACTGCCGGCTTCGAGGGCAACCAAGGGAAAAGGCCACAATGGCCAGGATGATGGCCAGCATGGCTATGGAAAGGGCCAAGGAGGCCACTACAAGGGCCAACAAGGCCAGATGGATGGTCAGTTTGACCAAAAAGGAAAGGGCACTGGCAAGGTGTCTGAACGTGGTAGGGTGGCAATGTTGAGCCCTACAACCTCAGCCATTTGGGCTGGAACAGAACCCCAACCGCTTGGACCAGTCCAACAACGTGGACAAGCAGCAATGGGGGCAAGGACAATGAGAGGAAGTCGCTTTGGGTTTGAGTACGTGCCGATCCGCAACTACGATCCACGTCTTCAAGAACCAGAACCACAAGAGCGACCTCCAAGACCACTTGCGCAACAGGTTAATGACACGCAGTCTGATGGGAGCTATGAGTTGGTCTCCGAGGTTGCAGATGAGGAGCAACGCCCACAGACTGCAAGGCAAGTGCAACGAGAGGGCAAGCATGGTGCAATGGCTATGCCCCCACCAGGTGGAGATGGAGATGATCCTGGTCGAGATCGTCGAAATCGACGAGAACCAGAACGAGACCATGGGCCGGATCCTCCATCGGATGATAAAGATGAGGATGAAGAAGAACATCCACGCAGGACCTGTACAACCCTGGACGTCAAGAGGCAAAGAATGGCTTGGGCGCGACCCCCAGGATACTGGTTTCGGGGACGTGGCAGGGGCTCCAAGCAAGATGTGGAGACTGGCAAGGATGGGTCAACAATCATCCATGGAGTGCTCAGTCCAAACCTTTCTTGGCAAAGGATATATGCCAAGGGCTGTCGACCACGCCAGCTCTTCACGCGTGACCAAGCAGGAAAAGGGTCAGCGCAAGCAGCTCCAGTGCTGATGGGGAGAGGTGATTCCCCGGGTGAGCAAAGGCGCAACATCCTCCTGGCCACAGCCAATGCACGAGCTGTTCAAGCGCTACAAGCAGCTGATGAGGCGAACACCAACAGCGAGGACCCAAATGAGGTGGCTCAGGCTGTGCAGGCGGCTACAGCTGCGGTCGACTATGCCGCGGACGTTCAGGAGATGACTGAAAGTGGAACCACCCCAGCTCAAGCTGGGAAGGGGAGTGGCAGAAGTCGTGTCTCTGTGGCACAACTTGGAAAAGGCAAACCTGCCACCGCTGGAGAGCTGCAGGCTTACTATGCAGCGAAGGGTAAGGCTAAAGGCAGTGAAGCCCTGGAGCCTTTTGCAGATGGTTTGCATGAAGATGGTGGCGAGACTGCGGAGGAAGAGGCCTCTGAGAATGACATGGAGGTCATCCCTGAAGAGGACGAGGGCGATGGCGATGATGGTGGAGGTGATGATGGTGGAGCCGAAGGGCCTGCTACAGACCCACCAGTAGCCACCACAGCAACAGAGGTGGCGATCACTTCGACCACTGCGGGTGACCCAGCGAATGTTGAGGAAGAGGTCAACGCAGAGCCAGAGAACGTTGAAGAAGAGGTCAATGTGGAGCAGGACACAGAGGTGGAGAATGCGCTGCCTCCAAGGCGAACGCGCAACGACCCAAAGCATGAGATGGCGCCAATGGTCCCAGGAAGTTTGGGGCAACAGATGCGGGCAAAGGCAAGTTTTGGCATGGCATCAGCACCGCCAGCGCAGCATGTACAGCAGGTGATGACAGCGTTGATGCAGGGCCAAACAATCCCTTTGACGTATGGACGTTGGGTCCAGTGGGATCAAACCAGTTGGGTTGGATCCATGCAGACCTACAGATATGGTGTGTTCAATGGATTGCAGGTCGAGATGGACTTTGCGCAGGTGGGCTTGATGCTTCGCAGGCCAGTGGTTCCTGGGGTAACGCATTCACTTGCGCTCCAGGGAAATGTCATGGCTGTGCCGAAGACTGGCTTGACAAGAGAAGGTACAGAAGAAGAGGAGGCTGACCCGGGAGTTCCTTTTGAGCATGGAATGGTTCAGCCTGGCAAAAAGCCTCCCCCTGCAGCTTGGTTTCAGCAACAGAACATGCAGGACTGGATGAACCGCATGGCCAAGCCACCAGCAGTCCCTGTGCACCATGCAATGCCAGGACCACCACCAGCGGGCCCACCACCTCATGTGATGGCGGGACCACCTACAGGTCCACCTCCTAGCAAGGCAATGCCGAGGGCAGCTCAGACCTATGTGCCTGGACCTCCACAAGTACAACCACCAATAGCTGCTCCGATGCAACAAAGACCACAAGGTCATGCAGGATATGGTGGAGATCAAGGTGGCAGTCTGCAGCCACCACAACAGCAGATGATGGGAAACCCTGGTCAAGGTTCAACTTTGTCCCATATGTTGCGGATGACTGGCGAGCTTCGTGCAGAACAAGGGATTCAAGCTGCAGCGAACTTGGGTCTACGACCAGTGCCGCGACCGCCAATGACGGCATCGAAAGCTGCAACGAGGGTGAGAGAAGCGTCTGCAGATAGGGTTACGGTGAGATCCGATTCACCGGCCCAGTCAGTGACTTCGAGCTCTACGGCATGATCCATGGGGAGCGCAATTTTGAAAAGATGCTCTTTTGAGAGCCGGGCATTTTTCCTTTGGCAGAGTCTTTACTGCCGATAGATCAGCCGCGGTGTGAGTCTTTACATGCTAAGGTTGACTTCGAAAAGTGCGAGTGTTTACGCACCGTAGTTTTTCAGATTTTAAGATCAGTGCACCTAACAACAACCTGGTGCTACTGGCTAGTCTTAAGAGCCTTGAGCCCTGTAAAGAGCCTGTCGGAGGTGAGGCACGGAAACTCCCTTTTCTGCACGACAAAGTCGTGGGGGGAGTGCAAAAGGGTTCATGTGCATGCATGTGCAACTGGACAGGTGTAGGATCTAGTCTTACCACTGCTGGACAGGTGAAGTATCTGTTCTTATCAGTGCAACGACTGGAGGCTCTTTAAGGATCAAAAGTCGCGCTGCTCTGCCTAACACACAATGAAAATCCGATATCTGCCAACATCTGCCGTTGAGATAAGGCGACCGACTTCAACCTCTTCAGTCAGCTGACCTCTCGGCAGGGCTCAGCTCCGGCTGCTTCTCGGGCAAACTCCTGCGGAGATGTTATTCACCTCATTGACCCAGGTTTGTCTATCTTGTCTGGCTGTAGACATAATTATGCAGGCGATGTACGGTAGATATTGTAAGTACCTTCTCCATTCCGAACTCAGAGTAGCAAGTAAATCTGGCGCAAACACATTTTCCGGCTCTACGCTTTGGAATGCTACAGCCAAAATGCAATTCTGCATCTGGCAACTCCCTACGAACCCTACAAGCCTCCGAGAACGCAAGACATTCCCAGAAAGTTAAGACATGCTGGCAGAGCCACCGCATGCAGTGCAAAGAGCATTGCAGCACTGACAACCTCTGAAATAAATGTAAGTAGATCGGCATGTTCATCGCCGGTTCATAAATAAGTTTTAAATCAATCAACTGATTTTTCAACATGTTGCTGAAATCAGGAGCTGGCTCCAAACAAACAAAGAAAAACAACACTCATTCAGGCATATGTATATATATATATACACACAACTACTTCATTTCTGAAAATTCCCGTGGGAAGGTACAGAGTAGGTAGGTCTGATATACGGACGCATACTCATACAGGCTATGTAAATATATATGTGTGTGTGTATGTATATGTATGTATGTAAAATATAAAATCCGCCCGCACCGAAGATGCTGGGGCGTGATCTTCCGGATGGCACTCGTAAAAGGTTACAGGTTTACCTGGGGGGGTGGGCATTTTTCGGCCAAAACCTCCTGTTTTTGATAGGTCGTGACGCTCGCCTTCAAAAAACACTGTAAAAAACAGTACGGAAGACACCTATGAGTCAAAATTGTGTATGGAACGTTCCGCGCTGTTCCGGACGTATGGAACGAAGGGGTTTCGTAATTGGTCTTGTTCCGGACCTTTGGAATTGTGATGAAATATAAGCTGTACATAAATATAAATAGATATATATATATATATATATATACTGTAAATATGTCTAATATATGTATATATATATAATTACATCTCAAGGATATGCACGTTGAAGCTACTACCGCTGGCTGCCGCTCATTTTTACTTCTCATCTGTGCGGCATCCTTGTTGTACACCTGTTCAACGCAGGTTTGCCTTGCATGGCTAGTGCTCGTGCACTAGCTAGGACATATATAACTGGTAGCCTGGTAGCCAGCCTCACCCACTGGCTACTATGTGAAGCTGTCCGCTCAGCTTCAGACCTGTCACGCAGGTCCCACCTCCTACTCTTCTAACTCAGAAGTCCCGGTCCCTATGGGGTAGATTGTGTCCCCGCGTAGCAAGACTCTAGGCTCCCAAAACCCACGCGCAAAGGATGGCTTAGGAGCAGTCTATGTGAGAACCTGCCGTTTGTTCACGCGGAAGTGGGTCATGGATGGTACATGGGTGGTCCGGGTCTGGAACGGGTATGGAACGGTATGGAACGGGGTCTGGAACGAAACGGCCCACTCCAGCACAGCTCTGCCACCACGAAGCGCATCTTTATCAAAATTGGCAGTGTGGAGCGAGAGTAGCGCAGCAAGCAATTCTTAGACTCTTAGACTGCCAGCTGGCAACAGCCAAGCGCATCTCTACCATCAAACATCACAGCTGTGCCACAGCGGGCAGCAACTGTAAGTGGTGCAGGCGCAAACCTGCCACAGGTTGAGAGGGAGGGAGGGTTACAAGCAATCCATTCTTAGACTGCCAGCTGACAACAGCCAAGCACATCCCTACCATCACACAACAAACGCTGCAGGCACAGACTTGCCAACACAATCACAGGGCTTGGGCATAGTAAACCTATTCTTGCATGTACACACTCATGTATGTATGTGCGCTCAAGTATGCGCGTACAAATGTAAAATCAGACTGCACATATTCAGGTGTATATATATATAAATATATATATATATATATATATATATAAATACATATATATATATATATATATATATATATCATAACGTATGGATCAGAGGTATGGAACAGAGGTATGGAACGGATCCTTCAAGGAGGTATGGAACGGGGGTATGGAACGGGGGTATGGAACGGGTGTGGTCCCGGAGCTTGTTCCGGACCTCCTATTTTGACTTGCGACCTGTTCGTGAACGCGCCCGTCCAAAATCGGCAAGCGAAAAGTGACAAAAACCCGTGTTTTTCAACTTTTTGACCTCAATTTTTTGGTTTGCAACATCTTTTTTTGCGGTTCCGCAGGTGGCCGGGCCCGGAGGCGGATTTTTGAGTTTTTGGACCCGTTTTCGGACTGATTTTCGTCGTTTTGCGATAGCAGAAACACTGGTTTTTACAGTGTTTTTCTGTTTTCTGCATGCTTGACGGCTAGCTTCAAAACTTCCAAAAACCTCGTAAATTACGCTGTTTTATGTTACGGTGTGAATGAAAACATCGTAAATACCAGTGTTTTTTGACGTTGGTTAAAAAAACACTGTAAATTACAGTGTTTTTGGCCACCTGACCCTCAAAAACCATGGTATTTGCAGTGGTTTCTGCTTCTCACCGCGCAAAAACACTGTAAATAACAGCAATTTCGCCGTTTTTTCATGTTTTTCGTTATTTTTTGAACTGCGTTGGTCCGCTATACATGGCTATCAAATTCTTCGCGTTTTTTTTTCCGACAATCAGTACTTTCGGATGTTTTTGGTCTCAATGGCCGACATCATTGGCAGTTACGAGCGGCTGCCCAACGATGCGGCGCGGGCGGTTGCCGTCGCGAAGCGGCGTGAATATGAAACGTTTCCACAACATACCGCAAGATGAAGTTTGCAGTGAATCAAGGCTGGAGCCAAAACCCTTGTTGTCTCTCAAACGCTTGGTTTCAATTGGTTTCATGTGGTGGATGTCAAAGCATGTCAATGACACAGAAGCTACGCACTATGTACAGGCACATCTAAAATATAGAATCGATTATCATCATCGTATATAGGATTATATAGGTATACAATATGATACAATCTTTACTCGTTGCCGGCAAACCACGTTGAAATGCCATGAGCATTTCAGCAAGGCACGCACGGCCTAAGCCTATGACCTAACAGTTTTGTGGAAAACCAAGCCATGTACTCAGGGGCTTCCATCAGAGTCATCTCCTTCGTGAGCACCTTTGCGGGAAGTATCAGGAGGTTGGGCGTATCTTTGCGATGAACAAAGTGACACAAGAATTGACATGAGCGATTTTGCCAAGCCACCATTTTCCAGCAACTGACCCTCATTGTCAGGGCACAGATGGGGAAAATCCAAGTCCTTCCATGTGATGAACAAATCTGAATGGTAACATGCACAGTGCGAAAGCTCAGTCCAACTCTCTAACTGTCTAACTCCTGGCATCTCACAATCTCCCAACATGCCATAAAACTGTAAAATGATGCAAAATGATGCAAAATGTCTCTCCACGTGTCGGCTGTCCTGCTCCAAGTCATCTGGACCAACGTCCTGTCCAAGCACTGGCTTCGTGAAACGACCATCAACCATGATTCACCTGCCACCCACGTGCCTTGTCAAATGGATTGCCGCTCTCTCCACAGTCTTCCAAATCATCTATAGGACCGCTTGATGCCTGGAAAGGTCAGGCCACGCCAAGTGCTCTTTACAAATGCGTATATACTGTTCTCATGATACGTTGGCATCGTATCGTTCCATTCTTTGTTACAGAATTCCCTTTCAAGCTGCAAACCCTTCTTCCCATTTCAGTTCCTCGTTTCCTCATCATTCTACCTGAAATTATGACGTCTGAGAGGTTTTCAAGTTCGAGGAGGGTTCTATCTATCTCTTTCGCTAAGTGGCCGCAATCGTGCTCGCAGAAGTCAAATCTGGGCTGCCGTCAATGCCTTCCAGGGAAAATCCGTCATAGCGAGCTTGGGTATAAGCGCGTTCGGTATCTAGTCTTGTTCAGTCAAATCCATTGCCTGATGTTTTCCGCATCGTATCATAAAGGGACGGAACAGCAAGTTGTAACTCTGCAAGCCTTTTGCACATGTGGGGCTATCCATGGCTCTGGCCTTGGCACCAAGCAGGAGCATAGCATAGTTCAATTGTCAATCATTTCCAATAGTGAATATCTGAATATTAATTATTGAATAAATTAAATTAAATTACCCGTAGTACCGCACAAGGCGGTGGCGCAAGTTTCAAAATAGGAAACCGGCTGGTTGTTGTGAATCACGGATGGCAGAGCGAATCCACTGATGGACCGAAAGGTGGTTGAGGTCTCCTCTCGTTCTCTCTCTTTCTCTCTCTTTCTCTCTCTTTCTCTCTCTTTCTCTCTCTTTCTCTCTCTTTCTCTCTCTTTCTCTCTCTTTCTCTCTCTTTCTCTCTCTTTCTCTCTCTTTCTCTGATTAGCTACCTACCTACCTACCCGCCCACCCACCCACCTACCTACCTACCTTACCTTACCTTACCTTACCTTACCTTACCTTACCTTACCTACCTACCTACCTACCGATCTACCTGTCTATCTATTGTTCTTTCTATCTCTCTCTCTCTCTCTTTCTCTCTCTGACGCTCTCTTTCTCTCTCTTTCTTTCTCTTTCTCTCTCTTTCTCTCTCTTTCTCTGATTAGCTACCTACCGACCTACCTACCCACCCACCCACCCACCTACCTACCTTACCTTACCTTACCTTACCTTATCTTACCTTACCTTACCTTACCTTACCTACCTACCTACCGATCTACCTGTCTATCTATTTTTCTTTCTATATCTATCTCTCTCTCTCTCTATCTACCTATCTACCTATCTACCTCTCTACCTATCTACCTATCTACCTATCTACCTATCTACCTATCTACCTATCTACCTATCTACCTATCTACCTATCTACCTATCTACCTATCTACCTATCTACCTATCTACCTATCCATCTATCCATCTATCCATCTATATATCTATCTATCTATCTATCTGTCTCTCTATCTATCTATCTATCTATCTATCTATCTATCTATCTATCTATCTATCTCTCTCTCTATCTCTCTATCTATCTATCTATCTCCCTCTCTCTCTCTCTCTCATCTGTCTGTCTATCTATCGATCCATCTATCGATCCATCTATCGATCCATCTTTCGATCCATCCATCTATCTATCTAATCTATCTACCTATCTACCTATCTACCTATCTACCTACCTACCTACCTACCTATCTATCTATCCATCTATCCATCTATCCATCTATCCATCTATCCATCTATCCATCCATCCATCTATCCACAACGGCGTGCACTTTTTCGACATCTCAACTTCCAAAAGTGGTCCAAGAATGGTGTGCTTTGTACATTTTGGACTTCGAAACGTGCTTCGCGCCACAACGGCGTGCACTTTTTCGACATCTCAACTTCCAAAAGTGCTCCGAACGTGGGGTGCTTTTAGCTTTTTCACTTGCAAATGTGCTTCGCGCCACAACGGCGTGCACTTTTTCATCTCTCATCTGGCCAGATGGCTCCGCACCCGCCGGTTTAGCGAGCCTACTTTTCAACCCTCCGGAGCCACAAATCATTGGAAAAACACAGTGTTTCGCGACTTTCCTAGCTTTTCGCGCATCTGAGCTCCTTTCTTCTGACTCTTTCTCTTCTCTGATCTTCTCTCTTCTACTCTTCTCTTCTCTCTGACTCTTCCCGTCTCTGCTTTTCATCTGTCCATATTGTAGGAAGTTTGACTTCTAAACTTCCTTCGACAATAAATGAATATCAATATATATTGTGATTAGATCAATTATGATCAATTCATCTATCAGCCGGGAAAGCGCCCACCCAGCAACCATTTTGAAGCAAATTCAGTAGAAGAAAACAAGTACCCACATGCCTTTGCCGCCAAAACACCTTTACACAGTTGCAACGAGCAATCTCTATAAGGCATTATAAGGCTACGAAAGTGCTCGAATGATTGTCCCAAGAAAGCAAAGGTAGCATCCCCAAAAGCAAAGGGGTAGGAAAGCATGACAGCAACCAGTGAATGTCTACTTTTAACCACCTGAACCCTGACGGGAACCCCCAGACCAACAACCACGCCGGCACATCCAGTTTCACCCGAAACCATCCTGGAAGCCACAGCAGAATCCCTACACGAGAACCTCTGGAACAATCACGGGACTTCTAGAACCACCACTCCGGACCCTCCACAACCATCGGGGAACCCACCCTAGAAGCTGAACCCGCACCGAAACCTGCATGGGAACTCCCCGCAACCACCCCGGAACCCGCACCGGAAGCCACATCGAACCTTCATTCGGGCTGAGACCCCTAAGCCACTGTTGGTGAAAATGAAACTGCAAAATCCAGCTGCCAAAAATTGATGGCAAATATGGCAATGCAACATGTCTGATGTCCCTGCAGCCAAATCTCAGCCGCTTCTGCTGCATCGGGTGCACCCAGCAACTGAGGCGGGGATGCGCTACAAAGCGCAATCGATCAGGAAGAATCAGGACAACCTTCCTATCGCCTTTTCAAGATATGTAAATTAAATGTGTTAAAATGATCGTGATGACTTCATCGAGATGACACTACTATGCAAGATTCAAGATTATGCAAGTATCCTTGCTGTGCGACACCATGTCACGAAGGTCTCTATTCAAAAACAAGACCTTCACGGGACAGTATTGATCTGAACGAACTGCATGCAGGAATCCGTGGGAACTTGTACGAACCAGGCGCCGTGCTCCAAGCACGAATCGGTATGGACGGTCATTTGAGTTTCAACTGTGAAACAGGGTTTGGTTTGCCTGCAAAGCCGCAGCTGCTAATGAAGGTGGCATCTCTTTCCGATTGAGGCAGGCTGACAGCTTTTGAAACCAACCTCAGCTGCTGCATGAAGCAAACCACTTCTTGTGGGGTAAGGCCGGACAGCTAACTCTGCTTACGTTCTGAAGCTCTTGTGCGACTGGCTTGCTTGCTTGAGCTCAGCAACTATTGAGACGAGCGGAGGTGCCTGGTGCAGGGTCATGAAACTGAAAACATACTGAAAACCAAGGACACGGGGCCCACAGGAGAAGAACTAAGAAAAAGAGAGAGAGAGAGAGATAGATAGATAGATAGATAGATGAGAGCTCGAAAAATAATGCAGACTTCAAGTCTCCAGCCCATGATGCCCATGCCTGGTAAGTGCAAGGATGACGCAAAGGGCGAGTTGGTAAAGACGTCTTGGTAGGCCGTGCCCAACCTGGTCTGAACACATCTAGCAAGATTGCCGCATGCATGCTCAAGGCAAAGGAAGAAAGTATTCATGCCGGTTGCTTCTTTGGCAGCTTGTTCAAAGTTTGATTGTTCATAACTTTGAGGTTGCTGCGTTTGCTTCACCCGATCATGAAGACCCTGCAGGGCCAAGTTGGAACTCACTCGAGGCAGGAATTGAAGCTCAAACAGCCTCTCGCAGATGGCATAAACGCCGAAGAGAGCGCCAAGAGAGGTAGGGCGAATGCCTCAGTCAATTTCAAGGAAGGAGATAAGATTGCAGCACGGAGGTCATGTGAAAGCTCAGGATGGTCATGGAGTCATGATGAGTCATGGATGGTCAGTGCTTGTGCCACAACAGCGATACAGTCAGTATGAAAAACATGGAATACAGGGACTGTACTGTATGGGACTGTAAAATTGAAAGGGTGCAAGATATTGCAAGATAGTTTTTTGGACTTTATGGGGTCTTTTTTTTTTCCTCTCTTTCCTGGTACCATTTGCCTTGTATTTGCAACAGTTTGGAACTAGAACCTCATTTCGGCATGGTGAATTGCATTTTGCATGGTATTTGCTACATTTGCCCATGTTCGCCTTCCATTTTGCATGGTATTTGCCACATTTTGGCACTTCAACCTCTCATTTGTATGGTATTTGCTACATTTTGGTACTTCAAACGTTCATGTGGGTTCCTTGAGGGTTTCTTTTGGTTTTCACTTAGGGTTTCATTTAGGGTTTCATGTGGGGTTTCTTTAGGGATTCATTTAGGGTTTAATTTAGGTTTTCTTTAGGGTTTCTTTAGGGTTTCATTTCGGGTTTCATTTTGGGTTTCTTTGGGTTTAGGGTTTTTTAGAGTTTCATTTAGGGTTTCTTTAGGGTTTCATGCGGGGGTTCTTATCAGGATTTCAAAACGTTCATGTGGGTTTCTTTAGGGCTTCTTCAGGGTTTCATTTAGGGTTTCATTTGGGGTTTCTTTAGGGATTGATTTAGGGTTTCTTTAGGATTTCATTTCGGGTTTCATTTTGGGTTTCTTTAGGTTTAGGGCCTAAGGTTTTTTGGAGTTTCATTTAGGGTTTCTTTAGGGTTCCATGCAGGGTTTCTAATCAGGAGTTCAAAACGTTCATGTGGGTTTCTTTAGGGTTTCTTCAGGGTTTCATTTAGGGTTCATTTGGGGTTTCTTTAGGGTTTCGTTTAGGGTTTCTTTAGGGTTTCATTTAGGATTTCATTTAAAGTTTCTTTAGGGTTTCATGTGGGTTTCATTTGGTGTTTCTTCAGGGTTTCAATTTAGGGTGTCATTTAGGGTTTCATTTGGGGTTTCTTTTGGGTTTCAGTTAGGGTTTCATTTAGGGTTGTTTAGAGTGTAGTCAAGAGTTTTTTTAGGATGTCATTTAGGGTTTCATTTAAAGTTTCTTTAGGGTTTCATTTATGGTTTCTTCAGGGTTAATTTATGGTTTCTTTAGGGTTCATTTAGGGTTGCATGCAAGGTTTCTTATCAGGATTTCTTTAGGGTTTCTTTGGGTTTCACCCAGGGTCTCTCTGGGGTTTAACTTGGGATACAAACAGGAGAGAATAAAGCAAAAGAAATGAAAAACAAAGAGACAGTAAAGACGGGAAGCAGAGAAGCAAAGGAGCAGAAAGTAGAGCAGCAAAACACATGACTGAAGAAAAAAAAGTAAAATAGTAGAAGTAAAAAGGCACAAAAGCAGAAAAGCAGAGAAGCAGAAAAGCAGAGAAGCAATGAAAGCAGAGAAGAAGAAAACAATTCGAAAAGCAGAGAGGCAGGAAAAGCAAAAAGCAGATAAGCAATAAAAGCAGAGAAGAAGAAAACAATTCGAAAAGCACAGAGACAGGAAAAGCAAAAAGCAGAAAAGCAGAGAAGCAATAAAAGCACAGAAGAAGAAAACAAGGCGAAAAGCAGAGAAGCAGGAAAAGCAAAGAGCAGAAAAGCAGAGAAGAAGAAAACAATTCGAAAAGCACAGAGGCAGGAAATGCAAAAAGCAGAAAAGCAGAGAACAATAAAAGCACAGAAGAAGAAAACAAGTCGAAAAGCAGAGAAGCAGGAAAAGCAAAGAGCAGAAAAGCACAGAAGAAGAAAACAAGTCGAAAAGCAGAGAAGCAGGAAAAGCAAAGAGCAGAAAAGCAGAGAAGAAGAAAACAATTCGAAAAGCAGAGAGGCAGGAAAAGCAAAAAGCTGAAAAGCAAAGAAGCAGAAAAGCAGAGAAGCAATGAAAGCAGAGAAGAAGAAAACAATTCGAAAAGCAGAGAGGCAGGAAATGCAAAAAGCAGAAAAGCAATGAAAGCACAGAAGAAAAAAACAAGTCGAAAAGCAGAGAAGCAGGAAAAGCAAAGAGAAGAAAAGCAGAGAAGAAGAAAACAATTCGAAAAGCAGAGAGGCAGGAAATGCAAAAAGCAGAAAAGCAGAGAACAATGAAAGACCCTCGTCTGTTGCCAGGGGGGGTGAGGCACCTAAAAAAATAAAATAAAATGCAGGGGCCTAAGGAGAAAATGCCAATAAAATGAGAGGGCATAAGGTAAGATAGGAAAACCCATTTTTGATGCCAAAAGTTATCGTTTTCGTTATCATTTTATTAGCGTTCGTGAATCCGCTGGAACGTTTCACAAAATGATCAGGCCGTTCACAGCTGTGCATCTTTGCTATGATGCTATCTCTGTCAGTTAACTTGATGGGTTAGTCACCTCAAAAAATAAAATGCACCCACAAAATAAAATGCAGGGGTCTGACCCATTTTATTTTCATTTTATTTGTTTATTTTAAAAGGGGCTTCAGCCCCCCCATTCTATTTAGGTACCCCGGACGGGGGTATGAAAGCACAGAAGAAGAAAACAAGTCGAAAAGCAGAGAAGCAGGAAAAGCAAAGAGCAGAAAAGCAGAGAAGAAGAAAACAATTCGAAAAGCACAGAGGCAGGAAATGCAAAAAGCAGAAAAGCAAAGAAGCAGATAAGCAGAGAAGCAATGAAAGCACAGAAGAAGAATACAAGTCGAAAAGCAGAGAAGCAGGAAAAGCAAAGAGCAGAAAAGCAGAGAAGCAGGAAAAGTAGAGAAGCAATGAAAGCAGAGAACCAGGAACCAAAAAAAAAAACAAAACCTGGCCAAAAAAAAGAAGATAGAGCTGTCCATATTGAAACAGCAGCGTGACACTCACTCCAAGCAATTGGCCAGCGCCCAGGCTCAGCGAGGGCGCATTTCACCTTGATGCGCCGCGACAGCCATGACCACCAAGCGAAGACTGTGCCAAAACAATAAGAAGTAAATGGAAGAAATACAGTTTGAGTTGACATGCTGGTTCGCATGTGAATGCAAGTGAATTGGCAATACTATGATAGGACATGATAGGTAATTATGTGAACTCACGTGAGTAATCATGAGTTCATCTGCTTCTCCCATCTTCTCAAATCTGCTAAGCGGCATCATAGAACATGTGCCCATCAACCTGGGCCACCAGCTCCGCATCCCCAAGCTGCTCCAGGCTTTGCTGAGTAACAGGTTTGGTCCGCAACACAAGGACTTCTTGGCCCAGGCACTTTGGTATGGCCACACACTTGCAGACTTAGCGCTGGCAAGTCTTTCCAATTAAACCATTCCGTTGCACTTTTCGCCTGCCAAATGGATTCAAAAGCTGAAAAGCACAAGCTTGAGCATGACAGCATGACTGTGATTACTCCATCGACCAAAAGCCTTACCATGCTGTGCCTTATAACCGTATGGTGCCAAAAAGCTTGGCACATCACTTTCGGCGACAACACCAGGCAGATCTTGCAAAAGCACAGGCGTCTCATTGCCAGCAATCACCTGCAGGCCGGATAAATATGGCTGGAAGATAAAACATTATGATCGGAACTGATCAGAACTGATCAGATATGATAATGACATGATAGTGACATGATCATGTGGGGCTGTATAAAATCCCGGTATCTTTTTAAATGACACAAAATCACGTTGTCGTTTTTTAACTCTTACCACTCTTATCGTTTTCTCAGGTGGTGAGCTCCCTGTAGACAAGAAGTGTAAATTTTCCAGCTTTCTGTGGGTGTGAAAGCACCCTTGGTCGAGAGTCAACGGATGTCATCTTTTGTTTTCATTTCCTTTATCGCCTTTCATTTGGCATTCATTTCCTCTTATGTTCCTTTCATTTTGCATTCATTTCCTTTCATGTTGCATTCGTGTCCTTTCATTTTGCATATTTCATGTCCTTTCATGTTCCGTCGCCACGTATCAAAAATACAGGTTTGCGAAAGCTGATATGATCAAACTGGTCAGGTGGGTATCCGCCCAAACGCGCGCGTTTTTTTCATGTTTCGTTATCGTTTTTGTTCTCGTTTAGCTATCGTTTTGGAGGCCTGTGCGCGTTGCCATCTTCAGGCTTCATGAACATGTACGTGTATAAGCTCGTTATCGTTTTTTGCTCTTATCGCCGCTTTCTGGGCCGTCAATGCAAGCCAAGCTAAAATGAAATGCCCGGGGTTATTACACTATCCCATGTGGGCTAGTCGATCCAGGTGACCAGACCGTGATCAGCCTTCAGCTCTGTTTCATAACCATCATTCGGCATCGTGGGCAGTCTGGAGCTGTGATCTTCACTGTCTTGCAATGCTGTTTGGGCTGCGGATGTCCAAATGAGGTCCAAATGAGTCTACATTACAGCGAGTTTGGAAATGCACCGAAATGCTGTTTGTATGCATGGTGAACTGTTGCGGCCCAAGCTGGAGCCAAAAAGTCCATGACTATCCATGACTAATGGGGAGAGAACCACTGAAATTGGACGAGTTTTGGACACGGATCGTAATTTGACGCGTGACCCCGTGACATGTCAAGATATGTCAAGTCGCCAGGTATCCACTGGCCCTATGCGGCTCCTGAGGTGCTGCTGCCTTTTCTCTGGAGCCTACTACAAGGCATGACCAGGCTATGAGACAAGGATAGACGAGGGAGTCCAATGGAGTCCAGTCAATGTCAATGAATTCAAGGCAAGAAAACTTCAGAATGCTTGTGGACAAGTCTGATTCTAAATCCACAATGTCTGACCATAACACGTGCCGCTATGTGTTAGGTCGAATGCCACGCAAGGCAAAATGCAAATGAACTACGGGCAAAAAGGCAGCTTCCTTTTTGCTGCAATGGCTTGAGCTCAGGTGATCACTGCGTCGCACGCAGTTCAGTGCAAAACAGGCATGAACATGGGAATGTCAAATCATGTGCTCACAGAATCATGTTGCTGGCAAAAATTCACACTCATCTTTCTTTGTTGATTGACATTTCCCCTCTCATGCAACTGTATCCAGGGTTTCCGCAACCAACATGCAAAGCTTTCCATAAGCTTGCAGCAGACCTTCGTGAGTCCATCGGCCCACTGCAGATTTGTTGGGACCCAGAATACATTCTCTCTGGCCAAAAACTGCTGCGCTGAACGGATCGAAACTATCGTCCGCTTCTCCTCAGTTCTGGGGTTTTCAGAAACCAAAACATCATACAGAGAACGGCAGTCAGTAACCTGTATCTGTCGCAACAGTTCTTTCGAGGAGATGTGGAAAGCAGGACGATTCAGCAACAGTTCACTCAATTGGTAATTCAAAAAGGATGCCCTATCTACCGATGCATCTGCTGCTGAAGCTTCCGCAGCAAGAGTGCTTCTGCAAACTCGGCTACTCCTAGAACTTTTCCAATCTAAAAGCAAACCAGGTGAAACCACATCTGTAGCCCTTGGATCAGCTAAAAGGATAAGTGATCCATGTTGGCTCGCATGCCCCTCAGCATTCGCCCATGATGAGTCGGCGAAAGTCACCAGCATGGTGGCATAATTGATGGGCACCGGCTGCAAGACAATGCCATGCTCCTTCGTCGCATGGAGGTGGTCCACTGCTGAATACATGCTCTGCAGATCTTCGTATGTTGACTTGGCCCCTTTGCTGCAAAGGCTGACAACTGCAGCAACATCTGGTCTCGTTTGACCAGCAAGCCACTGAAGACATCCTGCAACTGATCTGAACTCACCGAGGTCCTTCTGATCGATGGTCTCTTTCAGCAGCTTTCGGTTCACCTTGCCGCTCTTCATCTCAGAGATGAACTTCTGCTGATTCAGGTGAATCTCGTACTCGCCAGTGGCAGGGTTTTGCTTCAGGGTTATTTGCTTACCTTTAAACTCTAAGGGGTTATCTAAAGTTAACTCATTTTGGCTTCCCCATTTGAACAACTGGAGCAAATGATTTCGGTCGTACCTTGAATCATGTGCCAGCAAAAAGTCATCCACATACACAATGGCAACTGCGCAGAGGACTGGATGCTTGCAGCCATCGAACTTCTTGTGCAAGAAGAACAGCATCTTGTCCAAAGAGCCCTGCACATAGCCAGCTCGCAAAAGAGTCGCAATCACATGCCGACACCATGTTCTCGGGGCATTTGCAAGTCCATAGATGTTCCCCTTCACAAGGTAAAGCATTGCCTGAAAGGTCTTTGCCAACTTGGTGATCCCGTCTTGGGGTGGTAAAAGATAGAGCGGTTGCTCTCGCTCTTCTGGATCACCTTGAAGAAATGCTGTTTTCACGTCACCGCCCCACAACAGCCAAGTTCCAGAGTTGCCACCAAAAAGAATACCATTCTTACCGGCAAGGAAGATGGCATAGAGGACAAACTCTGACTGTCGAGTTGGAGTTGCAGCTTCGCGTTGAAGGGTCCATAGATCTGGATCAAGGCAGCCAATTGCCACGACCCTGCATTTGGCTCGCAAGGCCTCAGCTCCCTTCGACTTGTCTCGGTAGGCCGCTCTCGACCGCAAAATGCGGCGTCTCAGCTTCTTGTCATTCAAGATCGCTCTGGCCTCATGGTTGGTCAAAGGTCTGACTGATCCAAAATGTTGCCAGGACTTCTCTTCTGCTTGTGCTGCTTCGACATAGGCTTGAATTGAGGGCTGGTCCATCTTCAAAATGGTTTGCCATGGGATCTCCTTGTCAAGGGCCTTTCGTTCTTGACGTGTCAAGGTTGGTGCGATGGGTGTCTTCTCACCTCTGAAGTCTGCAACGTCAGCATCAGACTCGTCGCTAGACCCTGTCCCATGGTAGTTCTTGTCCTTTCTATAAGCATTCATGTAGATCTTGTGGGCATACGGCATGTAGATGTCATTGGAGCCGTCAAAGCCCTCAGGAAGGAGGTGAATGCCGTCCACATCATCCAAAACAAAATCAAAAGAGCGCTCATCACGACGCGAACTTGCATTGAAAGTTGAATTTGAAGTCTCCTCATGTTGAGGTTCTTCATGAAGTGAAACATTGTGCACCTGATGCTCGCTGGACACTCGTTGTTCAGCAGGGCTCTCAACATCGTCAATGGTGCGCTTTGCAGGAGTCATCTTCAGGCCCTCAGGTGTCGTTGGAGCAATGTCGCCAACCTCTGGTGCAATGGCCGGCTCAGCTGGAGGTTGATCGGCAAGTCCAATGGGCAGCTGTGGCACTGAAGGTTGTTCAGCATCATCGTCAGGAATGGTGATGACTGCACTTGGAGGAGCGTCAGGAAGAACTGGAGTCGCATCACCAGGAACCTGACTCTCTTGTCGTTGATCTTGCAGAGAATCACCAGGTCTTGAAGGCAATGATGGCAATGGATCATTGCTACCGCGTGGTTGGTCACGAAGAGACCTTTGCGGTACTGGAGTGGTGGATCTCGATCGATGGGTTTTTCTCACGGGGATGTTCACTTTGGGCTGAGCTCGTTGACCTTCCGTCATCCCAAAAGACTGGTTCTGGATGATCGTATTGCGATAGGTCGGAGAGCTCATGTTGAAGTTGATGGGCTGCTGGACATATGGATCTGTCTGAACTGCTTCTTCTTGCAGTGTAGCTTGGTCTTGGAGAACCATTGGAGGAGGAGTTGATGGAACTGGCTCTGATGGAATTGGAACAAACTCAGCACCACTGAACTCTTGTTGAGGCACTGCGATTTGAGGCTGGAGCTCGTCAAATCCAGGATGCTCCTGTCCAGGTGCTGGAGGAGGAATCTGCTCATCGGCCAGTTCACCATGTTGAAGGTTCTCAACTGCTGACCGCAGCGACTTAATGTCCTCATAGCTTGGAGTCCACTGCTCAAATCCAAGAGCTGGACGAATCTGGTGAGGGGCAACCTTGATGGTGTTGGTGCCAGCTTGGAGCCATAAGCTTTTGCCATCGGGATCTCTTCCAAGAATTCTGGCAAGCTTGTAGCCACCGCGCTTTTTAACGGACTTAGCTGTCCAGCGCCAGTAAGCAGCAATAGAGCCAACGGGAAGATCTTGAGGACCTGTCGTAGTTGATTTTCTCAAGAGGGCTCTTCTGAGATTGCTGTCTATGCTCATGGCAGCGAGGTGCTGTTGGGCTTCAATCCTCAGCAGATCGGCTTCCTTCTGAAGCTCATCTCGAGTCTGGCCAGTCACAAGTCCACGACTGTCAGACAGGAGATTTGTCCCCATTCTTGGGATTCGGCCAAAGGCGGCTATGAAAGGAGGACGACCAGAGGACCAAGTGCAAGAATTCTTTGCGAAGCATGCTGCAACCACGGCCTGCTCCATCATGGCTTCATTGGAGACTGCTCTGGAGTCGATGATGCGCTCCATCAGGTCTCTCAGCACAAAGTTGTGGCGCTCAATGAGACCAATGCGATGATGGGACTCGGCTGGGATAAAGTCCACAAAGACACCAGCCTGGTCCATGGAAGCTTCAAAGTAGCCCCTGAAGGATCCATCTGGATCAGCTTTCATGCGAAGTGGAAATCCAAAAACACGTGCCCAGTGGGACACAAATTGAAACTCAACTTCTTCAGGGCTACGGTCTCGCAAGAGCAAAGCCATGTGGAAGTGGGTACATTCATCAATGATGCCCAGAAAAACATAGTTCACAGCTCGAATGTCCCTGACATAGAACAAATCGATCTGAACCGCATCAGCAAACTGAAGACAAACATCTTGGGGAATGCCCGAAGGTTCAGGGCGAGATGGCCCCTTCACTCTCAAACATGACTCGCAAGTCAAGGCCTCGACCGCATCATAGAGCTTCTGGTCTTTGATGCCATTCATGGCCAACATCTTCTTGAGCTCATTGGCATGAGGATGCCCAAGATTGCGATGGAGTCGTGAGAGAATGGTCTTCAGTTGCTGCGAAAGTCCAGGCAGCTTGGGAAAAGAAATGCCGTCGACATTGTGTGCGATGATGCTTTGAGGATCATCATCTATAGTCACCACATCTTGTTGTGGAGCTCGCTCTTGTTGCGGTGCTTGCTGTGGAACCTCTGCATGTCCAAAGAAGAAAATTCCAAGATTGACAGGCTTCCGAAAGCGAGCTCTGGGATGTCGCACATCAGAGAGGTCCTCCACAACAACATCGATCTCACCATCGTTGTAGAGCAATGCAAATCCACGATGGGTGTGTGGGATATGAGCTGGAAGTCGTAGCATAGCAGGCTGCACAGCGATCTGAACTCGCTCAAGCTTGTGCCATTTCACCATGTCACTGACCGACTTCCAAAGAGGATCAGAAGTTGCAAGCACGTAGCTCTTCATGCGAGTTGTGTCGAAAGTCCGCTGGGCAGATTCAAAAAGCGGCTTCCAATCTTCAGGATTGTCGTTGTGCTGGGCTACCCAAACTGAGTGTTGAGAAGACCTTGGCATCATGAAGCGTTGAGGATCCAGCTCCATAGCAGACTGCTTGATGCCAATGAGCATCTCTTTGACCATCTCATCAGGGTAGTGCTGAGACAAAGTGGTCTCCTTGCCTTCCAGCTTGACACATTGGCGAAGTTGCTCAGGGCTCAAACGGCGCGTCAGCCGAGCCAAAACATGAGGACAATTGCCCAGGAACTTAAAGGTCTTGCGGATCATCTGGTGCTTAGAATTCACCGCGCCATAGGCTCCTGAATGGCAAATTGAAAAACTCACGCCAGGCAACTTCGACAACTTCAGAATCAAAGGCTCCACCCAAAGTCTACTGGTCACAGGGTTTTCGATGAGGAAGAAACGACCAGCATTGGACTGTTTGATACACCAATCCACGATCTTCTTCAGCAGCTTTCTGGCCTTGGCACGGCGCATCAAAAGAAGGATTTTGCGTCTGATGTAGTTGACATTGTCCTGAAGCAGACACCAGTCTGTGCAATCAATGCCCTGAACAAGAAACAGTGGCCTGTAAAAGTCCAACAGGTGATCCACGTGGGCCTGGTGTTCTGCCTTGCTCAGGTCATAGCCTGTGTTGAAGTCAATTGGCCCCAGAGCTTTAAGTCCATAGCTCTTGGCACGGAAGGAAAGTCCAGCCCTTCCTGCAAAGGTCTCAAGCAAATCCACACGAGACCGATGCTTGTGCCGTTGAAGAGGGTTTGGATTTGAACTTGAGGTGGAAGTCAAAACCTCATGTTCAAGCTGGGCCAAATTCACAAGCTGTCGCACTGAATGACGCAAAGTCTTCCGGTCAAGGTTGGAAATCAAAGCTGCATGTGGTGGAGGCTTCAACTTGAAAACTGTTTTGCCAGTCCATGCACTTTTCATTTGGAATGCCCCGGAACTGTCACCCCATTCATAGTTGAGTGATTGGTTCCTGCCATCCTCATACTGCATCTCAACAACGCACTCCGGGCATAGTTGATGGAGGTGAATTGGGCATGGATCTGGCACTTCATAAAAATCAGCCTCACAAAACAACATCTTCCTGGGAACGTGGTGAACTCGAGTGACATATTGAGAGTCCACCTGCCACTCATCGCTCAAGCAAAGTCCTCGGGCGTCATGTTCACGTCCCAGCCATGAAAGCCGTCCTGGCCTCCGTCTGAACTCGGTGGGTATGCCTCCGAGTCGTAAGGAATCTCCGACTCCATCTCTGGCAAAAAGACCTGCAGGGCTTCCACCGGTCGGTGGTCGGTGGCATGGGCTTTCGGCTTCGCTCTGGCTTTCGAAGATGTCCCTTTCTTGCCACTCCTGCCCTGGCCCTTGGTTGGCATGTCCATGATTGGCAGGATGGTGGATGAGGAGGGAGGCGGCAAGTGCGAAGAAGGTTGCAACTGAGGACTTCCATGAACCACCCAACCTTCTCTTTCCGGATCCCACTTGTACCGCTGGTGGCACCTCTTGCACTTGCTGAAGGACCCGTGCACGTTGCCGTATCGATGAAAGGCTGGATGAAGGCAAGTTGCAGGATTGACCACCTTCATCTTTGGCGCCAGCTCCTTCTTCTGCCTTTCCAGTTCCTGTTGGTGCTCCCATGTGGTCATCCACTGTCGTGGCATCAGGCCGAATTTCACCAGCGTGGACATGGCCTTGTAGGCCCGAAAATACAACATCATCACTTTGATCACCACATTCTCCCATCGAAAGGAAGCTTCTGAGCGCCCTGCACGAAGCATTGCCGAGCGATCCGATCTGTTGGGGTGGCTGATCTCGAATTGAGCCCTTGTTGAGGATTCCGGGCGCGCATAGTAGCTCAGGATCCGGATCATGCCAAAGATCAAGATTTGACAGCTTTTTCCAACATGACATCTTTGAAACTCCATCTGAAAAATGAACAATGCTGACAGCAAGATGCCCGTGACGACTAGTGAGTGGCATGCTCAACCCCAAATTGGTAAATGTCAAAGTCATGGTATGCATATCGATGACACATCCAAGTCGTTGCAAAAGAGTGCGACTTGCCAAAAAAGGAATACCAGTCTTCAAAACACTTGCACCGAAGATCACTCCCTGGGATTCCTGGCCTTGCATCGAAGCTGGAAAGTAGGCTCTTGTCGAAGACACCACTGGAGCTCCTGAGCCAAACTGGAAGTGGTCGGTGCAGTCAAACATCTTGACCCGGAGATCGTGGCGATGAAGGATTTCTGAATGGGTCTTCAACCAATGCTCACCACAACATGAATCTGACATGCAGTATCCAAAACCATAAAACCACCGAGGTCAATTGCTTCGGTCACCCATGCTGTCGAAAGATCTGCCCCAAGAACCAAATTGGTGGTGAAGGTGAAATAACTGGATTGGGGATCTACTTCATGGTGTTCTGGGTCATCGTGTTGATGGTCATCATGAGATAGTCCAACCACATAGCTCTTCTTGATGCCTTTGCCCCCAAAGTTGCCAGAAGACTTGGGGGTAGCTACACTCGAACCACCAGTTTGATGCCCTTTTCCATCTCGCTTGCCACCACGCTCAGCTGAAACAGGACAGACACTATCGCCTGCCCAATGTCCCACTTGTCCGCAGGCACTGCATGACGAGGACTTCTTGCGCTCCTCAATGCTTTTGCGGCCAGAAAATTTGCGACCAAGCACTGAAGCCTGCAACTTCTTGGACGTAACTGTGAGAACCTGGGCAAGCTCTGCAATATCATCAGGATTCAAAGCTGCGTCATCGGCATCAGCTTCGTCTCCATCAGCACACTCGGCATTCTCATCTTCTTCTGCAATGGGGCCAAGTTCACTCTCATCCCCAACTGCCTCTTCAAATTCCTCATTGTCGTCAGCAGTCTGGTCACCGTCTGCAAGTTCCGTTTGGAATGCACGCTTTGGATAACCCTTCCCCTTTGAGGATGACTTGCCCGAAAAACTACTTGAAGAGGATCTTTGGGAGGACGCTGAAGTGCTAGTCATGGACCCCGTTGAACTTGATGGTGAACCCTTATTGCTACCCTTGCCACTGTTTCCCCATTGGTTTCCAGGAAAAAACAAGGGAGGGCTCGGCTTGAAATCAGGAAACTGAAGGCACAGGCTCTCATAGATCTTCTCATAGTGAAGGTCATTGCCAGCGCCGATGAGGACTAAGCGCTGAAGCTCAGGAGAGAGTAGGCACCGCTCGAGCACCCGATTGCCACGCGACTCAGCATCGTACATAGCAGATGACTGAATGCCCACATTGTCCAAATCGCGTTCAATCCGTCGATATCTGTTCAGGTATTGGCGCACGGTTTCATGAGCAGTCCGTTTGACAGTCTCGAAGTCACTCAGCAGTTTCCGTTTTTGGAAAAGAATGCGCTGTTGGAGAGGACCGCGCAATTCATCCAAAATGTACTTCACGCCATCTTTGGCGTTCACTTTCTTCAGGTCGAAGTGCTCAGCCTCTGACTCAGCCTCGCCAGTCAAAGAAACATAAAGCGCAAGACCCATCTCACTCGAAGTCACATAGTTCCTGGATTGCATGACCCACGTCTCAACCTTACGCTCGTATTTGCTGAAGGCACGAAGGTCATTCTGCTGGTACTGCCATTTGGGTGGCTGAGGAGGAGTGCCACCGCGCCATCTGACCCCGCGGGCAGGACCACGCGCACTGTTCCAGGAGCTCTCACTATCTGTATCTTTCTTCTTTCGATCATTCAACAATTGTCGCATCACATTCAGCAGTTCGCCATTGGCACTGAGTCTTCCACCAGAGTCCGCTGAACCTCCATGATGAAGAGCTGGTGCAACTGGGGCTTGAACAACTGAAGAGGAACTGGAACCTCTACGACGTCGGCGTCTGTGGGAACCAACATCATCTAGATCAACCACAGGATCAGTCGTAGGCGTCTCTGACTCGGCACGCTCTGCATGGCTTCCAACTGATGGCTCATCAGGAAACTTTGCATGAGCAGCCGCAGGACTTTTCGAAGACTTCACAGGGGATCCTTCCACAGAACCATGTGAAGAACCACCAGAAACTGACCTTGAAGTGGAACGATGAGGCACATACAACCAAGTTCCAGTGGCTGTCTCTAACTTGGCCGGCTCTCCAACGTTAAAGAACTCGCATCCACCACATTGCATGCATCGATACATCCCATCTTCATCAACACTCCAGTCATCAGTTCTACACTTTAGGCACTTGGGCTCGTTGGCAAGCTGGATGCAAAGGAGAAGGATCAACAGGGGCTGGAGCATGTCTGCCAAGCATATATCTTCGTTCTTCAGCTGCGACCTCAGAGGGAGTCCAACTATATGAGGAACCATCATCGGATCCGTCGCCAAAAACGTCAAACATGCCAAGCCCACCATGGCTCCGCGGCCAACTGACCATAACACGTGCCGCTATGTGTTAGGTCGAATGCCACGCAAGGCAAAATGCAAATGAACAACGGGCAAAAAGGCAGCTTCCTTTTTGCTGCAATGGCTTGAGCTCAGGTGATCACTGCGTCGCACGCAGTTCAGTGCAAAACAGGCATGAACATGGGAATGTCAAATCATGTGCTCACAGAATCATGTTGCTGGCAAAAATTCACACAATGATCGAAATTGACTGAAGGTCTCAAGTCCAGCTGATTGCCCACTTACACCCGCTTGCCATCTTGACAGTTGAATCGCCTTGTTGTGCCACTCAGCTACGAAACCACGCGGACATAAGCCTCGGCTTTGAGATGCTTCCACGGTTTCAGTAGACATTTACACAGAGCCCCACAGAGTCCACAGCAGACAGAAGCTGCATCCCGGCAGCATCGAAACTAAGGACCTTGCAAAACAGCAAAAGAAGACCAACAAGCTGCAGAAATGTGAAGCTCCTGCAATCTGCCCACAATTCCCCACATGTTTTTCAAGTGCTTTATAAGCTAACAATTGCAGTTTGTTTGGCTTCTTCCTGTGCCTGCAGTTTCTGCGCTGCGATGCCCCCATTTTCACACACAGTGAAGGTGGCCAAGGCTTGAGCCAAAATCAGCGCACACACCACATTTTTGCATCAACTCTGATGATTTCAATGGAGAATACATCAAATCGTGTCAAATCTATAAATGCTCCATGGGTCCTGCGGTGGCACTCAAAATGTTTTGAAAGTATGAGATCAAATGAGGTTGCTTTCTCGTCTTGAGGCATGAACGAAGCCGCGCAAAGGATAAAACCATCAAGAAACACCTCAAGATAAACATCATAGGTCAGCGGAACAGTATCACCACTTTCGTTCCCGGAATGTAGTGAAGTCGTCACCATGTCGGATTGTAGCCCTTCAAGTGAACCAACTTGCAGATCAATACAAAGCACTACGTTTCATGCAAATTGAAATTGTGTGAGCTACATCCCGCCCCTGTACACAAAAAAAACATTACACCGCTGTAGCTGTACACTTTCGGCAGTATTGCAGTCTCCTTGGAGCATCAGGAGCAACAACTATCTGCAGCTCAAAGTCAAATTGTCAAATCTCATCTCCTGCGCCCGTATGCGCCCGTCACCGCGTGAACGCGAATGCATCGAATGCGTACCAAGTGATGCAAAGTGCTCTTCTCAGCTCACGAATTTGAGCGGTAAACATTTGTAGTAGCGTCCCAACTCAGTGACAGGTTGTTTGAGCATGGTTCAAATTCAAGCGTGTCTCCTGGGCACGCTTCGTCTGCGACTTTGAATGACCTTCGATGGAAGCCGACGGGGCCATGTAACCATGCATGTAGTTGGTAAAGCAAAATGAGCCATGTCTCCTCTTATGAACAGAGTGTGGATCACTCAAAAAAAACTCAATTTACAGAACATGTGTAATTCTATAGTTTCTAAGTAATATGCGTATATATATATATATGTGTGTGTGTGTGTGCGTGTGTGCACATTATATCTATATATATATACACACATTATATCATATCTATATTATGTCTGTGAGTGTAAACACTTGTGAATTATGTGAGTTTTTACAGTACCGCTTGACATAACATTACACTGAGACGCTTGGCATGTTCTTCCCTGTGGCCAAGTAGATAGCTTGGAAGGTTGCCTGAACGACGGCAGTAAACACCTCAGTCATCTGAGTCCAGCAAGTGATGCTTGACACACCTTTTGGTTCTGATGTTCTGAACTGCCACCTTATGGATAAGGTTCTGCCGAGTGGCCCCAAGCAGCTGCGAGTGATGTGACGCCGCCCATCAGTGACCAGTACAAACCCACGCCCAGCGTCCATTCGGTTTCCAGGATGGCTGCATTGACTAAGGGTGTACTTCCACCAACGAAGGCCATGGCCACATTGAAAGACATTCCAAAGCCAAGCGCTCGGAGATTGATGGGGAACAAGTCAGCCACAAAGACAGACAAGTGGGAACTCGCTATGCCAGCTGCAACTCCGTAGCTTCCTAAAACCACAACAGACATCACTCTCAGGTTGTCACTGGTGCTGAGCAAATAGAACAAGGGGAAGCTGACCAATGCCACGCCAATGCTTCCAGCTAGTGTGATGGTGATGGGGTCAATGCGACAACAAACGTCGTTCAGAAACGGCAGCACCAACCAACTTGCCATAGCAATACCTTATTCGCAAACAGTTGCGTGAGATCTGAAAGACAAAATCCAACCAGAACATGTCAAACAACTAACGATCACATGGCGAGATATTGTGTCCCTGCGAAATAGCTGTTGCCCTTGAGCTTCATGCAGGCACGGGCACAAGTGAACAGGCAACTGGCCAGAAGCGCAGAAGTCTGATCTAGACCATTGGATTTCAAGTAGGATGGACACCTCATTCACATGAAAAAACACAGAAACCCAGTGCGGACATATCCGCATCAAACAACACATCACACACTTGCTCAGAAACATCATTGCGAATTTTGTTGTGGAATGCATCGTTCGTGCACAAAACAATCCATAAAAAACTGACAGGAAATAATGAATGACCAGGCGTGAGAGACAGTGGAGAAGAATTCTTTCTACGTCCTTGCTAGATGCAACTGTTCCATCTGACGAATTCGGCAGTAATTCAGATTGCGAAAACCGTACAGTGGTTTGAAAACAGTTGGAAACTAAGTTCTGAGGAAGGTTCTGATGCAACTGAAAAACGGCTTGGTGGTTCTTGGGTTAGCCACGTCCCATAACGAAGAAATGAAGCAGGTACGTGGAGTTGATCAGACTCCATATCCTAGTCAACTGCATGGAGCTTCGTTGGCGACAGCCATGCAGCGACCCTGTCGCCCCCTGCATGAAAAAATGAAATTCATGAACCAAAACAAAACCACTCAAATACCGAGGAGAAGTTTTACATCTGTACAGATGGTCCACACACACGCCCCGCTGCCGCGAGGCTTTTCTCTGGAGATCACTAGCGGTGAAAAGGCTATTATCCGTTCCCTGAAGCGGAAATGGCTTCAAAACACAGGGAAAGAAGTCGGTCAGCTGCTGAATTAGTCCTACCGCTCACAAGGCCTCGTCAGAGAATGCCTCCATGCGACTGGCTTGTTCTGACAGCATACGGGTAGATTCTGCCAGATGACTGGCAAGATGAGCCAAGTCTCCCGCCGAGAAGATCTGAACCGGATGTCTTGAGAGGTCATCATCTGGATCCTCGAGACGTTCGAGTATTGCCATGTTGGCATCCCTGTCATTGTTGAGAATGTTCCAGAAGAAGGTTGCCAGTTGTTGAATCTGGACAGGTGGTGGAGTAATGTCCACATTGGCGATGATGGAGTCGGTGTCATCCATGCCAAATTCTTGTATTGATTCTTGTACTGATACTGGGCTTTCTGGAGCTTCGTGGTGATGGGAGTGCCAATTTCCATCCGGGGAAAGCTCTGGGATGTGAA
>CAMXCT020001112.1:1840000-2060000 GCA_947184155.2 Cladocopium goreaui
CACTGGTGGAGACACGAGATTGGATTGATCCGGAACGGTGTGGAGGTTGACGTGAACGATCGGAGGAAAATGCAGTGAGAGGTTTGCTGGAAGACTTATAGGAAGAGTCATAGTAGCGGTGATGTTTGGAGGAGGTTTTGGGATAGTCAATCCAACCCGATGGATGGGTTCGAGACTGGGACTTTGAATAGTCCTTCCATTGGTTCCAGGATTTCCACTTGTTGGTGGATGGATGGTCGTAGGATGGGTAGTCATCCTGGTAGTACTCGTTGTGGGGTGATGGATCTTGATGATATCGTTGGTGTTCCCACGATGCTGGGTGAAGTGTAGCTGGTTCGGGTGCATCACGATGAAGATCATCATTGACTGGTAGTACTTCTCGTCGACGTGGAGAGGCTGACCGCAGATTGACAGAAGAAGCTCTGCTTGGACGTCTTGATGGATATCTCGAAGTAGAATGTCGTCTTCTATGTGACGACCTTGGTCGAGAGGAACGATGTGTTCGTCTCGGTGGTGTTGCACGACGAGGACTTCGTGGGACAGAGATTGGACGTTTGTCTGGTGCCCCACGGTGCCGATGGGAACGAGATCGAGAGCGACGTGGAGGGTGTTGTGGCTGTGGTGGAGTTTCACCCGGTAAAGGAGGATGACTTGGAATAGGTGGAGAAGCTTGAATTGGTGGTTGAGCAGGAGCAGGAGGTTGGTTCATGTTACGCTCTTGGGTTTTGTCCACAAATGCTTGCATACTGGACTCAACCGTGTTCTTCATCTGTTGCATCATCTCTTCTGCATTGAAGGATGCACTGGATGCCGGTGGTGTGGACTGAGGTGCCACCGGTGTTGGTGGGTCAGGCACTGAAGTTGTGGGCTGAGGTTGATGTGGATGGACCGTGGATTGATGGAATGGAAGAAGCTGTTGAAGGTGCTGGATATGTGTCTGAGCTTGCAATCCCAGTTGTTGATTCAGGATGTTATTTTGCTCTCTGAGAGCCGCCAGTTGTGCCTGAGTCTGAGCTTGGGACTGAGCCTGTGACTGTTGGTTCATCAGATCACTTCCACAAAATTGACCTTGAAGTCCCAGTTCCAGAAGGCCCACATGTTGTAGGATACCTTGTGGGTTCCAGAAGGCCCACATGTTGTCAGAAGCGGCAGGATACCGTCCAGGGAACATGGCAGCACTGTCAGGTTTGTGAACTGCAAAATTAGTTTAAAAAGTTAAGATGCATCCACAACGCATGCAAGATTCGTGATAAGGCTCGAGGCCCTCGGCATTCAAGTCAACCCCATCGACAGCTATCAGTGTTCAAATGAATTACGTGCACAATTGAACCTCACCAAAGTAACCAAAAGGAAGTGACCACACCTGAAAAGCATGTCCTGATGCCTCCACATGGTGCCATGTCATGTTGCAAACTGTCGAACTCCGTACTCTCTTGGGCAAAGTTGGAAAAGGAATTGTTGTCGTGGCTTCCAGCTATGCAGATCGGTGAAAAGAAGATCCCCGAGACAGCGGGATGCTGTTCAACACACACTTCACGACCGACGTGTGAGACCAGAAAAATGGCCAGCTGTTTCACTCTACTTAAACGAATTACTAATTCAAAAATGTAAATTCCGACATCGTGTTACCGTCAATTCTTAGCCTAGAAAGGCCTTCCCCGAAGGGCTCATACCACCTTGTCGGACAACGGTATGAGTGACACACTTGCTCAGAAACATCATTGCGAATTTTGTTGTGGAATGCATCGCTCGTGCACAAAACAATCCATAAAAAACTGACAGGAAAAAATGAATGACAGGCGTGAGAGACAGTGGAAAAGAATTCTTTCTAAGTCCTTGCTAGAAGCAACTGTTCCATCTGACGAAGTCAGCAGTAATTCAGATTGCGAAAACCGTACAGTCATGACTCACAATTGGTGTTTGAAATTCGACATGCCGGTTCTGGGCTTAGCCGGTTGCCATTCAGAGGAATGAAAATTGATGCAGGTACGCAGAGCTGATCAGGCTCTGTATCACCACGAACTGACAGTGTCTTCGTTGGGCAGTGTCTGTCAGTCGTGCACTGCCCCCCTGCATGAAAAAAAGAAAATCATGAACCATAACAAAACCACTCAAGTACCGAAGAGAAGTTTTACATCTGTACAGATGGTCCACACACACATGGACACGCATACATATTTTCATTTGTACATAAACACTTGCAGGCTTTCTGCTTGCTTGCTACCAGTCATATGATAAACCTTGGAAGCATTGCTAAGCAAGTCACGGTGAGCGGAACTGCCAAGGAACTCAGGGCTGTGGCCACTCCACAGGCAACCTCTCAGCAGTTGCCAGCAGAGCCTTCGACACGGAAAGATCCTACAAACAGTATGGTGGCCACCCATCTCTTTGACATGATGGAGAAACAAGCCAAAGCTTTGGATGCCTTGAGCCAGAAAATCTTGAACAATGATAGCTTGGAGAAGCTTGCTTCCAACAACTCCTTGCTCTCAGATGGGGCCGGCCCAAGGGACTCCACCTCTTTGACTCCCAAAGCTTTGCCTGGAGTTCCAGCTGTTTTGCCTCTACATGCACCTTCTGACTGTGCTGCACCTGCTGGAGGAAATGATGGCACCCAGGCAAAAGCCTTGAGGACTATGTAGCTGATGCCAAACACATGCTCACCAAGAGGAAGGCCAATGAATTGGATACTGCCATGACGAGGCCAGCTTCTAAGAAAAGCCTAGCCAAAGCAGAGCACAAGCAAAAGGCCATTGTGAAGAGGAATGCTGAGGAAGCAAAGCATGTCACACCAGCTTTCCTCAAAGGAATCTATGGATGCGTCAGATGCCGTGGCAGTGTGAGTGGCTGTGACAAGTGCCAGTCTCCCTACTTTGGGGGGGACTCAGTCTCAGTTCAAGACAGGAATACAACAAGTGGTACCAAGAAAAGCAGCAGGGGAACAAAAGGAAGTGAAAACATTTCCTTGGTCTGACAAAAGATCGCGGGGTGCCTTTTGGTAAATAACCATGCAAACACAGCAATGGCAAATCATACAGGCAGTGGGGGAAAACAGAAACGCTTAGGCTTTCTCTGGACATACTTCTCTAGACATATTTTCCAGCATGAAAGTAAGTGGCCACTAACTTGCAGTGCTGCCCTTGGTTCTGCTTGTTGTTTTCAGTTTTGGCTTCAAGAGCTATCATTTGAAATCCTTTTGCCTGCAAGGGCTTTTTTGTTTGAATCAGTAGTACAGCATTGTGGGCACAGCTTTCTGCAAGGCTACTGCATGAAGCAAGGCCTGGCCCAAGACAATGTGTGCCAAACCTGCAAATGACATATTTGGAGGCCATGTTAGCAGCAGGTTCCACAGCAGGCCATGGACCACTAGCTTTTGCCTTGCACTGTCCAAGATTACTTTTATCACCTCTCTGCAAAGAAATACTTCCAGCCAGCCATGCCAGACTTTCCAAAATTGCAAAGTTTTAGACAGAGAATCCCATTTTGCAGCCAGTCAGCCCTGGAAGCGATATTGACTTTGGCTGCCCAGGAAGGCATTCCTGCCAGCCACAAAAGGAAACAAATCAGAGAGAGTTTGTTGAACAGGTGATTGCTGGCCTTTCCCTTTAAGGCCCTTTGCTGGTCACAGCTACAGCTATGATTTTGGAAGAGGACCCTGTGGAATTGGCATTTGCCACCATCTTTAGCTATTTGGCTGGTGCTTATGCAGCTGGTGGCTGCTTTGCGGATTATTTGGACAAGGTACATGACAACAACCCCAGTTCCTTCAACAATCCTTGGTCTTGCATTCTATATGTAGATGTACTGCACCCTGGAAACCAATTGGCAGGGAATTCTAGGAAAACATGGGCCGTTCACTTTTCATCTGCCCAGTTTGGGGCCACGCCGTCAAATTCTGAAAGTTGCTTGACATCGCTCGAGAACAGGAGTGAGCAAGTCTCACAGCTGGCAGCCAGCATTAGCCAATGTTTCAGGTTGATCCTGGAGCACATGTTTGACAACAAATATGCTCATCCTCATTCTGGTGTACTTTTACAGGGGGGTCCTAAAAGACTGAAACTCTCTGTTGGATATTGCAACAGGCCAAGAAATCCTGTCCTCGTGGGCAAGGATGCAAGAGAGGAGCACAGCTTGCAACAAAACCGAGTTCAGAAGGTGGAGCCAGGCTTCTGGGACTGATTATTCCCAGCATTCACTCTTGCTGAGTGACAAGCTGAAGTCCCAGAACCTTCTGAGACCCATCACCCAATACATGCATGATGCATGATTATATGCATGGGCTCTGCCCAAATGGTGTGCTGAACTTGGCTGGGATTTGGAAGACACATGGCTTTGTGCAACTTTGGGCCCAGCTTGCCATTCACAAATGCAATTTGCAAAGGTTATTTCTGCCCAAAGCAGTGGAAGACCACAAAAAAGCTGGGAAATTCAAATGCTCATCCTCAGAGATTCTGGGTCTGTACCAGGTCCTGGCACACTATGTCCTAATTTGTTGCCTGCCTAATGGCATTTGTCTTCTGGGGTCAACTTGCTTTTTGGCTTGGTGCAAAATTTTGGACTATTGCCTATCCATCCCTGCTTTGGCAAAGTCTGACCACAAGCAATTGCTTTCATTTGTTGAAGCAGCAGTGGAGGCAACTGTTGCAGCTGGCTGGTCTGAAGAATTCAAGCCAAAGATGCACTGGTCACTTCATTAATTATAGTCAAAGTCTCCAGAGGCATGGCCAATTACCTGCATGCTGGACCATGGAAAGGAAGCACAAAGACATTAGAAAACATGGGAATGGCTTGTGCAACACTACTCATTGGGAAACTTCTTTGATAAAGTCTGTCATTGCAGAGCACATCTATACATTGGGTGAAGAGTCAAGTTTGTTTAGAGAAGGCACCTGCCTACAAAATGCAAAGGGGGCCCACAGAGAAGATGACGGCATCCCTATGCAATGCTGGCGTGGTTCCTGTGGGAATGCCTTGCAAGCAGAGCTCTTGTTGCAAACTTTCTTCTGGGGCAACAATTACTTCTGGTGGTGCTGTTTATTTGCACAATGTGGATGGAGGCTCACCAGCTTTCAATGCAGCTCAAGAGCATTGTTTTTTGAAAGTCCCTTGTGGTGATGTGGCCCTTGTCGAAAAATATGTTCATAGCTTTATAAACCCCCCCCGCCACCGAACACCCGGCAAAACCATAAGGATTAGTAACGTCCTGGCACTTTAGTGCACTATGTATACATATACACATGGGAGCCTATTAAACCTTAGTAAACCTTAGCAGGGCTTACTAAAGCATTGGGGGCTTGTGAGAATAACCCTGAAATTTCGGGGGCTTAACGAAACCGAAATGCATGTAAAAAACCATCAAAATTGTTTCGTTAAGGACCCCACTAAAATTTCATGGGGGGCAAAATCTTTAGTAAGCTTTTTCCGTGTCATGGTGGCTACCCAGGGGAACTAATCCAATCTAGATGGTGCAATATCACAAAGTGTTTACTAAACACTTGGCCTCAGGATAACGTTAGTTCCAGCAAAAACGTTTAGGGCTTAGTAAAGATTATACGTCTGGTATCGATGTCCATGGGGAATATAGAATAACCTCAAATGGTTAGGGCTTAGTAAAGATTAAACGGCTTTATTCTGATCCAAACACACCCTGTGACTTGAACATTTTTTTTCCATCTGTTGTTTCGGTCTGTCATTCCGGTTGTCTGGACGTTGAGATCGCGGTCTCCAACATCTGGAGAGTCGGCCTCAGGACTGTTCTGGCCCACAGGCATGGATATGTCCTTCGAAAAAATAACTGAATCCACACTTGTTTTTATCCAAGTGCCAAAAAAATACGATGATATATTATAAATTGTGATGTTCATGTATCCAAACTTTAGACGGAAAAAATGCTTGCAAATGCATCCATGCGACCCTTCATACCCACGGTCATAAGTAGGTCTCGTCTTCATATATGTGTGATAAAGGTTCCCAACAAAGTCAAAGACCAACCGAACTCCTTTTGCAATTTCTTGGTCAGTTGCATTCTCACGCCATGACACTTGCTTGCTTTTTTGCAAACCCGATGGAATACCTGCACAGTGGCAGTCTTTGAGTCTTGGTACAACAAAGCTTGGGGGGGGAAAGGGCTATTAAGCCTTACTAGTAAGCCTTACTAGTAAGCCTTACTAGTAAGCCTTACTAGTAAAACAAAATAAACATAAAATGTGGCTCCAAGCTACCTGATGCAAACTGAACTGAAAATTTTCGTTGCTCTGGTTTCCACAAGGCATAAAGGCCATCAACAGCCCCATTCTCTGGAAGCATGAACTTCCATTTGTTTGGAGTTGCAACCCTTGTTTGACGCGGGCGTGGAACACCAGCATTGGAACTGGAAGGGCCTGCTGGAAGGGGCCCTTCAGGTGGCTTTTTGGGATCTTCAGGTGGTCCTTCAGGTGGTTTTGCTTCTTTCTCTGCTGCTTCTTTCTCTGCTGATTCTTTCTCTGCAGCTTCTTTCTGCATCTGTTCCCGTTCTTTTTTTCGGCCTGCTGTTTCTGCTTTGTTAATTTCTTTTTCGATCTCACGTTCCATGAGTAACATTGCATTTTGGATTACGCCCTTGAAATGGTCTTTGTTCTGCTGGTCCATGTTTGAAAGCAGGTGTAGCATTTCAACTGGCACATCTGGATCAGCCCCTTGATCTGCAGGGCGTGAGTTGCTGTAAAGACGCTTTTTGATCTCGTCCCTCTTCTCCTGCATGGGCAAATGACATTGTACATAAACACCCAAACGGGTGGGAAACAGGGTGGGTGGAAGTTTACCTGGGCCACCGTGAAAACAAACACAAACTTGAATCCTGAAACTATTATGAAATCTGCCACATATTGATATAAATTCAAATTTCAGCGACCATGGAAGTATGAATTTCCCAATGATGGGGGCTTACCAGGCCTTACTAAAGGCCCTAAGGGAGTGTTTGAGACTAAACCATGTCACCCAAAACAGGTGGGAAGCTGGAGGACATTGGTGAACCATTTTCCCAATAGAGAGGGGGTACCAGGCCTTACTAAAGCCCCTACACCATGTTACCCCAAAAAATGGTGGGAAACTGGGGGAATGGAGGACAGGGATGAATGAACCCCACCATATAGTTGGATGATTAAGCCTTACTAAACGCCCCTCAGTATTTTTTTTTTGAAAATGAACCATGTCCACCATTACCAAGCCTTCCTAAAGCCCCTGAGGGATTGCTTGAGACTAAACCATGTCACCCAAAGCAAAAATGGATGGGACACTCAGGGATGCATGAATTTCACCCAATAAAGTGAGACTACCAGGCCTTACTAAGGCCCCTCAGTGATTGTTTGGGACTAAACCCTAAAGGACCTAAGGGAGTGTTTGAGACTAAACCATGTCACCCAAACAGGTGGGAAGCTGGAGGACATTGGTGAACCATTTTCCCAATAGAGAGGGAGTACCAGGCCTTACTAAAGCCCCTACACCATGTTACCCCAAAAAGGGTGGGAAACTGGGGGAATGGAGGACAGGGATGAATGAACCCCACCATATAGTTGGATGATTAAGCCTTACTAAACGCCCCTCAGTATTTTTTTTTGAAAATGAACCATGTCCACCATTACCAAGCCTTCCTAAAGCCCCTGAGGGATTGCTTGAGACTAAACCATGTCACCCAAAGCAAAAACGGATGGGACACTCAGGGATGCATGAATTTCACCCAATAAAGTGAGACTACCAGGCCTTACTAAGGCCCCTCAGTGATTGTTTGAGACTAAACCCTAAAGGACCTAAGGGAGTGTTTGAGACTAAACCATGTCACCCAAAACAGGTGGGAAGCTGGAGGACATTGGTGAACCATTTTCCCAATAGAGAGGGAGTACCAGGCCTTACTAAAGCCCCTACACCATGTTACCCCAAAAAGGGTGGGAAACTGGGGGAATGGAGGACAGGGATGAATGAACCCCACCATATAGTTGGATGATTAAGCCTTACTAAACGCCCCTCAGTATTTTTTTTTTGAAAATAAACCATGTCCACCATTACCAAGCCTTCCTAAAGCCCCTGAGGGATTGCTTGAGACTAAACCATGTCACCCAAAGCAAAATCAGATGGGACACTGGGGGATGCATGAATTTCACCCAATAAAGTGAGACTACCAGGCCTTACTAAGCCCCCTCAGTGATTGTTTGAGACTAAACCATGTCACTCAAACTTATATTTCATCTTTTTGGATTTTCAGGGTACTCATTGTACTGTTTTATTTTTGAAGGACATCCAATACCCGACTAAGCCCTGCTGAAGCTCTCACCCCATTACAGTAGCATTTCATAGTTTTTGAAAGTTGAAGGACATCCAGGACAGTACGCACAGATGAATCTCCCCAATAAATTCCATTGGCATTTTACAGTTTGATGGTTTTGCCGATCATTACTAAACCCGGACGCACATATTTGCCATTGATTAGGGAGACCCATTGAATATAAAGGCGTTTCTAAACCCTGCAGAGTGGTGATTAGCCAAGCTTTTTTGATTTGGCGCAAAAATACATAAATTGTTCTGGTGGCAGCATCTATTCCAACATGGCTAAATGCAAATCACTTCCATCCAACCGACAGTTCAACACCCATACAGTGAGACGTGTTCATGTCCAACACTGCATCTGGACTGAGGAAAATTATTCACCCAGCTGGAGAACAACCCTGAAGAAGCAGTGTCAGTGATGCGCAGGCCACAATAGAATATGTTTTTCTTTAAGATCATATGTTCAGAGACTAATGATACCCTGAATCAGCATCAAAAAATCAAGATTGTTGTGCTGGTAGTCTGCATACAATATACTATAGAGACTCACTCAACATACTCACCTGCTACTAAGGCTTAGTAGTGCCCAGAGTTACCACTGAATATATATATAAATAAATCTATTTAATATTAAATATAGCATTATTGCCTTTGATTTGGGATGAGGCTTTGGACTCCCCATGATTTAAGCATTGTGTTTTTTTTTCCCCTGGCCCCACCGGGTTCACTCAACGGAACTTTTGCCGGAGTAAATGGCTCTCACTACACGTTGCACACAAGCCATCTCGGTACATTTTGTCCTTTCCATCGATATGGTAACAGTTCTCATTCAAATGCCACTTTCCACCTTGCTTGGTGAACCAAACTTTTTCATCTTTCAGATCATGGTTGGCAATGAGAACCGTTTGGGTGCCAGCAAGAACCGTTTGGGTGCCAGCTTCAATCTTCTTCGTTTGTTTCAACACGACCACCTTTGACATGTTCCAGATAGACTGCAAAATTGAATATGCACCGAAGCAGAATACCAGAACAACAGCCAGAATCACGTGGTCAATTGTCTCCATGTTGGTGAATAATTTTGGGGCTCTCACGGGTGCAGGCTTGAACCATATATGCGCTTCGATAGTCACACTAAATTTCATACAAATCATACAAAAACACATGACTCAGTTGAGGTCGATTTACTACATGCATGTGGTTTCACCTATCATCTACCACCCAAAGGGGTTAGTATGGTTTAGTAAAGCCCCAAACATTGACATCCTGAAAAATCAACTGTTTCAACACCCAAAACCAGACCAAATTTTCCATAAGGTTGAACTAATTCTATTTTGTACATTGCAATCACCCACATCACATACAGTGTCGTTGTTAGGGAAACCAAACCATGTATGAAGTAAACAATTTATAAAGTTCACATTATGGGCTTTTAGTAGGGGCCACCAATCCGCCCAGACCAGAAACAACCCTCTCGAACCCACTAGAAATCACGGTCCTCATCGATGTCTGGAAGAATCCCGTCGATCAGTAAGTCAACCAGTTGGTTTTTCAGTGCGCGGCCTTGAGGAACGTCGATCCCTTCAGATAGCAAACAGGCTTGGACTTCGTCTTTCTTCAAGAAAATCCCATGTAGCAAGGCACTCCGTAAAATGGGGGACAAATGAATTGATGTCCTGCGCAAGCAAACTCCATGTAGGGATGTCATGGGAGGTACCCGTTCAGATTCTACAAATCGCCATTCACTGTCCGCGCCACTCTTGTCATTGAAAAATACTTGAATTGGCATTGATCTTCTTCCTTGTACATCAACTTCCAGGAGCACCTGAAGGTGAAACTTGATCAAAGGGCAAATGTGTCGAATCAAAACACATACAAATTGTACATTAGAGGCAAACTTAATACGTTATACACTAGTACAAGTGCCTAGTAAAGCGGATGAAGCTGTATATTACAAACATGTCTAAGATAACATTGGGTATTACCAGTGCCTAGTAAAGCTGTATGACAAACAAAATACACTAGACACATAACCCAGTGACATCCTCTCCCAGTTGGGTGGGCTTCAAATTCAGGCCAATGCAGCCATAGCCCAGAAAACCCAATGAAAGCATGAATTTCTGGGTATTCTTGTTGAAGTAGCATTGCCCCTTCACAAAAAGGCAACCCGCCCAGAGGTTTTCGATTTTGTTTACATGGAAGGTTCCAGCATCGAGATCAACAGCCCGAAAAGCTGCGCACATTGCCATGGCAGACACACGCTGAGAAAAATACCCAGCAGGTCGCCATGACTTTTTGATTTGTTGTTTCGTCACTCCTTCAAGGGGAAGCTCCTCAAAGGTGGCATCCTGAAGCTTCATCTCATTGAATGCTACCCTTTCTTCAGGTGACATGTAGATGTAGTCAGAGGTGTCAGGAGTCAATGTGTTGATACCACCTGTTGATGCATAAGGGCAAACCATGGCGTAGGTGTACTTTGTGTGAAATGAAATCTTGTCGGTTTTGGATTGTCTGTCATTTGAATCAGTGAGCCAACCAAATACGTTCTCGCATGGCTGCTTCGTCTCGGCAGGTGATGCAAAGACGGACCAACATAGGGCGCGAAGTTTTGTACTCCTTACATCCCAATTTTCAGAGTCTCCTTCACGTATCATCTCTTGTGTGATGACCCACTCCAGGGTAGCGAGCTTCACCACAAACTCATGGATTGTGTGCTTTGCACTGCGGGAATACACACAGTTGTCTCTGGCCGCCAGGACGGATTTGACCACTGTGGACATGTTTTTGAGAAACTTGCTGGATTCATCTCTCTGTTTCTGATGTAACAAACACCCGGGCAAACACATGGGGAAAACACCATGTGTGGTGTAGTTGGGACAACGCCCTGTTGGCAATCAGTTCAATGACAAAATCAAAAAAAAGCTTTGCTCGTCCCACTTCATCTCGCAATGTTGGATTGTCTGGGGCAACAGGGTCAACAAGTCGAGAGGGAACCTTGAAGGAAATCTTTTCCAAAACTGGGGGGTCGTCCAAAAGGTCCACCAATGCTGCCAATGTTTTCCCCCAGGCTCCCGCACTCCTGTCATGGGTTGGAAGAAGACAAACAAAAAAAAACATATTGCATCTAAGGACCCTACACCTTAACAGCCTTTAGTAAAGGCCTCTGCACCAAGCAAACATTTCCATCACCATCACAAACAATGCACACAAACAAACATTATATAAACCATACCCCTTAGCAGCCCTTAGTAAGCTCCTCTCAGCTTGCCACACACACATGCTGTGTTGACCATCCTGGTGTTTGGCCAACGCATTCTGATATTCCCGCTGAAGGGGGCGTCCAGCTTCCACCAACATACGCATACGCAGGTGGCTGTTGTGGTCCCCCAGGAAGTCAGATATCATTTGATGAGTGTTCCCAGAGTAAGACTCCTTCAGTAATCTGAATGCTTTCCTGTTGGTGGTCTGTTCATGCCCCTTCCAATTAGCTACAAAAACCCATCAGATTCCCACCCCACCACCAAAAAAATAAAGGCTTTCACGAGACCTTAGTAGTGCCTGGAAATGGGTCGTTTTTTGGAATTACCCGGAAATAGAATAGATAGCTTCATTATCTGAACAAACCAACATTCTACTAGTAGAAACTAATTGTCTTCCGTCAGTACGAAACAATGATATAACTATATAACACCACGGGTTTTCTTCATCTATTACTCCCAATTGACTTGTCTAACCCCAAAATTGAAATAAATAGCCGGCTTCCGGAGCTCTGCTGGGGACGTGATGCTCAATATTTTTAGCTGCATATCTCTTCTGAAAAAAATCTGAACAAAGTTGAGTCCATTATCTGAACAATGTTGGGTCTTTCACAGAATAAAATATGTGCTTCATAGCAACTCAAAGGATCCGAGTGCGTGGTTCCTGTTCTTGTTCAGGCTCATTGGCAATGTTCTCACCCTCATCAACCGGCTCTTCCTGGCCGCTTTAGCCACATAACTGCACATAAGGGGCAGGGGAAATTATGGACAGTGCGTTTTCATGTTTTTCCCTGGTGGGATATATAGTAGGCGTGCAAACACACTATTTCGACATGAATTGATGGTGCACCCTGTTGTACACTAAGAGAGGTATAGCAAGTTGAAGCTATGAATTCTCCTCCGCTTCATCCAAATTGTCAAGAAGGGGATGTTTGCCAGTTATCACTTTGAGCAATTCCTCCATCAGTGACCAATCATAGTCCAGGGCCGAAAAGCAGTCAATGACACCGAACCAAGCTTTGCCCTTGGCCTTAATTTGGTTGCGCATTGCTTCACAGAAAACACTCGATTATATAATCTCATTTAGTAGGCCTTACTGGTCCTTACTGGTCCTTACTGGTAGGGTTGTGATAACAAACTTTGTGGTTGGAAACTGTTGGGTAAACAAACATGTTCATCAATGGGCCAATGTTGATGCCAAAACATTTAAAGTTTAGGTCTAAGCAAAACCAGGATTCAAATGGAAGTCGTTTGGAGGCTGCTCTACATGACACCAGTTCTTCTGGGCTGATTCGAGACGATCCAGATGGCCAATTCCTATCAAAAAAAACCTTTTCAGAAAGCTCATCCCAGAATGAGTGTTCAATCGGAATTTTCTTTGCAAGCCTTTCGGCTGCCAGCTTCATTGAGAGGAAGCGCTTTCCACTGGTCCATGGGCCATGACCGTAGTTACAACACGACGAACACTTCAACAACGTGCCAAGTAGGCCACATGTCGAGACTGCACGGTTGAAATCGTTCCATAGCGGATGGCAAAGATCTGCCATCACCAGACCCCGGAACCGAAGAATGGAAAACAACAGATTCCACGATCGCCATTGTCGCGACTCCTCATCGCAAACCTAAGCTGCTGGTGTTTTACACAAACTCAACCACCATTGGTAAGCCTTACTAAGGAATTGTTACCAACATGTTGATAATAGTAGATAGTTTATGTTTGGGGGTACTCCCTGACGTTGCACTCGATACAATCAAAAGAGGGCCCTAGCATTCAAAAGATAAGGAACCAATTGCTTTTAAAAAAGTCAACCTGCTCATTGAGCCCGTTGCATCCTATTGCCATGTCACTGAAAAACAACGCAGATGGCCCACAATTTTGAAACTGCAGGCAAAATACTGGTTTATTATTGTTTGGTTTGTCCATTCGTTGTGAATATCAGGAAAACAAAAAAAGTATATTTCAATCTCTGGACATCACTATCCCGGTCCACATTTAGGAATGAAACAAACATAATACTATTCTACTCCTGACTATTTCCCGACAAAGAAAAATCTTTGGGTGATCTTTCGACGGTTATAAGATGTTTCCGATCCAGGCCCCCTTCATTGGCGAATAATTGTGCGACAGGCTTATCGAATGAATGTGGCAAAATTTTAATTCTTCAATGAAGGTTGGTTGGAACCCCGTGGCACAATCGGATAGAATGTTTCCAAAGGTTTCTGAGTGAATATGAAAATTGCAAATTTTCCCCGATTGGAACCCCTTTATGGATCAAAAAAGATACGGTCGGCCATATCATATTTCCATTAAAAAAAACTGTATTTTAGAATATTACCATTTCAAATAAAATAAATTAAAAAGGAGGTTTTATTTTGTGAATTGTGTGTTTCCTGTTGTTGTCGGTAAAAAGGAATGAGTGGTGTCAACCATTCACATCTGGCTACACTATGAAGAAACATCCACATCATCCACCCACAACTCAAACCATGTGTTATAAGCTTTTCCCCTGGCATCAAATCAACAAATAAATTGTGATTCCTCAAATGATGCTTCCTGGTAACCCAAAAGGGAACACCAAGGGCTTACTAAGGCATACTGAGCAGGTCATAGTATGCATGCCACATGCATTTTTAAAAACCCTTTGTTTTAACATTGGAATCAGGTGATAAATCACTTTTTTTTGGGTGTAAGGAAAATTTCGAAAATGTTGTGGTGGGAATTGATCCAAAGGAGGCATCCAACCTGCACAATGGTTTTTCCTTTGGCCGCAGCTCTCACGCAAGCACACCCACAATCATTTGCGCGGTGCCGCAGCCTATCTGATTATCTAATGAAGTCTACTCTCTAATCAGCAGAAGAACCACCAGTGCTACTCAGTTGATCCTAGTTGATCTCAGTTGGCATGTTTTCGCCAAAAATGTGAGTAGTCAGGGTCAGTCAACGTCTTTTGGTCGACAAGTTCAGCTGGAGATAGTTTCCTTAGTGTCCAAAAGTGTTAAGTATCAGCTGGGCATACCTAGTAATGTTTACTAAGCTGCCCCATCACTACAAGAATGTTGTGATATCAATGAAATCAGTCTCGCCACCTTTACATAAAATCCAGATTGTGTTTCAAAAGGAAAACTCGTCTAAAAAATGAACAATAAAAAATACCCATATATTCCTGTTGTTGGTCTAGTCACGGAAACTTTGGCCAATCATCTTCATGTTTGACTTTGGAATCCTTAACCTTGGATATGCACCCATTCTTCTTAACCTGCAGTCGAGAAGATGGCATAATCGCCTGTTTGGAACCTACCAAACGCCAGTGTGCAAACTCCACCAAGGAAGTTTGCTTGGATGGTGACGACGCGGAAGCTGACGAATGCTTCATGGCGATCAATGCATCAATGGTAGGGTGCTGGGAGAACCAAAATAGGCTTCGATACCCAAAAATTATTTTCCCCAAATTTGCCCCAAAAGGAATCATTATAGTTGTTCCCATCATTGCATTTTCACCCGAACAATAATAATCACAAGTTTGTCACCCATTGGCGGTTGATTCATTGGTGAAATGTAATCCACATACTACAAATATTATTTCCCAATAGTTGCGTCATTTCCCCTGAACACTCTTTGATTTGCTGTTTTGTCCTCAAGTATGTGGGGTTCAACAGTTGGAAGTTCAACAGTTCCACAATATACATCAAATTGGTGTTTGAAGTTTTCAGGGCCAAACATTGCCCAGACACGACCATATGTTTCACATAACCTAAACACCAACTCCCCCAAAAGATCGGACAATAAGCCTTACATGCAATCATGAATGGCAATAATTATGAAAAATAAACAAAAAAACAATCCTGGGGGTATTACTAAGCCTCAGTACAGCCCCACTTGTAGATTTCTTTAGTAAAAAACATACCACCACTCGTCAGATGATATTGACATGGGACTGGGGGACTGATGGGTGTCAATCAGATCCACGGATGATTCTGTCAACCATCATCCACTACCCCTGTTTGAAGCTGTGTAACGATTTTCAATGTGTAGCGCTGGTCAATGGGTGGAATACTGATATTTGAAGATTGGTCACATAAGTCCTTCAAATAGCTTTCGGATACTTGAAAGTCTCCGAGAGAGCGATCTGCCATACATCTCAGGTTCCTCTGCAATACCTGCAAAGTGGCCTTGGTCCAGGGCGCACAGGATTGGGGCCAGGGGATGCGGGATGTGGTAGGCAAAAAATATCACTGTATGTGCACTAATAAGCTTTACTAAGGAGCTAGTGTGGGTTTTTTCAATCGTTTTGAGCCATTCCCACTATGTTGAATTTGTGGGTCTTTATTGGGCAAAAATATATTCCCTAATAGAACCCGCGGTGACATTTAATTTTCCATTGTAGATTCCATGACATGTTCAATTTAATGTCACAGGGGGGTTACTAGCCCCTGGTAGTGCTGCCAAGGTTCAGATATTTTGTGCTATCTGGATTTGTTCTTTGACTTTGGTGAAGTACAAAATTTCAAAACATAACACCATATTCATTTGGAATAGAACCCCATGGATAAACCCATGGCATTTTGTATTCCCCTTGTCGTTTCAATAACACGTTTACATGTCATTTGTTAGTTACTAGCCCTTGGCAGTGCTGCCACAATGCAAAGACCAGGTTCAACCATTCTGAATACATTTTTTTGCTATAACCTAGACAAACCAACTTGTTGTTGGGATTGAACGGATTCCCAATAGATCCCCGCAATCTCCATGCTGATATTTATATTTCCCGTGATTAACTCAGTGATATGTCCAATTTTGGTGGTGTGCTAGGTACTGGTAGTGCTGCCAAAGTGCATAGACCAAGTTGGACATATTGTTGTCGAATAGCCGCCTCAGATGGAAACTGAAAACTGAACAATGTTGTAAATTGTTGGTGAATCAGTGATATAAATGTAACTAGTTCACCACATATGTTTCCAAGCATACTTGTTTGGTTCCGGGAATTTGGTTCTGAATTTCAATACAGTACCTCAAAAAGATCACGTCGCACTGACTCACAAACATATGTTTAAGTTTAAACAAAAAAACACACACTGGAGATCCCAAAAAAAAGGCGTAATCACCACACCAATGGCAATTGAGGAAAATGCACCTGAACTATGCCACCGAGACTCTCCAGTGCATCGCCATGATCATCATCCAAATTCATCGCAAATGAGTCAAGTGCCTGGGCGCTGTGTTAGGGATCTAAAACAAACAAATATGTTCTACTAAACTCCCCTGTGTAATATTTACTGGCACCTGGGTGGCGTAATTTTACAGAGATAGATGTCCATTAAAAAAAAAAACATGGCTTTGGGTGTATACAATAACGTAGTTCTGAAAGCCGATCTTTATAAAATGACAAATCCCAAGGTTATCAAATCTTTGATCATCCATTTTTTTGAAGTTGGAGCCCTTATTGCCCCGAAATCAAAACCCAGGTGATTACTAGTAGCTTACTAGGGGGTTCTGCTAAATACAATGGTTGGCATTGGCAAATGCGATGGGTAACCCTTTCCAAAACATCAAAACCTTGGTATACAATTGTTCAGATCAGTCCCTGAATGGAAATTTCATTCAAATTTTTATGTTGCCTCCAATATGTTGATGGTTGTCAAAAGCAAAACATTTTTTACAGTGTGTGGACCCTGGTAAATCAAATTTGGAGCACTGAAAACATGTATTTTGTTGGTGATTGGTGGTTTAGAATTTTAGGGGTACTCCACAGATACTGAGGTAAACTTTTGGATTTCAAAACACCTGTGCCCAATGGTCACCCTTCTGACTCTAGTAAGCCTTACCTGGCTCTCAAAGAATTGACAAAATTGAGATTCAATCGACAAACATCATTTGATAAAATAAATATACTCCCTTGGCTCAGCCTGGTCAAGGTTGTGGCTCACAATGGTGTCTTTTTTTGGCTCTGCAGTGGCAACTGCATGTGGTCTTTGGATTGAAAGCGGAGGACTGTCAGACTGTCCGTCTGCATTCCCTGTCCATTGATTGCATTGTGACAGTGACAGTGCCTAGTAATGGAACAGCCAACTCTTTAGATTTTCTTGTTGGCTGTTTTCAAATCCAAAACATCCATCGGCTTGAAATTGGCAACAAGCCCCTTTCTATTTCGAGCTTTGGGCGACATCCGTTTGCTTGCCATGACATGACCGATCCTCTCAAATCTCTCAACTGATTCTAACGCATCTAGTGGTGTCCAACATGGAGAAAGAACACGGCTTGCCCGTGCCCTCTTTGGAGCCCATGGGCTTGATACTGCACTGGGTCGTTTCTTGGCGCGCTTCTCAGGAGTCTGGAACATGATGGAATTGGAAAGGGCAAGCTGGTTGTTCACAGTCTCCCTGATCTTCACGAACCTTGGAAAACATATTTGAATCATTGGAGTGGCTGTGAGGGATACTCTATACTTGTGTGCCCCTGCTAAGCCTTAGCAATGGCCTACTCAGTGGATTTTCCCCCACAGGAAAAAGGTGTAGTAGCAGGATTGTATACCCACCCCAAAAAAAAACATGCCATGCAAATCACAGGTACGGGGAAGTGCTATGACTGGGAGACGCCATGGAAAATTATTTCACCTTTTTTAGTTTCAATCTCCAGCTGTACTTGAGCCTCATTCAATGCTGTTGACAATGGTATTTGTATGCTATTTGATTCAATGTTCCAGGGTACAATAACTCACATGAAGTCTCAGGAAGTCTGCAAATTACGATATGAACTGTTTTCCCTTCCCTTTGCGCAACGCACCTCTGTCAGGCGGAGGTGTCAGGTATTTCATGGGGCTCCCATCCAGTACTATTCCCAAAGCAGCATACGATGTAAACACCTATTGCATGGTCTTTTGATTGAACAATTGCACATCTACACCTTACTAAGCCTTACTACCATGCTGTCTGAATACTGGTTGGTCCGAGCACTCTTCACATAAAATTAATCCTCCACTGATTGTGAGGGTGATGACCTAGGATTCACTGGGTCATGGAGTCCTGGAACGGACTGCTTCTCGGCAATGCGCGCCCGCTTGTCCGGGTTGCCCTCCTTGTCGTGATTCCTGGGCTTTGGCACTGGCAAGTAGTCATTGAATCATTCAGTTTCAAAAGGCATAAGTTTTTTGAAAACCCACCATGGTTCCCTGTTACACACTGTTGTCAATGTCTAGAAAACCTCAATATCTGAAAAAAAATACTAGAAACCATATTAAATGGTAGTCAGGATGCTCGTTGCGTCGCTTTGCGTAAGATTTCTTCTCAAATGATTCCACACGGAATGCCCTCGTTTCCACGGGGTTGCCCAGATTCTGGATCCACCATCTGCCATCACTGCTTCTATTCAATGTGAATGAATTGCCACGCAATGGGACGATGTAGTCATGGGTATGCAACACTTGGTGAGTCCGGCAATCTTCCAAGTACGGAAATTTCTCATCATTCAAGGCCTCCTGTGCGAGTGACCCACATCCATACCCACAAAAAAAGAAATACACAGATTGCGTAATGCATTTATTTTTCGTTAATTTGTCATATACATATGTGTGGGCCTTTACTAGTGCTTGCTAAGGTGTCCACAAGTTTTTAAATAGGCTTGGTACTTTACTAGTGGGTACTAAAGCCTACATGAATCAAATCACCAATGATTTTATTATTTTACATTGATTAGATTTTTTGGGGGTTCGTCTTTTTTTCTGTATGGTCCTGCTTATCCAAATGCTCCTGTAACTTCCCACATTCATCTTCAGCTTCGGAATCCTCAGAAAGGCCATTCAAACTGCCATTCTCAAGCGGCAATGGGGAGCCAGATTGCTCCATCCCGGGAAGCAATGAAGGCTCATAACTTTGACTGAGATCTGGCTGAACATCACCGCCACTGGATGCCAAGAGGTCCTTGATAAGAAGATCAGACCCACTCCCCTGTGTAATCACCTGCTCTCCGTCAACAACCTGGATGGTGTAGAATCCATTCCCTTTCACTTCTAGCTCAGGAAGATGGATTGATTTGATCACGGCACCATTCTGAATCACCCGCAGCAGCCACTTGCCTGAGATATACTTCACATCGTACTCTGCTGAGACATCACCTTGGGTATGCAAGGTCAAATTAACCAACTCGTTGTGAAAAATCATGTAAAGAGCTATTGGTAAGGCTTAGCAGGAGCATGCCGACTTTCTAGGGCTCATGATATTTCATGTTTCCAACATGTCAAAAACACCGGTGACATTGTTAGTGCCAAACCACCTCCAGAATCAGCACCCTGCGTGATCTTTGAGTTCATCTCCTGCATGATTGACTTGACCTTTTCAACTGCTATGGCCGGAGTGTAGGGGTGGTTCTCAAAGTATGATCCAAGGCGAACATATTCACGGCGGAGATCTCGCAAACACTTCTCCTTGTTCGCGCGCCTCAGTTTAGATCTGGAGATTGGCCACCTGGGGAGAGGAACAAATTACAAGTTACAGTTACAAGAGTTTTTGCAGTTACAATAGTGTGGTGGGTGTTAGTAAACATTTAGTAAAGCACCCAATGAACCAATGCTAAAACCTGACATAACTTAACAAAAGCAAATGTGGTGCTACAGATTCAAAATCAAACAACAACTAACAATACCAAACAAGGACAAAGGACTCAGGGATTTTGTGCGAAGGTTCCATGTCCACACCCAGATAAATCAAGCACAGCATGCTTTCCCGGTTGAGACGCTCAGTGAAGATGCTGGTCATCTTGGCGGGGTCCATGTGCTGAAGCCATTCACGGAGCTGATCGTCCTTATGCTAATTCGGTGGCCATTCCACAAAGCCAAAAAAAAAAGCAAAAATGAACAATGAATATACATGAGCTGGTTCAAGATTGGGCTGGGTTGGTTACACAGTGACTGAGTGAAAACACAACTAATATATATAATAATAATTGGGTGAGTGGTTGGGGTAAGCCATAAGCTGGGCCTGCTAAGCATTACTAAACCAAGTGTCAGACATATAGTTGATGGAGTGATAGCTGCTGGAGTACTTGCTGATGTTGCTCTTTCGAGTAGCACCAGAACTCGATGGTGTTTTGGATCTCCCTTGTGGAAATTCACCGGCAAGGAACCCATTGCTCCACCTGGGCATGTAAATATAGAATTTGATAATTTCCCAGACAAAAATGGTGGAGCCGTTTGAAACAGTTGAGCGGTCAGCCGTAGTCAGTCGTCTGTCCCCCTATCCCCCATTATGACAAAAAATAAGGAATGCACACTATTGGATCCTTCTTCTCGACTTCGGAATGGAAGATAGCCACCCCGTTGTACTTCATGGTGGCCGGGTCACTGCACATGGGGTTGATCACCGCCATAGTCTTCATGGCAGTGAAGTAGACACCACACTCTGGGAAAACAACTTACTTGAGTAAAATTTTGACAGTGGAAAAACATATAGAAATTTTGCACTTCCTGATCCTTTACTAGGCTGTTGATCCTTGTGAATGGCACTGGTGCATATGGATAATGTTTTTTTGGACTGAAATATAGGATTACCAATAACATATATAATGAATAAGCAGCCAATGACACGCAACCAATACACAGTAACCCCCTCTGGAATCCTATGGGAATGCAACCAAACCCCTTTCAAGGGTTACCCACCAACCATTTGCTACTAAAGCATAATATGTGTTTTCTATTATCATATATTTACCTTTGGGTGGGTTGGTTGATTTCCTGCAATCCACATGAACACCAAACAAAGTGCATGTTGTTCCTTTTTTTTGGATCTGGCAAATCTCAGAGATGTTTCACTTCAGCGGAACAGGGGCTCCAATTGAGACCAGTCAATGCCACAGCATCAATGAATCAGTACTCACTAAGCCTTAGTAGTACCCCAGTGGGAAATATATTCTTATGTGTTAGTATTATTGCTTGATTATTAATAGCAATTAAAAAACAAACTGGAAATGTGGCAACTGACACCTCCCTGATGACGCTGTGAGTTGGCTTGGGACATTTTTAGTCAAACAAATGACATCAAGTAACAAGGAGCACTACAGTTTGATTAGCTAATACCTCAGGCCAGTTGTACTTTATTACAAAAAATACCCCTAAGCCACTTCAAGATGACTGAATCGACATGATTGTATGGTAATTTACAGACTCATGACTACTCATCCGGATCCTTCTTATCCGAAGAATCAACAATGTCCTGCTCATCCTCCTCATTCATAGTGGGCATTCCTTCCTCGGCATGAGCATCTTCCTCACCATGGGTGGTACTGCGAACTGGGGAAGCCTTGGACGGAAAGGAGTGCTCCTTTTTGGCCTTCTTCAACGGAGATTTTGTAGCATCACCAAACCTCAGATAGTAACCCAACTAATTTCAAATTTACAGTAATTAAAAACTAAAAGCAGGTAATAGTAAGCACTACTAGGCACTAGTAGTAAGTAAATTCTGGGTAGGGCATATGCATCTCACAACATTGTTTGTTCCATCTGCCCCTCCCCAAACATGGGCAATAGAAACAATCAGACAAACATAGAATCCAATTTTGGAGTATACTTCATTTTCTGGAGTGAGTGGGTAACCAGACAATGAATTTGTCAATGAGAAAAAAATGGTTGAAAGCAAAAAGTAGTTCAACCCCCAGAGCAACTCCTCTTCACCATCCTTCTCTTTGGGGGGATCCACAGGTGCCACACGTGGAATGGCATTGCTGCGAAGCTCCAACTTGGCTACGTACCTGGGCTTCACTTGGTTGTCATGGTCCTTTACATACCAAGCGAAGGAATCGGGGTGTTGCTTCAATTCAAAGTTATTGCCACCCAGGGGAATCACGTAGTTCTCAGTGTGAAGAATCTGGTGAGTCGGAGTGTTCTCCAAGAACGGGTATTCCACATTGGGCGCGTCCTGGAACTAAACAGAGGTTTGAAAAGACTAGTCAGAGAGGACAAATCAGGGAATTAAAATCAAGACTTTCACATTTTATGTTTGGTGATTTCAACATGTTCACCCGTTCAACCATTGATTTAATTTTAGTAAATTTGAAGGTAGATTCATAGGATGTGGAATATTGTAACAGTGCCACTAGTAGCCATTACTAGTCCCTTTGTTGATCTTTCACAACTTTTATCCTCCAGTGCATTCAATTCATCATCATCATCCTCAAGGGCATCGAGCTCTTCTGCGGCCTCCTCCTGTTTGAACATCTGTTCCACATGAAGACCCTCAGTTTCACCGCCTTGCCAGACATAGTTGTTGTCCCCATTAACAATGATCTGGTAGAAGCCTTGACCATCATCATCAATTGCGGGAAGGTCAATAGCTTCAACAATACCGTCCTTGCTACGAACAACTTGCCACTTACCCTTGAGGAATCGCACGAAGTACTCCACGTCCATTCCTACAGTTTCTTTCCCCAAACATCACAACCCCGTTTTACACACAAAAATCAAAACATCTTATTTTTGTTAATGACAAATTTAGAAGGCAGGGGGCCTTAGTAGTGGCTGGTGAAGTGTGTTGGTCATGTGTGGATGATTCTGCAACCCTTTGGTGAGCTTTAGTACTCACCCCCTTGAGAGATTTAGTAATGACCCATGGTGTTCACATTTATGCAACCTGGTATCCCGCCCTCTTCTTCGGCTGCTTGCCGGCTGCTTTCGGCATCTTTCCAACCTTTGGGGCAGGCACGCGACTCAAGTCATCCGTGTTCACCTCAGCCTTCATCTCTTGCAATGCAGTCTTGCCCGTGTACTTCTTCGGACCCTGGCATGAGCGGAGGTCAGGCGATGTTGAGTTTATTTGTGGAACTAGGGGTATTATTTCAGATATAATTTTAAAAAGTATTGGCAATACAAGAATATTGTTGAAAACTGTACCAATCTATGCCCAAGCCCAGTCAACTATGTCTTTCTTCTCAGAACAGAACTACACTTCATGCACCTTGAATGGCTCTTGCAATCGGACATACTCTTTCTGGATCTCCTCCAAGCAAGTCGCCTTACACATCCTGAATTGACAAGGAAAGGCTGGGCAAAGTGAAATAATCAACATATAAAAAGGAAAAAAATATTAAATAATATATCCTTAGTAATGCTTACTGAGGTCCTTGTCTATTCATGTACATTAATGATCAAACATGTTTCAATTGCAACACTTACTCTGGACCAAACTGGAGCGTCGATGGAAGTTTCCCAGAGGGAGGCAATCCAGTGGCAACCCAAACCAATGCCATCAGTTCATCTCGTCCACACCGCTGAAGAAAAATGGAGGTCATGTTGTCAGAGTCCATGTGCGTGAGCCATTCATGAAGCTCTTGCTCCTTGCAAAACCACCATGACATTTATTTATGTTTGGATACTTCTAGTATACCAACCTAAAATTGGGTTTGTTTTACATTTACTTCCCAAAAAGACTATCATGGTATGGGGAGGTGCCCAGCTTTACTTTTTTATTGAACGTATTGTTAAAAAGGAAGGACTATTCCATCAGACCCCTCTGGTAAGGACTACTAAGGCCAGGTACCACAAGCCATTTCCACTTGTTGATCAGATTGGGGTTTCTTTTTTAATCAAGAAAAGCTTCAGAGAGATGATCAACCTTGGAATAAGATTTGGGATAGTTGCTCTTTGTCTTTCGACCAGCTGGAGCAGTCTTGGCCAGACGAAGTCGGCCATCCGCAGGCCTGGATTGGTTTGCTGGTTGTAAATCAATGGTGAACCATCATCATTATTGAGTTCAAAACACAAGTACTGTTAGAGGTTATTTACTAGGCATTACTTGCACTAAACTAGCACCGCCACAACTGAGTATCCCACGCAGGTGGAGGGGCCATAGCAGACACCGCCTTTCCTTGCTTAGGAACTGGAACCAACATACTTCCTGATCCTTTGCCTGTCCCTTTGGTTGCAGCTGGGACTGCCATAGCCTTCATCTCTTCGGGTGAGAGGCGCTTTCGCATAGGAGCAGACATAGGGAATGTCAAATCCAGAAGTCAGGTCACTAGTCTTTCAGTAGCCTTGAGCACACACACTCATGTAAAACATGGTAAAAGAATGTCAGAATCTCATCGATACCCTCAATAACGGACAGTAGGGCTAAATATGAGTCACCATCCCAAGCCTCAAACAGAACTCGCATTGTGAGATTTATTCAATCCCCAAACTGGCATATGAGATTCAATGACACAAGATCTGAAACATGTTGACTACTAATCATTACTAACACTTTACAATGTGCGAAAAGCCTGGCTTTTGGTTCACTGAGTGGGCACATGTGTGGCATTTTCGAGATGAATTATCTCCTGTACTGCCTAGGTTCAGGGGCTCACAATGCAGGTCCGAAGCATGACACTGCAAGCAGCATCACGACTGCACTATTTGCAAAGTGAAAACTGTTTCCACAAACACTGACCCCTCTTGAAGCATCCATTGACGGCAGAGGTTCTTTAAGACCCAAAGCATGGGCAACCTCAGTTGTCACTGGAAATCCTAATGCAGCCATCTTCTCTGATGCTACAAGCCATCTCTTTCTGAATGGAATCCAAAACTTTCCATCAACCCGTCGGAATGTAGGAATGGCACCGGAGGTAGGAGACCATGTGACACTGTAGCGTGTGTTGTCACCAAGGAAGAACATTGCATTGGGATCAGTGGCTGGGTCTACATTGAACTTCTGTTTGTAGAGATCCGTGTAGTTGTGGACCTCTGAAAGTTCTCTCTCATTGAGCAGGTAGGTCAAATCTGAGCAATCCTGATCAGGAAAACGACTAAGATTAGGACACACAGCATCCTTACCAGGGCCTACTAAACCCTCTGGGGAAACCAACACTGAAATAAAATTGGCATTAATTATGCAAAGTATCAAACCGAAATGGTTTGTTCCGAGTTTTTGCCACCCTCATGGCATCAGATCAAATTTGTGCCGCGGTGGCAACACAGTAATGCTGTGGCTCTGTGTGGATGTATTTCTTCAATGTTCTACTGATTTCAGCATATGCATTTTCTATGTTGTAAAGGTATCTGCATCTGGTCCTGTGACAGCAGAATATGTACACTCGGTCTCTGTTCACTCCCTTCAAACCCAGATCCCCTGGTGAAACTTCCAAGGGGATGATGATGTAGGCATCTTCAAGGAGATCCCGGACCATCTGCAGCTTGATGCCCTTGCCGTGGCTCGATTGAATTCACAGGCTGGGTGTGCACCAGGGGTTTACTAATACATACTAATACTTATTTGCTCCATACTTCAGCATCATGCAAAAGTATAGTATGTTTCCGGCTTTATTTTGTGTGATGTACTCTGTTGTGTAATGTATTGTTTTAAAAAAAATCTCATTCAAGTAATGTATTGTTACTGATGTATTAGTATATTGTCATGTGTATGTTTTCGTGATGTTTCCAAATAGTCACATTATGACATCTTATACTAGCAATTTTCCGGTTGGTTTGGCACCCAAAAAAAAGGCCCCAGGAACCCATCACATATGTAGGAAAACTAGAGGAAAAATGCTATTGGGAGTATACTTGTGGGGGCCTTTTTTGGGGGGTGGCAAACCAACAGGAAAATCAAATTACAATCTTACACAAAAAAACACTAGGAACAGGAACACCTCAGAGTCGTGACCTCCTAGTAACACTCAGTAAAGGCATACTAAGCACATACAGGTATCTCTGACATTCTCGATGATGATCAGCTTGGTTTGTAGTTGTTTATGCCGTTTGGCCCATGCTATGTAGACTGGTCCAGTGGGACCCTCCTGGAACTTCCTCTTCCTGTTTGCCCTGCTGTTGTCCGGACAAGGGAGGCCTGATAGGTCAACATCAGCCTCTGTTGGCTGTAAGGCATTGCAATATTTGTTGTGGGCGTGGCAGAATTGTTCACCCTTCAAATGCACACCTTCGACCCTTTGTCTCTTTTCAGAGAAACTACCAGTAGTCAACTGTGCGGACTCTGGGATCAACTTCAAGATGTCCCCAAAGATACAAGGCAAAGTTCCACTGTCGGAAAAGCTATTCATCCATGCATGGTGGTCAATAATCAATTGCCTACATGCTGCGTCAATTTCCTGGGATGGGTTTTTAGACAATGGTAAACCACAAAGACACCAAGTTTTTTTTGGTAAAATCCCGGTATACCCTGACTGGTGTTTGAAAAAATAAAATGTCGTCGGTTTCTGAAAAATACCAGGCTTCCCAACATGCAACAGATCGCAAGAGAGGGCGGTTTGATATCCTCTCTGATTGGTTGACCACATGCAACATGACTGAAGCAGCCATTTCACCAGAGTACGCACCAGTACATGCAGATGTCATACGTAGTTCATGGCGTTGGAGAAGGAAGGATGCCTGTTAGGGCAAAAATATGGAAATTTGTTTGGGTGATTGCTAAACCATAGTCAACCCCGTTGTGTTATGTGTTGCTTACTAAGTAAACACACCATATCTGTTGAGGGGTTAGTAAACATCGTGTTGTGGTCCTACAACTTTTCCCCAGCCTGAAGACACCACTGGGGCAAGATTCTATCATGAAGGACAGCCCATGCCATTCCCAGTCCACGAGTTGCAGTCATCAAGGTACTCTCTTGTGGATCAACCTGAATGATAGGTGTTCTGGATGGAAAGGCCCAATTTGAACTCCCCCCAAGAAAAGATGCCAAAAAAACATCCAAAAAACACACCCCGCTACCCCCCGCTGTTTTTTTTGGCAAGCCACATTGAAAATCACAAATGCTAGCAATTCCCAAAGAATTATTTGGTACCCTACTAAGGCTTAGTACCCCTTCCCAGCTGGAAGTCTATGTGACCTGACGCCCTGTGCCAAGGAACATCAAATGGATGCACTGGTGAACTGCTTTTGCTCGAAGACAGATTGCAGTCAGTGGCCTCTTGATTGGAATTTTGTGCATAAGTATGCCTGGATACATATGACACAGAGTCCTCACATGGCACACGAGGAGCCAAGAACTGGCTGAACATAGCAGGTGCTTCGGAACACCCTTGATTTCAATTAGATTTTGAGCCAGCTTGTCAGTGGCACGGTGGCTCAAAATTCCAAGCTATGTCTGTAAAGGGGTATCTTAGTGATAATGAAGTGCACAAAAACAAAATGGAAGGCCTGGCAATGATAGGAATCACAAACATAAACAGATCTTATTTGTTTAATACAAATTGTTCGGGCACATGCTTAGTGGCTGAGTTGAAACAAAGCTGTTCCCCTGTCTACCTATCCTGTATCAATCCTAACCTGTGTGTCCTTTACTAATCATGCTATAGTTGTTATGCAAGACCCGATCTACCAACTTCACATTCAATCCCTGGTGCCCCATTGTATTCCTTACTAACATGAATTGGGCACAGTACCACGGTCTTTCCCACACTGAGCTTCGCCAAAGTTGCAACGGGAGGGCCATATGCTCCCAAGCTCAACTCGTGAGGATACAGCAGGCAGATTTCCAAGGGACATTTGCCGATGTCGGACCCATCAATCAGCACCTTAAACAATGTCAGATCTTGCCCTCAAATGATATACAACGGCATTAATTAATGTTAGTGATCATGCCCACTACCAGGCCTTACTAGAGTCATGCAATGTAAGTGTAAGTATGTTTTGGTTTTGGTGTCGCCATGAGGAAAATATGGCTACAATATGCGGCAAGCCACAGTGAAGTGCTTCATGTCCTTGAACTCGATTCTTGCACGTGAAATGTATGCAGCCTCGGCTTGTTTGTGCAGTGGGATTATGGAAACCATTCTTTCAGTTAGTCGGGCTGGTAGTGACTAGCTTAAAACAGTCAGGTGCATTATAATCCATCCCATGCATTCCGAAACTCATTCCTGCCGACAAATAACACACATATGATATGCCAAAGAAGTTGTTGTGAGAGGACAAGTTTTGCCCCCAGCTTCCCGGATAGCTCGGCCTAGCCATCTCTCCTTAGCTTGATGATCTCACAGCATACATAAAATAATGCAATTATATAGTATTTTACAGGTCCCTACTAAGCATTAGTAGACAGCCCCATAGTTGTATAATATGAATCAATGAAAACCGCAAATAAATTAAATCCGTTTCGATTTTTCAACCCTAGATTCTGATGCTGTATACAAAAGTCCAGCTGCCTTCGCAATTGTGGTTGCAGATGAGATGCCAGCCCTCCTTCGAGCCCGATATTTCTTCCGATCCTGGTTTCCTTCTGAAAGATAGTATTTCAAAAACATGTCCTGCCTCTCATCTTCAGAGTCTGTGTCCCCAAGCTGATTTGCCAGCAACTGTGTTGAATACTGGATCAGATTTGGTAGCAGGACACGTTCAAGTCTCTCACACAAACGGGTGAGGAGTGTGTAGGATACTACCTTCAGAAAACTCAAGTTTCTTTTGATACGCCAGGTCTGTACATGCTGCGGTTTGTGGAACACTAGTGGCCAGATGATAAACTGCTCTATTGCTACCTTCCCAGAGTCGTCAATGAACTTGTCAAGATAATTCACAGATCTATCAGCGACCTCAGCATTCCAACATTCTCTCATCGCCTCCAGCATAGACTGGGTGAATGGTTGGAACAAGTTTTCCTCACTGAGAGTTGTCGTCATGGGCTGAAAATTCACATCGGCATTGTTTCTCATATCCTCCCAGGATGTTGTTGCTTCCGGGGACACAAAATCAAAGGCCCCACAATTGTAGCATGACATCTTGATGACTTCACACAAGATTTTGCACGTTCTTGCCCGGGTTGGTTCACTCCGTTTTGTGTTGCTCATACCCCAGACCAGGGATGCTAAAACCACGGAGGTTTGTACATAGTAGGTAAAGGTTCCTTCTGACATTTTCAGCCGGATCAACTCAGGAACCTCGACTCCAGGCCAAAGAGACGCATGGACTTCTTTGATGCTGCTCAGATTTTCATTGAATCTGGAAAGTTTTTTCTCTTTTGCTCGGGATGCTTCAAACAAGAAATTTGTCACATTTGCCAATTTCCACAAGTGCTGCTTCGAATTTATTTCAGTTGGTGGTGATGCCACGTGGCATTCGTTCCCATCCAATTTCAGCAAACCTCAGCAATTCGTGATATGGGGATTTGATTGAGGAGATTCGCAGTGATGTAGCATCCTACACCTTTTAGTAAGGCTTAGCAAACCGACCTATCACTGAATCAGTCACCAATTCATAGTTCCATTTTTTTTAAGCGTAGGAGGTATTAGGAGAGATGAGAGATTGTTGAACCCAATCGAACCCATTTGTCAGGAAGCAGCATAAACAACTTATTTGTTTGTATGTAATTGTCCGTTAATGTAAAAATACTGAACACCACAAGAAACAATAACGATGGATGCCATTAGTAAGGCCTACCAAGCCCCACTATAGCACTATAACCAAAAAGGAAATCAGTACAAACCATTTACTTATCAAGAATCACTGTTTGTGTATGACTATTTTTTAATGATGTATATAATATATATGAAATGTAAATGTGAATCAGCAAACCCATGCATGATCCAAGAAATTGATACTGGTTTGTTTTGACCAAGTTGCATCCATTGACAGCCAAGGTGTCATAGATCATCGCAAGATCCAGAAGCAAGTGGAAAAAATGCATGGAACGCCGATGTCCGATGAATGGAATGTGTCAGGGTGCTTGATCTATTAAAATATGATTTCTCATTTTTTGTAACAGCAAAGTTCAATGCCCTGATTTTAAGGTACGCCCTGCCCCCTCCCTTTCAAATTCAAACTCCTTTGCGACCGTGGGGAGCAACAAGGGGACATGTGGATAAATTTCAGGGCCGTTTGACCCTTGAACCGTGTTTTTTTGCAGCTGGATGTGTGGACGGCAAAACTTAACTTTTATATTGGTGGATTTTTCTATGGCAGAATATATTCAACGACACCACATGAAAATCAACTGGAATCATTAGTCTCTGGATTATTGATCAGTTGTGAACCACACAAAATAAAGATCTGATCACATGTTCCAAGGGAAAAAAAAACAATAATAATGTTTGAATGAAGTTGGTCAATCGGATATTTGACTCCTGACTACCAGAGCCTACTAGTGGTTTGTTTGTTCTTTAGTAGTGCTGGAAACTGGTTAAATTTAATGGACCCTAGACAACTCCTGGTAAACAGACCCTGGCAAAACCATAAGGTATTTTTTTTGGCAATTGGGCACCATTGGACCAAGTCTTGAAAGGGTGCAAGGGCTTTACTAAACATTGCAGGTCCCATATATTTCATTCTCGGGCCACTAACTGTTCTTTTTTTCATGTCATCTTGCATTAACCCACCAACTTTTTTAGTAAACCCCAGGCCCAGGAGCTAAAACTCACAACCATCAGCACTAGTAAAGCCTACTAGGGGACTGCTGCTTGTGAAACATTTGGGAATCATTGGGCATTGTACGATGTTGCAAACCACCCCTACTAAGCTTGACTAAGGTACTGATGTGTGTGAATCATTTGGGAATCATTGAGCATTGCATGATGTTGCAACCATCCGGAACCCAACAGGGATTAGTAACGTTTTGTGGTTGAAGCACTGGTGCTATGGCAAGAGTGGATGTCATCTACTAAACAAATGGTCGGTACGAAACTTGCCCTTCAGGAAGGGTACATGGGGTTTACTCAACATTTTGGTGGGTTTTGTAACATGATGTGAAGAAAAAACAAAGAAAAAACACACACACAAAAAAAAAAAAAAACTATCTATTTTCATTTTTGCAGTGTTTTTTTTCGTGTTTTTTTTCACATTGGTTTCGTTTTGGTTTCACATGTTTTCTTTCTCAGGTGACCTGATGACCATGGAACAAAAAAACGGTAAAAAAAAACAAGACAACACAATATCAAAGTTTTATAGAAAGTTGCCTGTAAGTTGTGTCACAAAAATATCTGGGAGAGAAAATGTTTAGTGAATCCCTTACACCCTTGCCACAACCCACCACTCAATCAATACAAACAAAAAAAACACTAAACCTTATGGGTTTGTTGAAGTCTTTTTGTGGTTAGGGACCTGGTAAGCCATTGCCCTACTCCTAAGCTTTATTAAGGTCCTGATTCTACAGATTTTTGTGAATCATTTTGGATTCATGAGAACTTTGGGATTAGGGACCTGGTAAGCCATAGCCCTACTACTAAGCTTTACTAAGGTCAGATGTTTGTGAATCATTTGGGATTCATGAGAACTTTGGGATTAGGGACCTGGTAAGCCATAGCCCTACTACTAAGCTTTACTAAGGTCAGATGTTTGTGAATCATCTGGGATTCATGAGAACTTTGGGATTAGGGACCTGGTAAGCCATAGGCCTACTGGCCTACTACTAAGCTTTACTAAGGTACTTTTAAAAGCAGTTTTTTTCTTATTTTTTTTTCCAACTATAAAAGTGACATTTTGGGGTCGAAGTCCTCGGGCATGGCTTTCCGCCAACGCGCGCGCGCGCGTTGGCGGAAAGCCATGCCCGAGGACTTCGACCCCAAAACGGGAGGACACGACGGGGAGACACAACGAGAAAACAACAACGGAAAAATGATGCCAAATGAAATATTTTTTTTTAATAATTTTTTTTGAAATATTTTTTTTAAATATTTTTTTTTGAAATTTTTTTTTTCGAAAATATTTTTCTATAAATTTTCTATAAATTTCCAAAATAAAAATAGAAAAAAAATCTAAAATTAATTTATTTAATAGTTTTAAAACAATGAATGTATATAAATTGATTCAAAAAAACACAAAAATTTATTTCATATTTTTTCGAAAAAAAATATATTTCGAAAAAAAAATATTTCAAAAAAAAATATTTCAAAAAAAAATATTTAAAAAAAAAAATATTTTAAAAAAAATATTTCATTTGGCATCATTTTTCCGTTGTTGTTTTCTCGTTGTGTCTCCCCGTCGTGTCCTCCCGTTTTGGGGTCGAAGTCCTCGGGCATGGCTTTCCGCCAACGCGCGCGCGCGCGTTGGCGGAAAGCCATGCCCGAGGACTTCGACCCCAAAATGTCACTTTTATAGTTGGAAAAAAAAATAAGAAAAAAACTGCTTTTAAAAGTACCTTAGTAAAGCTTAGTAGTAGGCCAGTAGGCCTATGGCTTACCAGGTCCCTAATCCCAAAGTTCTCATGAATCCCAGATGATTCACAAACATCTGACCTTAGTAAAGCTTAGTAGTAGGGCTATGGCTTACCAGGTCCCTAATCCCAAAGTTCTCATGAATCCCAAATGATTCACAAACATCTGACCTTAGTAAAGCTTAGTAGTAGGGCTATGGCTTACCAGGTCCCTAATCCCAAAGTTCTCATGAATCCCAAATGATTCACAAACATCTGACCTTAGTAAAGCTTAGTAGTAGGGCTATGGCTTACCAGGTCCCTAATCCCAAAGTTCTCATGAATCCCAGATAACTCACAAAGAAGAACAAATCCAAACCTCAATTAGAGATTAGAGAAAAAATAAACCAAAAGCAAAAAAAAAACTGTTTGTTTTCATGTTTAGTAAATACCAGGCACCCTTCCGGAAGGGCAAGCTTCGTACCGACCAATTGTTTAGTAGATGCCCCCCGCTCTTGCCAAAGCACCAAGCTTCGTACCGACCAATTGTTTAGTAGATGCCCCCCGCTCTTGCCAAAGCACCAATCTTTCAACCACCAAAATGTTTAGTAAAATCCAGACCCTCTTCCCAAACACCAAGTAGTCCCAGTCACAGCCATCGTATGACACAAAACCGTTTAAAGCTTACTAAGCCTTATACGTCTGTGCCACTCCCTTTGGGTCAATCTGTGATATTTCCTTGATGAACAATTGTGTGAAGAAAACAGCTATTGGCCATAGAATGACATATGTGGGATGAAAAATCCTTAGTAAAGACCTGACACCTTGCCACCACCCACCAGCCCAATCAAGATGTTTCCAATCATGTCCAACGGGAAAAAAACGTTACTAATCCTTATGGTTTTGCCGGGTGTTCGGTGGCGGGGGGGGTTTATAAAGCTATGATATTTGTTCCGGGAAATTTCAAATGAACAAAATGTTTCCAAATGGACAGTGGCGGTGCCCAGAAATCCGGGCCCTGCTTCTTTACAAGAAATCTCGTGTGCTGTCACTTACAATGCTGCCAAAGGCAAGGTGACATGTCTCACCCCTGCATTCTCGCAACTTTGAAAGAAAATGCAATTTGCATCCACAGCAAGTGTCTTTGGAAGGTAAGCTTCGGTGGTATGCCCAACAGCCGCAACGTTTTATTTTTACAAATCTTTCTGAACCATGCTGCAAAGCCAAGCGCTGGAAACACCTCAGCTGGGTTTCCGTGAATTAAAAAGGCCACAAATCCTGTTGAACTTGACCTGCCTCTGCACCAAAGCCTCCCAGGCCTTCTCCGGAACCTTCTCCGGAACCCTGTTGAACCTGACCTGGCTCTGCACCAAAGCCTCCCAGAACCTCCTCCGGAACCTTCACCGGAACCCTGTTGAACCTAACCTGGCTCTGCACCAAAGCCTCCCGGAACCTTCTCCGGAACCTTCTCCGGAACCCTGTTGAATCTGACCTGGCTCTGCACCAAAGCCTCCCGGAACCTTCTCCGGAACCTTCTCCAGAACCTTCTCCGGAACCCTGTTGAGCCTGACCTGTCTCTGCACCAAAGCCTCCCGGAACCTTCTCCGGAACCTTCACCGGAACCCTGTTGAACCTAACCTGCCTCTGCACCAAAGCCTCCCGGAACCTTCTCCGGAACCTTCTCCGGAACCCTGTTGAACCTGACCTGGCTCTGCACCAAAGCCTCCCAGAACCTCCTCCGGAACCTTCACGGGAACCCTGTTGAACCTGACCTGGCTCTCCAGCAAAGCCTCCCAGACCTTCTCCAGAACCTTCTCCGGAACCCTGTTGAACTGACCTGACTCTGCACCAAAGCCTCCCGGAACCTTCTCCGGAACCTTCCCGGAAACCTGTTGGACCTAACCTGCCTCTGCACCAAAGCCACCAACACCTTCTCCGGAACCTTCTCCGGAACCTTCTCCGGAACCCTGTTGAACCTGACCTGGCTCTCCAGCAAAGCCTCCCAGACCTTCTCCGGAACCTTCTCCGGAAGCCTTTTGAACCTGACCTGTCTCTGCACCAAAGCCTCCCAGACCTTCTCACCTGGTTGAACCTGACCCAACGCCTGCACCAGTGCACACCGGAGCTATTCTGGGCACACAAGTCTTCAGGCACTTAATCCCTTCTTTTAATCCTTTTAATCATTTTCATCCTTTTACTCCCCCAAAAGGCTCTGGAGGATTTAAAGGATTAAAAGGATTAAGTCATTTAATCCTTGTTATTCTTTTAATCCTTTTAATCCTCAAAAAGGCCCTGGAGGATTAAAAGGATTAAAAGGATTAAATGATTAAAATATGTCGTTCAACGGCTTGGACCGGGAATTCCGGACCCCCTGGAGAATTAAAGGGATTAAAAAGATTAAAAAGATTAAAAAGATAAAAAGGATTAAACCATTTAATCCTTTTAATCCTCCAAAAGGCTCTGGAGGATTAAAAGGATTCAAAGGATTTGATCAATTAACCCTTTTAATCCTTTTAATCCCCCAAAAAGCTCTGGAGGATTAAAAGGATTAAAAGGATTAAAAGGATTAAAAGGATTAAAAGGATTAAATGATTTCATCCTGTTAATCTGTTTGATCCTCCAGAACCGTCATAGTACCCAAAGGTCTCTCTAACATATATATATATAATTAGATACGTATATTTATATATGTATATCTGTATATATGTGTAAAATGCATACATGTAAATATGTATTATATATGTATTTTTGTTTATACATGTATATGTGTATATACATGTAAATATGTCTACACATGTATTTGTATGTATATTTTCTATTCTTGCATATAGGTATATATGTGTATATGTATGTGTATATGTATATCTGTGTATATATGTATATATGTAGATGTGTATGTGTGTATGTATATATTTTTTAAAGTATATCAGACACACCGAGAGATAATTCAGAAATGACACAGTTCTTACCATGACATGCCTACATCAACTGTGACACTTCCACAGCTCTGAGGATGACACACCCAAGCTGGAAGTTTACCTAGAGATCCACCAGCTCGCCTGCGTCGTTGACCGAACCGATTAAATCCACGCAGTGAGTAGTGGCCCACTGAATATGTTTTTTTGATATATGGCTATCACTACATGAAACTCTATAGTGCTATGATGATACTGTTGATCAAGGGGTCAGCTGAAAGATCTTTCACCCATTTGCCTCAGCGATTCAGTCATTGCTTCGTATGCGGATTGTATCTGGAGAGGCGTCCCACCTCGCAACACGAAGGAATCATCAAAGGAGGCATCAAAGGGAAACAAAAAATCATAACAAATCTTCATAGTGCATGCTGCATACATCTGGACAATCAAGTCTGATTTTTCAACTTACCCACAGACCAAAAGTCACACTGAGCTGTGAGGCTCAAGGCAATCGTGCTATATCCTTGCACTTTCGTGTCCTGGAATGGAGCAGTGAGATCCATGCTGCGATGCGGTGATCACGCAAATCATGGTCATCTTTTGACGTTCTATACAAAGGGAAGCTGGAACTGGATCCCTTGCAGTTTTTTTGATGTAAATATAATTTACATATCAAGCCTCCAGAAATAGTTTCAACCCTGTTGCCAAAATAGTTGGTGCTTCGCATGCTGACGATGGCTCAGTCCTGATTTAGCGAGATCTTTGCACCCGTGCTGGCCTGTCAGATGCCACCAGTGCTCCTGCCCCCTCTGCGGCTCTGTGGGAAGCAGTTGGAAGGCCTCGATGTCTTTGACCGCGGAGCCGTTCTTGCCAAGAAGCCATCCAACCCATTGCTGGTCTACCTTGGCAGGTCATTAGGATGATGTGTACGTATACAGAGAGAGAGAGATGGGGAGAGAGAGAGAGAGAGAGACAGATTTTATCGAAAAAAATTAGGAGCAAAATTTCCGACTTATGCACAGATGCAGCAACAGTGGCGAGAAGAGTCGTTAGAAGAGAAAGAATCAGAAGAGAAAGTCAGTAAAAAGAAGATCAAAGTGTGCGAAAAGGTAAAAAAGTCGCAATTGTTTTGAAGTTCCGGAGGCTCGACAAGTGGGGTTAAAGCGGCGGGTGTGGAGCCATCTGGTCGGATGGTAGATCTAAAGTTGCCCACGGCTGTGGCGCGAAGCATAGTTGGAACTAAAACACCCCAGGTTCGGAACACTTTTGGACATTCAGCCCCTCCAAAAGTGCATGCAGCTGTGGCGCGAAGCACACTTCGAAGTCAAAAAGTCTAAAGCACACCATTCTCGGAGCACTTTTGGAAGTTGAGCTGTTCAAAAAGTGCGCCCGGCTGCGGCGCGAGTGAAAATGTTAAAGTTAAAAACACGACACGTTTGGACCACTCTTGGACGTTCAAGCGCCATTTTACGCAGCAGGCGCAATGGATTCTGCACCTTGCCAAAAGTGATCCAAACGTGCGGGCTTTGCAGCAGCTTTAAAAACGATGGCAGGCGTGGGACGTTTGAAGAGGATTTGCAAAAATGACCAAAAAAATGCAGGTCGCGTGACAGGCGCAGTACAAGAGACATCTTCGTCAGACATGTTAGGAGGTCAGGGCGCTGATTTCCTGAGACGGGTTGCAGTTTGGAGCATCACATGTCAAGTTTCCTAAGATGATTTTGGGTGACAAATGCAGCACTTTGTATGGCCTGGCCTCACTTTTTCGTGGCAGGCGCAATACTTCAAATAAATGGGGTGGAAAAATCGCAAACACATTGGTACGAGGCTGTCAGCTCTGCACTCCGCTTTCCATTTTTGAAGGAAGCCTCGCGGATCTTTTCGTTTTGGAGCTGTCCACCTCCATTTTTTGAGGAAGTTTTGCAGAATTGCTTCCTTTGAGACAGACAGGTAGATAGATAGATCGATGGAAAAATGGATAGACGGATGAATGGGTAGATGGATAAATGGATTGATAAATCGATCGATAGGTGGATAGGTGATACAGTAGATGAAGAAAAAGATAATGATAGAGATGGAGATTTAAAGAATAGAGATAGAGATAGAAGAAGATCGAGAAATAGGCAGATAGCCAGACAGACAGACAAATAGATAGGTAGAGAGATAGAGATAGAAATAGAAGAAATTGAGAGGTAGGTAGGTAGATAGACAGACAGATAGATAGGTAGAGATATAGAAAGAGATAAGAGAGAGAGAGAGAGAGAAAGAGAGAGAGAGAGAGAGAGCAAGAAGAAAATATACAGAGACCGGGAGAGATCGACGGAGAGACAGATACATGGAAAAAGCACTAGATACATAGATACATAGATAGATAGATAGATAGATAGAGTCGGTAGATAGATAGATAGATAGATAGACAGACAGATAATGATAGATAGATCATGATAGATAGATAATGATAGATAGATAATGAAAGATAGATTATGATAGATGGATTATGATAGATAGATTAAAATAGACAGATGACGAAAGATAGATTGTGAAAGATAGATTATGATATATAGATTATGATTGATAGATCATGATAGATAGATTATGATAGATGATTGTGATAGATAGGGTGTGATAGATAGATTATGATAGATAGATTATGATAGATAGATAATGATAGATAGATAATGATAGATAGATAATGATAGATAGATAATGATAGATAGATAATGATAGATAGATAATAATAGATAGATAATGATAGATAGATAATGATAGATAGATAATGATAGATAGATAATGATAGATAGATAATGATAGATAGATAGATAAAGATAGATAGATAATAAGATAGATAGATAATGATAGATAGATAATGATAGATAGATAATGATAGATAGATAATGATAGATAGATAATGATAGATAGATAATGATAGATAGATAATGATAGATAGATAATAGATTGTGATAGATAGGGTGTGATAGATAGATTATGATAGATAGATTTTGATAGATAGATTATGTTGGATAGATAATGATAGATAGATCATGATAGATAGATAGATAGATAGATAGATAATGATAGATAGATAATGATAGATAGATTATGCTAGATAGATAATGATATATATATAATGATAGATAGATTATGATAGATAGATTATGATAGATAGATTTTGATAGATAGATTTTGATAGATATGTTATGATAGATAGATTATGATAGATAGTTTATGATAGATAATTATGATAGATAGATAATGATAGAAAATGATATATAGATAATGATAGATAGATAATGATAAATAGATAATGATAGATAGGTATTGATAGATAGATAATGATAGATCATGATAGATAGATAATGATAGATAGATAATGATAGATAGATAGTGATAGGTAGACAGATAGATAGATAGATAGACAGAGAGATAGATAGATAGATAGGTAGATAGATAGATAGATAGACAGAGAGATAGATAGATAGATAGATAGATACATAGATAGATAGAGAGAGATAGAGAGAGATATAGATAGAGAGATAGAGAGGTAGATAGAGAGATAGAGAGATAGAGGTAGAGATACAGAGATAGAAAGATTAAGATAGATAGATTAAGATAGATAGATTAAGATAGATAGATTAAGTTAGATAGATTAAGATAGATAGATTAAGATAGATAGATTAAGATAGATAGTTTAAGATAGATAGATTAAGATAGAGAGATTAAGATAGATAGATTAAGATAGGTAGATTAAGATATGTAGATTAAGATAGATAGTTTAAGATAGATAGATGAAGATAGAGAGATTAAGATTGATAGATTAAGATAGATAGATTAAGATAGATAGATTATGATAGATAGATTATGATAGATAGATAATGATAGATAGATCATGATAGATAGATAATGATAGATAGATTATGATAGATAGATTATGCTAGATAGATAATGATATATATATATATAATGATAGATAGATTATGATAGATAGATTATGATAGATAGATTATGATAGATAGATTTTGATAGATATGTTATGATAGATAGATTATGATAGATAGTTTATGATAGATAATTATGATAGATAGATTATGATAGATAGATTATGATAGATAGATTATGAAAGATAGATTATGAAAGATAGATAGATAGATAGCTATACCATGATAGATAGATCATGATAGATAGATTATGATAGATAGATTATGATAGATAGATAATAATTTCTAGATTATGATAGATAGGTTATGAGAGATAGATTATGATGGATAGATTATGATGGATAGATTATGATGGATAGATTTTGATGGATAGATTATGACGGATAGATTATGATGGATAGATTATGATGGAATGATTATGATAGATAGATTTTGATACATAGACTATGATACAAAGATTTTGATAGACAGATTTTGATAGGTAGATCAAGATAGATAGATCAAGATAGATAGATCGAGATAGATAGGTAGATAGGTAGATAGATAGATAGATAGATAGAGATAGATAGAGATAGATGGATAGATAGATAAATAGATAGATAAATAGATAGATAGATAAATAGATAGATAGATAAATAGATAGATAAATAGATAGATGTACCGACGGACTGGAAGTTAGAATGTCGTGTTTTCCACCAAAATTTTTCCTTTGAAAGTTAGAATGACGTACCCAAATGGACGTAGAAATTCTACTAAAATTCTACCTTTCAGTCCGTATTATGCTGGTAAATGTGGATAAAAATGTTCAAAAGTTGTTTGATCAAACTTGCCTACCTGTTGTGCCGGGGTCACCAAACCTTTATCGTTTTGTAGGGTTAGAATGCCTGCGCAGCATATGCCTCCAAAACCTCTGAATTTTATATAGATTTGAAATATATGTATATATTATATATATATAATCCCTTCCTCCTATTACTAAACGTCCCCCAAATACTAAAAACATCTAGCATCCATCTCCAATTTCAGAAAAATTCAGATTGGCCAATTTGATTTTTAATTGGTCCCCTTTAGAAAACAATTTCAAAATAAAGCTACCATTTGTGGATTTTGCCCCCTAATACAAAAACTAGTTCACCCCGGGGTGTTTATTATTAGGGTCCGTCCGATTTTTTTTAGTTTTTATTATTAAGGGTTTTAATTTAATATTAGGGGGAACCTTCGAAATCCAATTTTTGGCAATATTTTAATTGCGTTATATAAGGAAATTTAATTGATTTTGAAACCGGAAAAAATAGTTTTTATTATTCAGGGTTTTACTTGAATATTAGGGGGAAGCTTCGAAATCCAATTTTTGGCAATATTTTAATTGCGTTATATAAAGAAATTTGATTGATTTTGGAATCGGAAAAAATAGTTTTTATTATTAAGGTTTTAATTTTATTAATAGGGTTCCCTAATAATAAATACCACCCTAATACTAAAAACTACCTGACGTGTTTATTATTAAGGGGCGGGGGTTTAGTATTAGGAGGAAGGGATTATCTATTTATTTGTTTATTTATTTATTTATATCCTACATCAACCAAATCCCTGAAAAAAGCGGGTCGAGGTATCAAAACCTGGTTTTGAGCTAGTTTCTGAGAAAAAAACAGGTTTTACCAGATTTTTGATGAAGCAGCTTCAGCTTCGCCACAACCCGTCGAAAAACCGCCGAAAACCTGTAAAAACTCATCAACACCAATTAAAAAAAAACAGTAGTCCAAAACCGACCAAAAGCTTGGTTTGCCGGGGCCACCAAACTTTTTTTTGTAGGGTTAGAATGCCTGCGCAGCATATGCCCCCAAAACTTCTGAATTCTATAGATTTTTAAATAGATAAATGAAATCTAGATGTGAGTAAACGACGTGTTCTTGGATCGGTGGATGACGCTATTGCATTTTTTGCTGCATATTCTGTCATGTTTTATTGTTTTTTTTGCTGATCATGAGCATGTTTTTGGCAAATCACCGTATATTCTGCATATTTATATTTATATACAATACGATGTTGTTTTTTTCTGCATATCATGACATTGTTTATTGTTCATGGAAAGATTTGTTTGCAATTTACATGCATATTCTGCATATTTGCAGTACATGGAAGACACGGGACGGTCGAAAATGCGTCAAACATTTTGGAGTTTTAGGGGTTTCAGGACTAAATAAGTAGGGTTAGAATGCCCATCGGGGATTTTCCCACGGTATTCCCCACGATAATGACATGTAGGTTAAACAGGATGGTAACCTCCAAAAACGGCAATATACACAGACGATATTGCATTTTTTTATATTCTGTCATTTTTTTTTGATCACGGTTTTTCTTTTGCTGATCATGAGCATGTTTTTTGGCAAATACCTGTATATTATGCATATTTAATTAACAATGCGATGTTGCATTTTTTCTGCATATCATGACATTGTTTATTGTTCATGGAAAGATTTGTTTGCAATTTACATGCATATTCTGCATGTTTGCAGTACATGGAAGACACGGGACGGTCGAAAATGCGTCAATAATTTTGGAGTTTTCGGGGTTTCAGGACTAAATAAATAGGGTTAGAATGCCCGTCGGGGATTTTCCCACGGTATTTCCCACGATAATGAAATGTTGATTTTACAGGATGGTAACCTCAGAAAACGGCATTATACATACATAGATATATATATATATATGCGCAGTAAAAAATATATGTACATTTACGTACATATTAGATGTGAGTAAACGAAGTGTTCTTGGAACGGCGGATGACGATATCGCATTTTTCTGCATATTCTGTCATTGTTTTTGAGCATGTATTTTTTTGCTGATCATGAGCATGTTTTTTGCGAATACCTGTATATTCTGCATATTTAAACTTAACAATACGATGTTGCATTTTTTCCTCCATATCATGATATTGTTTATTGTTCATGGAAAGATTTGTTTGCAATTTACATGCATATTCTGCATGTTTGCAGTACATGGAAGACACGGGACGGTCGAAAATGCGTCAATAATTTTGGAGTTTTAGGGGTTTCAGGACTCAATAAGTAGGGTTAGAATGCCCATCGGGGATTTTCCCACGGTATTCCCCACGATAATGACATGTAGGTTAAACAGGATGGTAACCTCCAAAAACGGCAATATACACAGACGATATTGCATTTTTCTTATATTCTGTCAGTTTTTATTGATCGATCGTGAGCATTTTTTTTGGCGAATACCTGCATATTCTGCATATTTATTTACAATACGATATTGCATTTTTTCTGCATATTATGACATGGTTTATTGTTCATGGAAAGATTTGTTTGCAATTTACATGCATATTCTGCATATTTGCAGTACATGGAAGACACGGGACGGTCGAAAATGCGTCAATAATTTTGTAGTTTTAGGATGTTTTAGGGGTTTCAGGACTAAATTAATAGGGTTAGAATGCCCGTCGGGGATTTTCCCACGGTATTCCCCACGATAGTGACATGTTGATTAAACAGGATGGTAACCTCCAAAAACGGCAATATACACAGACGATATTGCATTTTTTTATATTCTGTCATTTTTTTTTGATCACGGTTTTTCTTTTGCTGATCATGAGCATGTTTTTTTTTGGCAAATACCTGTATATTCTGCATATTTAATTAACAATGCGATGTTGCATTTTTCTGCATATCATGGACATTGTTTATTGTTCATGGAAAGATTTGTTTGCAATTTACATGCATATTCTGCATATTTGCAGTACATGGAAGACACGGGACGGTCGAAAATTCGTCAAACATTTTGGAGTTTTAGGGGTTTCAGGACTAAATAAGTAGGGTTAGAATGCCCATCGGGGATTTTCCCACGGTATTCCCCACGATAATGACATGTAGGTTAAACAGGATGGTAACCTCCAAAAACGGCAATATACACAGACGATATTGCATTTTTTTATATTCTGTCATTTTTTTTTGATCATGTTTGTTTTGCTGATCATGAGCATTTTTTTTTGCAAATACCTGTATATTCTGCATATTTAACTTAACAATACGATGTTGCATTTTTTCTGCATATCATGACATTGTTTATTGTTCATGGAAAGATTTGTTTGCAATTTACATGCATATTCTGCATATTTGCAGTACATGGAAGACACGGGACGGTCGAAAATGCGTCAAGAATTTTGTAGTTTTAGGATGTTTTAGGGGTTTCAGGACTAAATTAATAGGGTTAGAATGCCCGTCGGGGATTTTCCCACGGTATTCCCCACGATAATGACATGTAGGTTAAACAGGATGGTAACCTCCAAAAATTGCATTATACACAAACGATATTGCATTTGTTCTAATACTCTGTTAGTTTTTATTGATCATATTTGTTTTGCTGATCATGAGCATGTTTTTTGGGTGAATACCTGCATATTCCGCATATGTATATTTACAATACGATGTTGCATTTTTTCTGCATATCATGACATTGTTTATTGTTCATGGAAAGATCTGTTTGCAATTTACATGCATATGCTGCAAATTTGCAGTACCATATACAGTACATGGAAGACACGGGACGGTCGAAAATGCGTCAAGAATTTTGTAGTTTTAGGATGTTTTAGCTGTTTCAGGACTAAATTAATAGGGTTAGAATGCTCGTCGGGGATTTTCCCATGATATCCCCCACGATAATGAAACGTTGATAAATAGGATGGTAACCTCCGAAAACGGCATTATACACACACACACATATATATATATATATATATATGCGCTGTATATATTACATATGTGTACATGTATTGTACACACGTATTAGATGTGAGTAAACGAGGTGTTCTTGGGTCGGCGGATGACGATATTGCATTTTTTCTGCATATTCTGTCAATTTTAGTGGTCATTTACTTTTTTGCTGATCATGAGCATGTTGTATGGACGAATACCTGCATATTCTACTTACTACTTTACAACACGATATTGCATTTTTTCTGCGTAGTATGACATTGTTTATTGTTCATGTTTTTTTTTGCAATTTACATGCAGTACCATTCACATGGAAGATACGGGACAGTCGAAAATGCGTCAAACATTTTGGAGTTTTAGGGGTTTCAGGACTAAATACACAGGGTTAGAATTGGAATGCCATCCCGGTTTTTTTAAGGTGTTTCAGGACTAAATAAATAGGGTTAGAATGCGCGTCGGGGATTTTCCCACGATATTCCCCACAATAATGAAATGTTGATTAAATAGGATGGTAACCTCTGAAAACGGCATTATACACACATATACGCGCTGTATATATTACATATATGTACATGATTGTACATGTACATACATATTATATGTGAGTAAACGAGGTGTTCTTGGATCGGCGGATGACATTATTGCATTTTTTCTGCATATTACGACAGTTTTGATTGATTTTGGGTAGATTAGATTCATTACTTTTCATTGGTTTTCCATTATATTGATGATGTTTTTCATTATTTTTTATTGTTTCTTTTAATTACATGGTAGAACCGAAAATTATAATGCCACCCTGGTGGAAAGACATGGATTAAACAAAAAAAAACAGGCGTACCGCGTGAGAAATCCAGGAGGCATTCTAACCTTATTTATTTTGTCCTGAAACCTCTTTAAAAAAATCCGGGACGGCATTCAGTGATTTTTCAGTAGTTTGAAGATGGTTTCATTATTTTTCAGTGATTTTACATTATTTTCAAGACGTTGTTCATTACTTCTCATGGACTTTTCATCATTTTCAAGATGTGCTTCGTTCTTTTTCATTGATTTTTCAATGTGTTTGCATGTTTTTCATTATTTTTCATTGATTGTTTAGTGTTTTTCTTCATGATTTTTTATTATGTGTTGGGTAGATTTTTGCAATTTACATGCATATTCTGCATATTTGCAGTACCATATACATGGAAGACACGGGGACGGTCGAAAATTCGTCAAACATTTTCGAGTTTTAGGGGTTTCAGGACTAAATAAATAGGATTTGAATGCCTTCAGGACTAAATGGGTTAGAATGCCTCCTGGATTTCTCACGCGGTACGCGGGTCTTTTCTTGAAATCCACATCTTTCCACCAAAGCGGCATTTTTTAAAATTATGTTTCATTGATTTTTCATTATGTTCATTGTTTTTTCATTATTTTCAAGATTTTTTTCATTATTTTTCATTGATCTTTCATTATTTTGAAGATGGTGTTCATTATGTTCATTTGTTTTTCATTATTTGACGATGTTTTTCATTGATTCTTTAACTATGTGTCATTGGTGTTTCATTATTTTGAAGATGTTGTTCATTCTTGTTCAATGATTTTTCATTATTTCCTAGATGTTTTTAATTATTTTTCATTGATTGTTCAATGTGTATACATGTTTTTCATCATGTTTCACTGATTTTTCAATGTTTTAAAGATGTTTTTCATTATTTTTCATTGTATTGTTGGGTAGAGTCTTGCAATTTACATGCATATTCTGCATATTTGTAGTACATGGAAGACACGGGACGGTCGAAAATTCGAAATTTTGGAGTTTTGGGGTCTTCAGGACTACATAAATAGGGTTAGAATGCCGTCCCGGATTTGTTTAGAGGTTTCAGGACTAAATAAATAGGGTTAGAATGCCTCCCGAATTTCTCACGCGGTACGCGGGTGTTTTTTCTGACGTCCACATCTTTCCACCAAAACGTCATTCTAACTTCCAGTCCGTCGGTATAAATAGATAGATAAAAGTTAGATAATTAGATAGATAAATAGATTGATAAATAGATAGATAAACAGATAGATGAATAGATAGATCAATAGATAGATGAATAGATAGATAAATAGATAGATAAATAGATAGATAAATAGATAGATACATAGATAGATACATAGATAGATACATAGATAGATACATAGATAGATACATAGATACATAGATACATAGATAGATACATAGATAGATAGATAGATAGATACAAAGATAGATACATAGATAGATACATAGATAGATAGATGGATGGATAGATACATACCTAGATAGATACATAGATACAGAAATACGGCGATACATACATACATACATACATACATTAATTACATGCATACATACATTAATTACATGCATACATACATTAATTACATGCATACATACATAAATTACATACATACATACATAAATACATACATACATACACACATACATACATACATACATACATAGTTACATACATACATACATACATATATACATACATACATACATAGTTACATACATACATACATACATAGATACATAGATACATAGATACATACGTACATACGTACATACATAGATACATAGGTACATAGGTACATAGACACATAGATCCACAGATACATAGGTGCATAACATAGATACATAGATACATAGATACATAGGTACATACGTACATACATACATACATAGATAGATAGATACATACATACATAGATAGATAGATAGACTAGATAGATTAGCTAGATTAGATAGATTAGATAGGTTACATAGATTAGATAGATTAGATAGCTTAGATAGCTTAGATAGATTAGATAGATTAGATAGATAGATTAGGTAGATTAGATAGATTAGTTAGATTAGATAGCTTAGATAGATTAGATAGATTAGATAGATTAAATAGATTAGATTAATTAGATAGATTAGATAGATTAGATAGATTAGATAGACTAGATTAGATAGAATAGATAGATTAGGTTGGATTAGACTAGACGAGATTAGATTAGCTAAGATTAGATTAGCTAAGATTAGATAGATAGAGAGAGTGGGATAGAGAGAGAGATAGATAGAGAGGGATCGAGATAGATAAACAGATAGACAGGCAGACAGATATATAGAGATAAAGACAGAGAGAGAGAGACGGGGAGAGAGAGAGGAACAGGACGAGAAAGAGACACAGAGAGAGACAGAGACACAAAGAGAAGGAGACAGAGAGAGATAGATATAGAGAGACTCAGAGCCTCAACAATCTGTCAATCCATCATTGGGTTCGCTCTGGCACCCATGCGTCACGACAACAAACCTCTCCTATAGGTTTCCTATCTTTAAATCTTCCGCCACCGCCTTGGATGTGGACCAAAAAAAACGTTCTTGATTTCAAGATATTTCAAGACAACTTCTGACTTTCAAAATCACAGAGCATCAAGTGTCTGACAGTCACCTGAGTGTTGATGGAGCTTCCTACAGTGTGCGATAGTTTCAGTCTCAGAGCAAAAGGATAAGAATCTCTGCGGAAGCCCTGAAGTGGAATGCTGCTGTCCTTTGCTGCCTCCCATTCCCGCAGTGTTGGCGGCCTCAAATCGTCATTACACACAGCTTTACAAGATGAATTGTGGCTATGGAAGAACTCCCTCCATGATAAATCGCACCAACTAAATCGCACCAACTTGGCTAATGATTGGTCCAAAAATGGAACTTCTGCAAGCCTTGCGGCTTTGACAAGGATCCCCAAATAAACAAATTGAATATAGTAATTACCCAGTACCCAATCAATGGGGGTGCGACTGACCAGCTGACATGCATCAGAATCTGCCAAGTTAACAATCCACAAATCCGACACTGGCCAGCCAAGTGCACAAACCTTGGCTGTCATGGGAGTGGCTCCGACCTCACAAACTCGAGTGCAGGAAAAGGCCAAAGGCGAAGTGACTGTGATCAAAATATGGAATTGTTTGAGATTAGGTTATCCCGAAATCCACTGGTTTATCAAGAGGGCCATTTGGGGGGTGTACAGTACCGGGTGCAAGGAGCAAACTGGTAGCCTAAGCTGTTTGTCCTGTTTCGTTTGTAGCACTTCTCAATTTGTGCTGTGTCGTCCGTGCTCACAATGAAGAGCAGCTGCTGCGCCTTTTCCAGCGCACAGGGCCCACGGTGCAGGGCCTATGGCACAAGTAGCACGAGTGGCCTGGAAAGGCCAAAAGGCAAAAGGAATTCCTGGCATGGGCATTGGGCCGTTAAATGGCCATGGAAATATATTGTACATTCATGAAACATCCATGCCAAGGTAAAGGTGTGAAGGCAAACTATGTTTTACCTGGGTTTCTTGCATACCCCAGGGGTCGTTGCCGAAACACCTTGACATTGGAGAAAATCTACCCAGCTCACACCGGTGAACTCCTCCTCAGTCTCGCGGGCATCCATCTTGCGCTTCTTCTTCGCTGATGTAAAACTCTCGTCGAACATCAGCGACCACTGCTGTCCAGTCATGAGAAACTTCTTCAAGCGTTCTTGCGCACTGGACTTAGTGAGTCCATCAGCCAACTGCTGATCACTGTTGCACCATCTCAAGGTCGTCGACTGTCTCTCCAGATGCTCGACGATCGCCATCAGTTCGAGGGCAGTGTATTTTTCCTTGAGGTTCAGTCCAGCAGATTGGCAGCGTCATAGAGCGCCTTTGCGTCCACCATGATGATCGCGTGGACATTCTTGGCGGTCTCGTCGGCCTTGGTGAGGTCGATCTTGTGGCCCAGCATCTCCCACCATTGTACTCGCAAGTACATGAGTTCTTGCTCGGCTTCGGCCAGCGCCTGTGTTTCTGCAGCCAAAGAAGATCTGCAGACCCTCTTGAGGCGATGACTGCCCCAAGACATCACGTTCACTTGACCACGTCGTTGTCCTGTTGTGAACTGCTTGTGCATGAAGCCGATGATGTAGCCACCTGTCGATCCCAAGTCTGGCCTGTTGGCCAATGCCGCGTCGCTCCAAGCCACCAAAGTGAGGTCATCATCACGTTCAGCACAAAGTTGGTACACATGTAGTCCCAGCTCCTTCTGTGCATGAACTTCTCGAACCATCTTGTTGATGCCCTCCACCATAGAGCGATCACCTTTGGTCAGCATGGACTGGAAGTAGCCCAGCTTCGCTGCATGTTGTGGACCTGTTTGGTACGCACGCCATTGTACTGCCCCAAGAACTGCTCGTGCTTGATGTAGTTCCTCCGGGGTGAGCTCCTTCTGGTTGGACTCCTGCTTGATCTGGTTGATCTCGTTGCAGTAGTCGGATTGATCCATGCGCCAGCTGAAGTCTGGTAGTTGGTGAAGTCGCACTCCACAGTGATTGAGAGGCGGTGCTTCCCATGGGCTCCACCTCATAGATGCGTGGAACTTCTCGAGGACGTCGATCCACCTCGGGTCGTTCTCGTAGCCCGTCATGAGGAAGTCGTCAACATGGGATCCAATGATGCCCAAAGTTTTCGGCTTGCCATCCTCCTCGACCACATACTGCCAGAGACATGGGTCGGTCTTCAGCCGTCGTAGTTGATGTCGCTCCAACGTGTCATTGACCATCATATAGAACTCTCTCGGTGCAATCGTCAGACCGTAGGCAGCCTTGAGGAATTGTATGAGCTGATGTTGGTCCAGCCCCATAGCTTCGCGCAATTCTTCCACTGGTCTGCCAAAGATGGAACGTTGCCCTTGTGTGGCAAGTCCCTGCAGGAATGCAGCTTTCGCGTCTGCTTTGAGAAGTGGTAGTCCACGATGGGTGGAAAACTGAAGAAGCAATTGTCGGCTACGCCGCGACATGGTGGGTGACTTGGTGTTGAGGTCACCTGCATCTGGGTCTGAATACCCCAGCACCACCAGTCGTGCTTTCGCCTTCATTCTCTTTCCTCCATCACCACTATTCTCACATGCGTCGTCGACGCCCTTGAAAGTCAGCACCCAGCGCATCTTCATAATACGCTGTGGGTCAACATCTCCGATTGCAGCACGGCAAACTTTTGAGGCAACCCATTCCTTGATCTCCACACGCTTCGCCTCAGTCATAGCTTCTCGCTGTTCTTTGTTGAGCTTGTGCCAAGATACCTCAACTCCCTTGGCAACTTGTTTCCCAACAAACTTGGCCGGGTCTTTCACAATGGCTTTCCACTGTGCAGCTGTCTCCGGCATGGGAAGCGTGATGGCGTAGATCAGGTTGTCCTCGAAGGTCTCCTCCTGAACCATCATAGCTGCACTCGCACTGCCACGGCTCAGCATAGATCTCATCCTCTGAGCTTCATCTCGTTCATGTCGAGCTCGGGCACGTTGGAAAGGTTCGTGCTCGAAGAGAGGACCGGTTGGAGGTCCAGGCTCCATTCGTGGCATGTAGTTCGGGTCGTCCAGCAGGCGGTCCAGGTCAACTTCTTCAGGACCTTCCAAATCATCGTCACTTGGAACTGGAGGTAGATCTTGGTCATCAGGCATGAACTCCTCCGCGATGGAAGGCTCGTAGGGCTCGCTCGGAGGTCTGTCGTTCATGACCGCCTCCTCCGTCTTGGCCTTTGTTGGAGGTGCACTGCGTGGTCTTGAAGCTGAGTTTGCTCTCTTCTGTCCACCACGTCCACGGCTGGGAGAACGTCGAGGTTTGACATCATGAGGTCGGCCTCGTTGTAGATGGGGTAGTTCCACCAGGTCAACACGTTGGTCACGTCAGTGAAGGTCCAGGGTGTGGCCAGGATGTCGTGGAACTCCTCATTGGTCAGCTTCTCGCGTTCTGAAGCATGCCGTAGTTGATCTGTGTGCACTCGTTTCAGTCTGCCTTGACTGATGAGCCAGGCCATTCGGTGCGGCTGTGTCACTTGGCCTTCATAGGTCACCTTTGTCTCAAGCCCCAAAATCCGGGCTGGTCCAAACCATCTCGAGATCTGTCGCCTCGGCACATCCAGCTTCTGATGACTTCGTCCTTCGGCAGGAGCTTGATGTCGCTTGTAGTAGACCAGGTCGCCAGGATGATAGGCTCGGGCTTGATGTTCATGGCCTTGCTCAGCTTCTCCAGGTCCATGAGCTCTTTGTACTTGGTCTTGACCTTTTCTCACATGCCAGCGATCTTCTGGAACTTCTCGTCGGTGTTGAGGGAACTCCAGAAGGGTAGATCAGGTCCATCATGTAGTCGATCAGCATCAGTGAAGTCCTTGCCGAAGACCCACTGGATGGGTGAGTAGCCACCTCGTCGGGCCATGGAGTTGTGGGCAGCCACCATAGACCAGGCAGCAGCCACTGGATCATCTTCTTCTCCTCGTAGATGAGCTTGAGGTTTGCTCTTCAGCTTTCCAATGGCAGATTCCACCTTGCCAATTTGTCCATGGGCTTCCGCAGGCACGAACTCAAACTCCACGCCATGGGTGTCTCCCCATTGCTCCAGATCTCGGCCTCGGTGTCCACCTTCTTTGTCCAGCTTGAACTTCTGCGGGTAGCCGAAGTACTGGATCCAAGACTTCAAAATGCCATGTAAGATCTCCGCAGTAGATGGGCTGCGGCTTTCCTGAATCGGATGCTTGAAGAGGTAGTTCAGCACGGAGTATCCAGATGCCTCGTCCACGAGCAGCTGGAAGTGGTAGGTCTCCATGCCATAGGAAAATTCGAAATTGTCCAGTTGGACAACTTCCCAGAGATGTTCTGCCGTCTCCAGGGTGAAGCCACGATGTTGAGGATTTGCCATCCGGGATTCTTCACAATCCATGCAATGAAGATTGCTCGCCAGTGTGATCATGCGGATGGTTGCACCTCGATCACGTAGCATTCGGGTAAAAGCTTGTCGTGAAGGATGTCCCAGCTTCTTGTGGAGCTTCAGCAAGTTGGTCGCCCATCGTTGTAGTTCTTCGTTGGTGCAATCCTTGAGGGAGTCTGGATTGCCTTCCACAGGTGTAGCGGCCATAGCATAGCCAGGGCAGCTGTAGTGCGCCAGAGTCTCTTGTCGAAGACGGTTTTCATGAACGCACTTCACCAGATGAGCCACCTTGCGGCACATCGCATCAGGATAGAAGGCTGACATCCTGGTGCGTTGTCCACCTTCACAGGGAACGTGTTCATGGTCTCCTGGGCAGGTTTTCTGCAAATTCCACACCAGAGAACTGGTCGCTCTTATCCTCCACGGCTTCTTCATAAAGCCTTCTGGTGCTTGAAGTCCTTTTGCGTTCCGCTTGAGGCCATCAGGCGCCTTCAAGCCGTAGGCACATCCGTCTATACGAGCTTCAAAGACTGTCTGCTTCTGGTAGATGCGGTCCCAGAAGGTTCGGATGCTCGTGAAGCCCCAGGCCCTGTTGTTGGCAGGCCATTCTTGAAAAACTTCTCCACCAAGTTGTACTTGTCTCTCCATGACGCGGATGCCATTGCCCACAAGTTTCTTCGACTTCAGCACTTTCTTGCGGATCTTTTCACGTCCTTCCTCAGTCAGCATGTTGAGCTCTTGAATGGCTGATGTAGGACCACATGGAAATGAAACCCATAGAAGGTCGGGCTTCTCCTTCTCCAAAAGTTGAAGCACCTTCTGAACTCCTTCCAATGCCACCCATAGCTTCAACCTCGGTGCTGATGCCGCTGTCGGCCTCACAGCACAATTCCATGACCTTAAAAGGTCGTCGTTTTCCTTCAATCCCCAAGTTTTCCATCAACAAGTTGCAGCCTTGCTCCATGTCATCCACAGCTGCATGAAGTAGGGATCGTTGTTCTTCAGAGAGTTGCTTCCCTGACAACATGCTGCCCTCTGGGACAGTTGCAGGGTCCTCCACTTCATAGAGGTTCAGATCCCAATCATCACCTTGAGGTAGTTGAAGTTCGGCCACCATAGAGCTCGGCAGTGATGTAGGTGAAGATCTTGTAGGACTCGGCGTGCACGGCTTCAGCCAGTAGGGATTGGTGTCCAGTCCTCCGTCTCCTGATCTTCCACCGCTATCACCGCACTCTGGTGAGCTTCTGCTGTGTCCTCGGCTCTCCTTGTCTTTCTCTCCACAGGCGTCACTGTCGCCTTGGCCTTGGCTGCTGCTGGCTGAGGTCCCGAAGCATAGCCTTTTGTGACTTGGCTTTGCTCCCACTCGGCCTTCTTCTTCTGCACGTTCTCCAACTTTCGAAGTAGACTGGCCTCGGCGCCGTCCAGGGAGATCTTCTCGTTCTTCAGGTGGTTGTTGCCCAGCAGCTCGTTGGCCGGCAGCTTGGAGATCGCCTGGGCCGTGTCCTTGTCCAAGGGACCGGCTTTGCGGGTGGCCCCTGTCGCCCCGAATGCCGGGGTGTAAGACATCCGAAGGTGGCAGCTTTCGCATGCCTCCCATATCGCATACCGGTTGGACCCCGACTTGGAGCCAGGCCCCGGTTTGGCCACCTTGTGGTGTCCGTAGCAGGGGGCTCCCGTCGTCCGCGGATCCCGCGGATCCGCTGACTGGGTTCTGCTGTAGTCGTAGACTTCCGTCGGTGGTGGCTTCTCCACCTTGGTCGATGCCTTCTTCGGTGCCATGGCAAGGACCAGTGGTCGAGGGATCGTGGGCCAGCGAAGACATCACTTGATCCCGAAGTTCTTGCGATGGAGCATGCATAGGTTGATGGTGTCCATGTTGATCCACAACCAAAACTGTAGCATCTTCACAAAGTTGAAGGATTTGATCATCATGACATCCATCTCCATGATTCATCATCACTGCACCATCGTGTGTGAGCAACTGCAACATGTCCGACTGTGACATCACTGAAAGACTAAAACCTTGAACACCTTGATGTGACCTTGATTGCATGGCTTCTGAATGTGGATTGTTGTCACTCCCATCCCCCAGCGGCTGCACCATATATACTCGACCACAGGAGGATGCCATGGGTTGACCTTGTGCCAACCAGTCTTGGGTGAGGTCCACCAGCAAGTGTCCGGCAGCGCTTTTCTGCAGAGGGATCTTGATCTTGGCATCGACGTTGGTGAGCACAAGCCAGCCACCAGTCACATACACGATCGCACCAAGTTTGGTCAAGGTGCGCATGCCAATGAGGATCGGCACTTTCTCCGCCATCAGGGTGTAGATGCCCAAGAGAACCTTCTTGGCGCCAACATGTTGAGGAAGTAGACGATAACTTTCACTTTGCTTCACCTGACCATTCCCAAAGCGAAACATCTTCTTGGCCTCAGGCATGACTCGAACTTCATCATGGTCTCCAGGAAGTAGATGTCCAAGTTGATGTCGACGTTGTAGAACCTTCTCAATGGCCTCCAGGGATCCGACAGTCTCGGTCGCACCCAAGTCGAGCACACCAAAGCCAGCTGTGTCATGTTGTACTTGAAGAGGAGTCACGGGCACATAGTTGTCCGCCACCATGAAGATCAAGCTCGAAGGGTTCAGGTTCTCGACCATGTAGGAGGTACAGCCCTTGCCACGTTGAGCATAAGGCGCTGAGGTTTGACCTGAGCGTCTTGGACAGTCACGGAATCCGTGAGACTTTTCCCCACAGATAAAGCAACCAGTGTTGTTTCCAGTTGCTGCCATCACCTCCTCAGACTTCATCACCGATGCCTTAGACATAGATGAAGATGTTGTAGACGAAGTAGAAACACCACCGCGTCCTTGAGGTCGATAGAAGCCTTTGCCTTTGCCTTTGCCCTTCTTGCCCTTGTTCATGGGGTAGAAGCCACGTGATTGACCTTTGGCTCGTTGGTATTGTCGGCTCTGTTGGAAAGTTCTCGCCTTTGTCTCATAGGCTGAGTAAGCCTCATCCAACTCTTTGGCCTGTTCTGTTGTGAGACCCTCATAGTCGTCCATTTCAGAGGTCCAATAGTTGCCAAACCCGTCGGTCTCAAACCATTGGCCATAGTTGTCCTGGACATAGCCATGATATCCATCCATCTCCCAAGACCAGTAGATCTCCTCGTCACCCTCGTCGATGTGCGTCTTGTCCGTAGGATGATATACTTCAGGAGGTAGTGACTTTCCAACCCAGTGCACTTCTTGCACTGCCTCATCTTGTTGTTCGTCTTGTAGTGCAAGTAGTCCCCAAGCTCCATCTTCCTCGACCCAAAACGTGCGTCGATGTCGATGAGCTTGTTGGCGATGTAGATCTCCATGTAAAAGTTCTTCTTCTTGGTCACGTAGGGCGTTCTCGATGTCGCGGTACTTCAAGGAGTTTTGAACTGAAGCCTGAACTGCAAGTCGTGCTGATGCAGGAAGGTTGGCACGTCGTAGTAGGAGCCAGCCTAACAGCTCGTCGGGGAGCACCTCGATCTCTTCCATCTCCAGCTCATCCCAACGTAGTTCCTCATCGGACTCTTCTTCATCGGCTTCCTTGTCCTTTGTCGCCTTGAGCCACTTACACCATTGTTTAGGCGTCCATCGGTTGTACCATGATGTCCAATCTTGGCCGTCACCTTCTCCATCAGGATCGTCTTGAGGTACTGCATCATAATGGTGTCCGTCTCCACCTTCAGGTTGATCGGCTTGTTGGGGTTCTTCAGGACCAGGAACTCTTCCATGCGCAGGTGAGGGCGTTGTAGGGCTCCGTCGAGCGCGTCCACCAGGGCTACCTGGTGACGCAGGCTCTGAGTGCGGCTCAGATGCCGTCCGTCTCTCTGTCTTGGGCTCCACTTTCTCCTCCTTGGCAGGCTTTGCTCGGGCACGAGCTCGGATTAGAGAACGTTGCACCTTGCGGTAGCTCTCCAGGAGCGTTGCACTCCATTGTGCAAAGCCCATTCCAGGCGGTCGCCTGAGCTTGATGAGCAACTCCTCAAGCCTCGCACCAGCGTCAGGAACAGCTGTTTGACATAGTCTGGAGCGCAAGAACTCCAGGAGGTACTTCACGCCAGAGCGGGTGCTGAGCTTTGCATAGTCCAGCTCCGCCGTCACAGTCCATGCTCGTCCTGTCAGCCTTGATGCCAGTTCAGGAGCTAGTAGCTTCCGCTTGTGGGGCTCCGTCTTCTCATACTGAAGCCTCACTTTCCTGGTGTAGTCAGTCCACGTAGTTTGATCACCATCCCAGGTCACGTAGATGTCCTTCGCCTGAAGCGTGGTCATGTAGTCGAAGTTCAGGAAGTAGGGCTCGTCCAGCTGGAGGGTGTCCACGTAGAAAACCAAGAAGCCAGGAAGTGGTTGTAGACGAAGTAGAGCAAGAAGGATGACCCCAAGCAGCCACCAGGGAGTGGTCGCCCAAGTAGAGGACGTCGTAGCTGCGAGAGCGGGCACTGGTCGCCACGCTCCGCTACCAATGCGAGGAGCAAACTGGTAGCCTAAGCTGTTTGTCCTGTTTCGTTTGTAGCACTTCTCAATTTGTGCTGTGTCGTCCGTGCTCACAATGAAGAGCAGCTGCTGCGCCTTTTCCAGCGCACAGGGCCCACGGTGCAGGGCCTATGGCACAAGTAGCACGAGTGGCCTGGAAAGGCCAAAAGGCAAAAGGAATTCCTGGCATGGGCATTGGGCCGTTAAATGGCCATGGAAATATATTGTACATTCATGAAACATCCATGCCAAGGTAAAGGTGTGAAGGCAAACTATGTTTTACCTGGGTTTCTTGCACCGGGTACCCCATCTTCAGACACGCCCATATCTCAATTAAATCCTCAATCCACTCTGGATAAACATGTACGATTTACCATGCCATGATCCTTTGCTGACCTTCTCGAGAGCTGCATTCACACGGTCCCTTGCACTGTCAACCTGCTCAGATGTCAAAGTCTGATGTCCCCAGTGTGGGAAAGAAACAGTATGAAACAGTGATGACCTGATGATTTTCCAGAAATTTGAATGACAATGACCTATCCGCCAAACTTGGATCATAAGACCATAGTCATAGAAGGCCTGGTCCACCATGCCCTTCAACACAACCTGAGTATGAACAATTTGGCCAAGTTGATCTAGGTTGAGCGTTGAATATGTTGAATATCTTCATTGAGGTCGCCACAGTGCTGTACCCTAAATTGCTGGTGGTCTGGTCAATCACGATTTGAGCACCTGTCTCCTTTCACGTTTTTGGAGTACCGTTTTTTGCATGACTTTGTGGGCGGAAAAATGTCCAATGTACGTATAGGGTCCTGTTGAATCTCCTGGACAACACCACCTGCCACAAACATATTCCAACACCGACAATTCACAATTAAGCAAGGAAAAACATCCCAGACACAGCTGGGAGACTGGCCTTTCTTGCCGAGCAACCATCCAACGCAGCGCTGTTCGACCTCAACTCTTTCCTGCGCCAACAATTTTTCCTGCAGCCTGCATATTCGTGACATTTCCTGACTGGATTTGAGACGCTTAAACGATACAGTCAATGTTCCTGTCGCACATGCTCACCAACAAGAATTGACCTTGTCAAGAATACAAGCAGTGCAAATATGGCCCGGCTTCAAACCCGAAAAAATTGTGCAGAGTGTGTTTCAGCCAATGCATCACTATTGTCTGCAAACAAAAGGTGCGTGAGGGTTCTACCCGTAGAAATGATGGATATACAGCTGGCACATACTGAAGCGTGGGTGTCTATATCATTGCGTATACAGATGGAGCCCGGGCAAGCAATGTGGCGGAAGTCTAGAAAAGGTAGACTTCTAGAAACCTATCAAAGAAAAGGTGAACCTATAGGGAGGCGTGACCACATGGTTCCCAAAGTTCCTGTCGGTGTCAACTTTCTTGACATGCTTTTCTTGACGACCTTGACGCCCACACTTTCTCTTGATCCAGTTTTCTTTTGACGGCCTTTTCTCTTGGCATCCCTTTCTCTTAACATGCCCTTTTCTTGAGACATTTGTTCCGTGTGATCCCTTTCTCTTGACATCTCTTTTTGGTGACAGCAAATTCAGCAAATAGGCAAAAGGCGTCAAGAAAAGAGATGAGCAGAGATAGAGCTGGCAAGAGAAAGAGACGTTGCGCGACAAAGTCCGACAAAGATTTCAAGACATTGTTCAACGCACAGATGTTCTTTTGCGTGTCCAAAATGCAAATTCTCCCTTTGCCTTTGACACTTCCGCCCCCGGCCTGCCACGGGTCTACACGTATACAATATATTTCAATATATCTATTTACGAGCGAGAGAGAGAGAGAGAGAGCGAGAGCGAGAGCAAGAGCGAGCGAGCGAGAGCAAGAGCGAGCGAGCGAGGGCAAGAGCGAGCGAGCGAGGGAAGGGGGGAACGAGGGAAGAAGGGAAGGGGGGAAGGAGGGAGGGGAGTGAGGGCCCAAGACCATTTTTCCAACCTTGCCCTGGGCTCCTCCGCAACCTGGCCTTCTCGGGCGGCCTTGGCTGTTGGAAACTGCTTTGCGGTCAGCATCTGATTCGATGCTGACGGCTGAGCTGTCAACTTTTGCTCTTTCAATGGAGAGTTCGATGGCTTGCCTTTGAGCCATGCCGTGCAAATTGGCTTTGAACAAACAATTTGCAAATATCAGTCAAATTGATGATTTCTTCCACGCACGAATCTCTTGCAAGCTTGGGGGGACCTATATTAGCATCGACTAACGGAGAAAATGGCATACAAGCATCAACCAAAGAGGCAGGGGCTGGGCCGCGGCTCTCATCAGATTTCAACTTGGACATCCAAATATTGATGAGTCACTTTGCATCTGCAATCTGCTCCGGCAAACCAAGCAGCTGGACCTGGCTTGCACTACCGGGAGGGAGGCGTCATCCGCATCTTCAACAACTGCTGCAGTGATATGACCAAGTCCCACGCAACGCTGTAGCCAAGACTTTTGGTCTCCTGGTCGACAAAGATCTGGCAGCCACTTGCCTGCCAGCTTTGAACTTAGACTTCCACTCAGTGCTGGAGCACCCTTGATTGGAGCACCTTTTCGATGTCGGCAATAGCTGCTCCGCCTTTGCCCAACAAATACCCAATGTATCTTTGCCTTGGTCACTGAAACTCTCTATTTCACAAGGCTATGCTGAGCATAACGTTGAACCCGTTTTTTGGCCGTGCTGCGCATTAGTATTTTGTGGTTCTGCTCAATTGTCAGCTCCAGCAAGTGAAAAGCACTTTGAAACTTTGAAGTGTTGATAACTAAGGACTGATCTTGACTTGTATATCCTCCTTGCCATTGTCACCAGTGGGAAGGGTTTCCTGAAAATGGCATACCCCTCGCAAATCGGCCACATCAGCATTTGCCATAAATAAATTGAGGTCAGATCCAGCAGGCAAGGGCCGTTCACTCCATCGCCATATCCGGCACTTGACCTCGGGTTGAAGTGAAACATCTTGGCCCTGCTTCCTTCTGAATGCAGTTCACAGGCGACTCCAAAATGCTCCAAGGGTCGCTCACAGCTTCGTGAAGCAAATGAATGAGACTCGGACAAGGAACTATTGATGTGGCCCACCGCCTTTCAGGGGGAACCCGGGGGACCGACAGGTGCACAAAACTCTCCCGTTGAGCCTTGCTGATTTGGGCTTGTGGACCGGTGATTTGGACTTTGCTGTAGCCTGTACTCTTACCTCAGCAACTCTCGGTGAGTCCGACCATACTTCATGGGTTGCAATGTTCATTGCTTGTAGTTATTAGATGTTATTAGAAACTATGTTGCCTTACATCCATATGGGCTCCAAAAATGGTACAGCACAGTACACTACAAAATGAAAATAAGAGAAAAATGATGCCAAACCAGTGGAATATTATAACGGTGCCCCAATTTAGACAAACCCATGCAGAACTTTCTCAAACAAGTGCTGGCAGTTGGTAGCTGATCAAGCTGAGCTGCTGCTTTGATCAAGGGATACCTTCACTTGATAGGCCTGCCAAAGCAAAGTCGGCTATCCCGTTGCACAGTAACTCCACGACCGCATTGCAAGCCACATCACAAGGCCTGCTCGATTTCCTTGAGGGTGGAGCCCCCTTGCAATCCCAAGCACCACCGGAGAAAACAGTTGCTTTGCTTTGTTGGTGCGGTTTGGGAAACATGCACAGAGTACCACTGCACCCCCACTAAGGTCTTTTTAAAGTTTTCACAGTCGTTGAGACGTCCTCCGACTGTTGCAACTATGGCTCAAGCCATTCAATTGGCTCAAGGGCCAATCAACTGACTGGCTCAAGATCACCGAGCCCAATCTGGAGTGAAAAGGTGCGCCAGCATCTGCCTCTTGGTGGGGTTCTCCGGGAAGGGTCTCGGTCATAGTCTGAAACCCGTGGGTTATGAGCCCAACCCCAACGCTGCCTTGAAGCAATGTCGAGCAGCGACTTCACTCAGCGTCGTAGACAAGAACGCCAAGTTCAAGCGGCTGCTCATGCTGAAGAAGTACAACATGGGACCCATGGACATGGAAAAGAAGAACGCGCGGAAACGGCAGACCAAATGCTGGACCGGCTTCTGGAGGAGATGGACGCACCTGGACAAGCACATGGGGAAAGAACAGGGACAAGATCATCAGACTCAACCCGAAGATCACTGATGGAAGGGGAAGTTGGAGAAAGTGTGATGGCACTGACCGGTGCTGGGGGAAGTGGAGCCCTAGTGCAGGTTGCGGCGGTCCGGGCTGGAGCGGGCGAACGAATCGCCCAGAATCCGGCTGTTGCGGAAGAAGTCGCAAGACCAGTGTCCTTACCACCTGAAGAACCTCCTGGACTTGAAGTGGTACGAGGAAATGGGAATGGCGGTCTGTTGTCTGGTTTGACCCCAGGTGTGAATAGTCTAACTCTTTCGGGAGTGCCTATGACACAAACACCAGTAGTTGCCCGGATGTCTGAGGGATTTCGTGAACCACCTGTTGTGGGTAATCGAGAAGAAGGACAGGGTGGAAAACACCAAAGCTCAACTGAAGTGGGTGGAGGTGCGGCTGCTGTTGTGGAAACCGTTGCTCTTTTGGAGCGACCGGGACGTTCACCTGTTGAGTCTCCTGAAGATGCACGCGTTAAACAATCGGTGGCCAGCGGCACCAACAGGCTCACCTATGATCTACCAGCCGGCGGGAGCACCTGTGGTGTATACTGCAATTGGTGGAACACAGGGTTCGCAAGTAGCTGGGATGTCCCAGCAATCCATGTGTGCTGGAGTGCCACCTACGGGAATGGTGCCTCAGTGGGGAACGGCGGTTGTGGATCCTGGGATTGTAACCGGGGTCATGGCTGCAGAGGAAACGAATCCATGGAGTGCTGCCAAGCGAGTGGAAGCTCTAATGAGCAGTCCACAAACTCCAGTGAAGGAGCTGACTTATCCCACAGTGTCGCAAGACCTGATTGATCGGGCGGACGCAAGGGAGAAAGAGAAGTATGAAGAGTTGAAACAACGAACGATGGAATTCATCCAGCGGGGCAAGACTGAGATCCAACAAGATCGAGAAAATTGGTTAGCCACGCGGGAAGAGAAACGTGCCCTGGAACGGGTCCAAGAAACAGGAGGAGGTCACAAGGGCTCTCAGTCGAGTGGGGGGTCTTATCAAACCGCCTCTCCGGAGCAGAACATCGGGCAGTGTTTTCCTGTAGGGCCACCTCAAGGTGTCCCACCCCAAGGACAACAGGTGCTAGATCAGGCAGTTCCGGGAGTTCAACATCATCATGATCAAGATCTTCAATTGAAGGCGGGAGGTCCGATGTGGCATGCGCCTCCTGCGCCCAGGGTCGAACAAGGTCTTCGGCCGATGGATGTGTATATGAATCAAGGGTGGATGAATGGAATGCCGCAGGGAGCGGCGCCGAGACCACCAATGGGAGCTCCCTGCATGGGAGCCATGGAAAACACAAGACCCTGTTTTATGGGTGAACAACCCAATCAATGGTATAATCCTCAAGCCCAAGTTGGAGGAGCACCTGCAGGACAAGATCATCGACTTCATGGAGGTTTTGCATTTCCGGGTGGAAACACCGGACCTATGGGTGGTTGTGGTTGGCCGGGGGGTCCACCGCCGGGGCAGTATGGAAATCCGGGACAAGCACCTGGTCCGCCAGGTGGTCATCAAGGAAATCCAGGACGAGCTGTACCGCCACAACAACAACAACAACAGCAAGTTGCAGTCCAAGCAGGACCTCAGGCAGGGGGAGAAATACCAGGCGAGACGTTAAGATCGGTCGAATTGCCAAAGCTGGACAGAAACGCAACATCTTTGGACTTTGGAGACTGGTTGACAGTTGCCCAACAGATGATTGGGGATGTGAGCTACACCTCAGAGCAATGGTGGGCAGTAGTGATGACTGCTGTTGAACAAGCATACCACCACTGGTTGCAAGCGGATCCACTCATGAGGCTCCGGATGGTGCCTGTGATACCTGACATGGCCCGTAGGTGGCCTCGCACAGAGAAACGGGTGGTGGGTATGCTGCTTCAAGCCGTCCCCAAGGACATCTACGAGGACCTTGTGGCGAACAGACACATGTCAGCGGGTCAAGTCATGTTCAAGCTGTACACCGTCTTCCAACCTGGGGGACAAGTGGAAAGAACTGCCCTGCTGCAAATGTTGGTGGACTGGAAATGTCCATCTAATAATGCTGCAGAGATGGTCAACTCCATCCGGAAGTGGAGAAGATGGGTGGTTCGTGCCGAAGAACTTCAATTGGTTTTGCCCGATCCTCTGGTTTTGGCCGGAGTGGTCGCAAAAATGAGTGATGCCTTGGCCAGGTTGGGGGGAGCTCAAGCTGCCTACCGGTTGTCTTCGGTGAGACAGCATTTGGGCATAGATCTCCGGCCGGGAATGCAAGAGATCCGAACGTTTTCGGAACTTCTTCAAGCGGAGGCTAGTGAAATGGCTCTCCGTCAACCGGGGAACACAACACAGGGTCCAACGACTAAGCCCAACAATGTAGTGGGGGTGAAGTCTATGAGTGGACCGGATTCATCTGGAAGTCCACCAAAGGGAGCTTCGAAGGGAAAACCAGAAGACGCAGCAGGTTCTTCCACCGGAAGGAGGGGGGAGAAGCCCGAGCTGCCGATTAACGCCGCTAATGTGGTCCATAAGGTGGCGTGCGTCAACTGGCTGACTGAGAAGGGATGCCAATATGCAGAACGATGCCGGTTTATGCACACCGTTTTGGACTCCAAAGATGGCCGATGTTTCAACTGTTCTGGAAAGGGACACTCCCGACGTGATTGTCCGGCGGGAAAACGAAGTGAGTCACGAGGTCCACAAGGTGGATCTGAAGAACCAAAGGTGGCCAAAACCACTAGAATCCGCTCAAGATCTCAAGAGAGGAAAAATGGTTCTGGAAAAGAAGGAGGTGCTGCTCAAGAACGTCCTGAACCTGTCGTGAAGATCAACCCGAGGGATGAATCCACGGTCACTATTACCCCTGTACCAGAGAAGTCCGAAAAGGTTGTAGGAGAAGTCACCAGCCTTTTGAAGGGTCTCAATGGACCGGTCTTGAAATCGGTGGGGCATGGTGGGGATCATCTCGAAGTCGGGTTTGATAATGGAACGGGTTTATTGGATGGCGGGGCGACACACCCCTTGAGACAGGGATCAACCGAGGAGATCAAGAACGCGGTGCAGGTCACTGTGGAACTCGCACATGGAGCTGCTCAGCTCTATCAAAATCCTGTGAATGGAACCCTCTTGTCGGAGGGACCGGTGGAACCAATTGTACCTCTTCGAGGTTTGGTGGAATTGGGATACACCATCACTTGGTCCCGTGCAGGATGTGTTGTGAAGCATCCACGACTGGGAAACATAGAATGTTGGTTAAGGTCTGGGTGTCCAGTGGTTCGAAAGGACCACGCTCTGGCTCTGATCACTGAGATTGAGCACATGGAAATGGAAAAGAGGACCAACCATCGGCTCACCTTGGAAGAGCCCACGGAGAAGACCAAGAAGTGGTGGGGATCACGATTTCCGGAAACACCGGACAGAATTTGGAATTACATGCGGGGTCAAGATGAAGAAGATCCGCAAATGAACCATGATTTACCATGGAACCGGCACAAAAGAAGGAGGCTGCTCACCTCAAAAGGGGTTATAGTCCACCTTTTTGCTGGAGAAAGGGCGAGGAATGGCGAAAGAATCCCATCAATGGGATTGAAGTCATCACTTTGGATATCAATGAAGGTCGAAATCAAGATCTACGCAATCCGGGAACATGGAGTTTCCTTTGGAAACTTGCAAGCCTGGGAAAACTTCTTGCTATCATCGGGGGACCTCCCTGTCGGACGGTCAGCCGATTGAGGCAGAAACAACCGGGACCAAGACCATTGCGTGGACGTTTCCATGACCGGTATGGTCTACCAGGATTGACAGACCGGGAGAAGAACTTGGCTGATTCAGATGCAGCACTGCTGCTGAAACAAATTGGCCTGTTCATAAGGTCTGAAGAATGCCGCGAGCGTCATCGTGTGAGAACCGCTTTCCTCTTGGAGAGCCCACAGGATCCGTTGACGTATGTTCCACAAGCTCGCGAAGAAGAAAGTCCAAGCTTTTGGGCATGGCCGGAGTTAATGCAGCTGCTCCGCTACCAAGGAATGGGTTTGGTATCCTTTGATCAAGGGTGCTTTGGGCACTCACGACGGAAACCGACCACGTGCCTCACAAACCTGGAGGACATGAGAGACTTGGAAGATCAACGCAGCACCAAGCACTCCGAGGCCCTGCCAAAGGACATCAAAGACCGTTGCCATTTGTCGTCCACCTGGGCGGTATGGGCACCGGGATTAAGGGCTGCCATCCGAGAAGCGCTTCACCGACATCTCAAACGGGAAGGCGATGAAACTGCGGGTGAAGAGCCACACTTGGCCAAGATGACGTCAGAGGAAGCCTGGGAAGCCCATATTCGTCAAGGCCATCGACCATATAGAAGGGATTGTAGGACTTGTGTTTTGGAAATGGGTGCAAGGTCTCCACATCGGAGGAGACGCGATGCTACGACGTCGTCATGGGCGATGAGCGTGGACATCGTGGGACCCTTTCCAAAGGTCAGGGATTTATCCTCTGGGAAGGATGTGGTGAAGTATGCAATGGTGGCCACCGCCTTGGTCCCGGATTACATCACCAAACCTGGAGGAGAAGATGAAGATCGACCGAAGGAACAACAAGATCAAGCTCCATCGAGGGACATCGTGATGCCATGTGAAGAATCCCCAGAAAAGGGGAAACCTAAAATTCTGGAACCCTCGTGGGGGGATGGTCTCGAAGAGGGAGATTGCCCGCTTGGTGGAGAAGATCATCAACTTCCAGAGTCGGGGGAGAAGGACAACAGTGGAAAGGAAGAAAAAGGAGATCCCGACCCGATGACGGAAGAAGTCAAAAGGTTGGTAGAAGAATCCAAGCAGCCGTTCAATGTACGGCACGTGACATTGGTGGAACTTCTGGGGTCAAGGCATGTGAGTGAAATCCTAGTCGCCCTGGGAAAATGCATCGCGAAGTTCAACACGATGGGCATCAAGATCAACCGTCTGCATAGTGATCGGGCTAAAGAGCTACTGTCAAAAAAGGTTGAAAAATGGTGCTCAGAGCGCCTTATAAGACAGAGCATGACGGAGGGAGACGACCCGGCCTCAAACGGCCATGTGGAATCAGAGGTCAATCAGCTTAAAAGGCGAACCCGTCTGTATCTCCGCGTGGCAGGAAGTGAGGTGACCGACTGGCCTCAAGCCATGAGGTATTGTGCTGAAGAACGAATGAGGCAACAGTTGGAGAAACTGGGGGTGCCCGTACTGTCAATGCTGCCCTTCAGGGCCAACGTCTTGGTTCGGTCAAAAAGATGGTTCAAAAAGGGGGCGATTCCGTCTCCATACACAGAAGGACGCCTACTGTGTCCGAGTCCAATGATGTTCTCGGGTTGGGTAGTCCAACAGAAAGATGGAAAAGTGGTTCATGCTCGAGAAGTGGTTGTTCCGAGTGAGGAAGGGGAGCGGGTCCGCATCAGGTTGGAGATAGAAGACAATCCTGAAAGGCCTCACAGACGGCTTTACTCCAAGACGCCGCCAGAAGGTGTCATGAGGTTGCCGCCAACCATTGGGGACGCTCCGCTACCACCTCCTGACGAATCACCACCTGAAGATTCAGAGCCATACGAACCGAGCGAAATGCTCGAAGCAGATGAAGGGCCTGATGAAATCGACTTACTTTTTGAAGAACTTAACCGAGAAGATCCGGAAGCTCCTGTGGAAGAGATTGACAGCCTCGTGCCGGAAATCTCAAAAATGAAAGTAGAGCCTGCTGAAGTGTCAGCAGGGGGGAGCCCGGTAACCTTTTCAAAAGTGATAACCTTTTCAAAAGTGAAAAAATCAAAGTTTCAAGGGTTTCTGCACAAGATGGTCCAGACTCGGGGGAGAAGCACATCGAAAGAAGTCCAACCTCGGGGGAGTTCATCGTCAGAAACGTTAGCTTGACACACCTGTTGAAGTTTAAAGAAGATCAACACCTTGGAGTTGTGGAAGCCATTAAGGAAGAACTGTCGAATGTTCCAGTGGATCCCACGAACGGTTTCATACAGGGACAAGTTCTACGACTTCTGCAAGAACACCGTGAAGATTTGGAAAAAGAACTGGAAGCTGTAACAACTGCGAAGGTTGAGGAGGAAAGGCGAGTGTGCCAACTAAGGGTTTGTTCAGCACAAGCTGACGGTAGCGGTGGAGAAGAATAACTTCAAACTGTTACAGTCCCTCTCCACAAGGTGAGAATGGAAAAGGAAAAATGGTACGACTCGATGCTCGCCGAGTACAAATCCTTGACTGCAGAAACAAAAGCTATCCGACCAGTCAAAAGGTCCGAGATTGACCCTGAAGCCGAATTGGTGCCGGGGAAATTGGACTGTGTGATCAAGGCTGGAGGAAGATACAAATGTCGTGCTGTGATCTGCGGCAACTTGGCATCACCGGAAGCGGATCCCATTTCTTCCTCTCTGCTGTATGCCAGTGGAGCGGACGGGGTTCTGATAAGGTGTGCATTGCGAAAGGCAGCTCATCACCAATGGGATGTAGCCACGACGGACATCAAGACCGCTTTTCTACTGGCTCCTCGACCGGTGGAACAAGGTGCCAAAACCGTGGCGGTGGTTCCGCCCAGGATCATGACTGATTTTGGGATTACCCAACCGGATGAGGTCTGGCTTGTCGACAAGGCCCTGTATGGGTTTCAATCCAGTCCTGCCCATTGGGCAGTGTACCGCGACCAAACAATGCGGCGGTTCACATGGCAGGGAGATGCAAGCCCGGGGGAGATGCAGAAGGAGTACAAGCTGGAACAAACGCCGGAAGGAAATTTGTGGAGAATCCTGTGTAAAGGTGGTGACGCTCCGGGAGAAGAAGTACGTCCTGATGGATATCGGCAAGTGGGTTTGGTGGTCGTCTATGTGGACGATCTTATGGTTCTTGCGGAACCTCACGCCAAACACAGCTTCTTGAAGAGGCTGAAGGAAGAATGGACTTGCTCCACTCCTGAAGAAGTTGATCACAAAGGCTGGGTTCGATTTTGTGGGTTCGAGCTCCAATGGAGCGGTCAAGGGGATCACAAGAAGTTGAAGGTGGGACAGCAGTCCTACACTCGGGATCTGTTGAATCGACATCAAGTAGAACACCCAAGACCGGTTCCGATGACGAAAGCGGATGCCGAACTTCCGGAAGAACAACCAGCACTTGAAAACATCCGACAAGCTCAAACGGTGGTGGGCGAGTTGTTGTGGTTGTCCATAAGGACAAGGCCGGATATCAGTTTCGCCGTCAGCCAATTGGGAAGGCAGGTGAACAAACGGCCCAAATGGGTGGTGAAAACCGCACAGCAGGTGTTTGGTTACCTGAAGGGAACCGAAACTCAACATCTCAGCTATGGGGTTTGCACAAGTGATGATCGTGGTCCCGAAGATGATCTGCCATTTCACCGGGAGATGCAGCAAGTCGAAATGTTCTCGGACATTTCATTTGCCCCTGCGGGCGAAAGATCACTGCAGGGTATCCTAGGTTTTTATGGTGGAGGGTTGGTTCAATGGGAAGCCAGCCGTCAAGCTTTTGTGGTGTTGAGCACCGCCGAAGGGGAACTGATGTCCTACTTGGAATCCATGGTCATGGGAGACTCTCTGGCGTCTCTCATAGAGGTCGTGGAAGGACGGAAAATCGGGCAGAAGATCATCTACGGAGACAACACGGCTGCAATAGCCATCTTGGAAAATCCTGACGGTCCGTGGAGGACTCGGCACTTGCGGTTGCGAGCAACAGCCCTAAGGGAAAGGTTAAAGGATGGTAGTTGGATCATCCGTCACCTTCCAGGGGTAAAACTTGTGGCCAATTTCCTGACGAAGATCATCGCTGTGAAGCCCAGTTGGGAAAGGTTCTGGAGGTTCGTCAATCACCAAGGTTCCGGGGTTCCAAATGAGGAACCATCAATGGGGTCCAACCATCGTGAAGAACAACCTCTGGGAGAAGAACAACGTCCAGAAGAACCAGACCAGGAGACTTCCTCTTGGGACAACTACCGAGACATCTCTGGTCGGTGCGTGTCAGTGGTGAAAAAGGTGGTTGGTCTGGCCGAGGAATATCCAGAACTAGCCGATTTCCGGCATGAAGCCCTGAGCACTGCCATTGGAAGGCTGGTGCAAGTACTGGCTGATGCGTATCGCGTCACTGAATCCGTGGTCAAGGATCGGTTCCAGTTGGAGTCGGTCTTACCGTTTTTGGAGAAGAAGAACATTCCTGGACAAGTTGAACACCCTGTAGAAGAAGAACCTAGGGGTATTCTAAAACGGGGTACTAGGTCCAAAAGGGATAACCCAAAACCTAAACGGGTTTATTTTTGGGATGAAAATCCACCAGTTTTGAAAGTTTTGCTGGTACAAGATCACCACGGTCATGTTGCCCAATTGCACAGTTATGAAAAAGAAGAACCCATCCCTAAGACCATCCTGGGTGATGGACAAGAGAAACATTGGGACTTGGATTGTGCCAGGTCCGATCGAAAAGAACATCGAGCTGCTGAAGATGTACCAAGGTCGGGTCCCACAGAAACGAGGGATCAGGTAGCAGTTCAAGGGATGGATTTTTTGGGGAGTGTGGTTAAGATGGGTGAAATACAACTTCATGGTAAACCCTCAAAAGGGATAGCTCCGCAACCAATGGGAACTCAAGGCGATCAGAAGGAAAAAGAAGCCCGGATCCTATTGCAAGTGGGAACCGAAAAAGAAAAAGAAAAAGAAGAACTAAAAAAGGATAGATCACACGGAAAAGTACATCGGTGGCTGGAGAAAAAGATCAACAAGACCCAAGGAAAAGATCATTAGCTGCCGGTGGAAAAGACCAATACAGGGAAAAGCTCATCAGCTACTGGACCCAAAGAACACCGTTGGGCGCTCTTCGAGGACAGCGCTGGTGAGAGAGGGAATTCAAAACCTACGAAGTTAGGGCTGTAGTTTTTCAATTTTTGGAGTCAACCCGAAGTGGAACTCCACGCGACCCTTGGATGAAGGGGGAACCAACACCAGCCTGGGACTATGGCACACGAGGGTCTTCGCCCTTCTGGCTGGGGGAAGGGCGAGTTCCCAGAGGAAACGTGGCCACCCCTGAAGCTTTTGTTTTTGGTGTTGGGGAACCTGGATTCCTGCAAGCAGGAAGGGGGAGTGCGGTTTGGGAAACATGCACAGAGTACCACTGCACCCCCACTAAGGTCTTCTTTAAAGTTTTCACAGTCGTTGAGACGTCCTCCGACTGTTGCAACTTGGCTCAAGGGCCAATCAACTGACTGGCTCAAGATCACCGAGCCCAATCTGGAGTGAAAAGGTGCGCCAGCATCTGCCTCTTGGTGGGGTTCTCCGGGAAGGGTCTCGGTCATAGTCTGAAACCCGTGGTTGGAAAATGCGACAATATAGGAACAGATTGAAATGTGTACCAAGCCCCAGTGGAATTCCGTTTCAAGTTTCAAGCATACAATTTCTCAGGTGAGCGGGGAGGAAATCAGATCCGTCATTTTGATACACTGCCATTTGTTGCCACGCGCCCCCCCCTTTGGCCTTTTCCAATGATCCAACCGACAAGACGTTGCTCAATGAAGTATTCGACCTTGAAGCAACTCGATGGGCAAAAGTTCGCTGCTGAATGTTTACAAGAGGCCAAGGTCCCTACACCTGGACCGTCCAAGCGAGAACGCTTGTCCGTGTTGTCCTGGAACGCTCAGTGACTACATAGGTTGACATAGGCAAGATGGGATTTGCAATGTCAAAGCTCACTTAGAATACGGCAAAAAAATAGTACCTAATGCCATAGATCCTGGAGAGGAGTGCCATTCCTGCGCAGCCACTTCAGATTTGAAAGAGGTCACGGCAATGACAGGAGCATCTGCCAAAACTGATTGCAAATCCATTCACCAGCTACTAAGAGGGATTCTCAACATACCAATTCTAAGTGTTTGAGCAAATAGGTAAATGATGCCTCACAAAGAAGGAAGCAAAAAAAAACACAAGCTCGAGACTTGTCCTCTTCTGCTGCAGATGCTGCAGAAAGGCAGATTGGAACTCCATGAGCGATCCGTAAATTGATAGCAGGTATCAAGTATATAGACAGGGCTCAAAAATAGAATGCCAACGCGCCCGCAAAACAGGGAATTTAATACAGTATTAAATCATCCGATTTGGGGCACAAATAATTTTGAGCCATTACCCACATGGCCTTCAATGGCTTCACTCTAATCTCTGGTTGTCCTGAGCGCCAGTCTCTTCGTTAGATGCCAAGCGTTGCCTACACTACGTTGCTAGATGCTACGCTGCTTGATAGCAACATAAGCAGTGACAGCTTGAGAGCTGAATGGCCGCACTGTTCCCCAAGAATGCACAGAGATGAAAGAACTCTCCAGGAAGATGCAATTTTTGACCAATTGCGTATTTCAAAATACGTTGCTTGTATTTCAGACGTTTTACAAGATGAGACACTGCCTCTCCAAGCAACACAGTGTTTGCTTTTTTTCCGCAGAAAGGGGAGCTGAATCTGTGTCAAAAGGCGGTGTCTCACCACCATCTTCATCTTCTTCATCCATCGGCGTGAGAAGTTTCCTCTGGCATGGCCGACTGCCATGCTTCCTTACGACTGTGGCTTTGCTGTCAAGAACACAGCCAAAGATTTAGTCCCGCAGAACATGTTTAATAAGAAGGATACCCTTGCAAGCATCAGGAAGCCTTGATGTGATGACACCAAATCAAAAGGTAAGTTGATCCCAGATGCCCAGAAGCCTTTATTCAAAAATATGTTTTCCTGCAAAGTCTTGCCACCCAGAAGCCTTCTCGCGAGGAGCCCCAGTGGATTCCACCAAAAAAGCATTGGTTTTACTCTTCCTCTGAACTGTCCCTGAGCCGAATTTCATGCTGTCATGCTCCGCTCTTGTGCGTATTCGAAGGCACAGGTGCGCGACGTAGAGTTGACAGCACAAGCACATGCAGAGGAGAGCAATGTAGCCATGAATGCAATAGCTGCCAGGCTTCACCTGAGTCATGAAAAATTAGCCCTATCCCATCCCATTCTATTTTACTGGCTGCTTCATAGGTATTCCATAACAATCATTATCAATATCTTTTAAACACTGTTAAACCACATGGTACCCACTCTAATAACTAACCAAAAAGTGATAAGGTTGGTATTGTTTAGTAGTTCTAACATGTTTGAATGGTTCCGCCTTCATGCCATAGGACACCGGAAGGATGTCCCCAAAGAGCTCCAAGATCACTGACATCACGAAGCCGCCGAGCCCGGCTCCTAGGAATGCGCTCAAGCCCCAGAGGCCCATGTACCTGGACGCTTCGTCCGGATCAGGCATGGTGGCAATGCCCAAAGCCAAGTCGGCCGACATGTAGGAGCCCTTCCCAAATCCGTAGACTGCAAAGAAGAGAAGCAGAATCATCTTTTTCACTTCCAATTCCTTGAAGAAGAGGCAAACCCAAAACTGGGTTCCAATTGCAAGGAGGATGGAACCGAAGCATGCGATGCTCTGCGAGCGGATGGAAGTTCTGGTGAAAAGAACTGATGACAACACGCTGCCAAGGATTGCCGCCCCAACTGTGCTGAGCGACGCTTCGGCCAGTAGCAGAGCTTGGTCCTTTTCCGATGTTATGTCCAACCTGTCTCGCGCAAAGTATAGCAGGAAGCTCTTGGAAGCTGCAGAAGCGTAGTAGAAACCACGCTCCCACAGCACCAAGATGTAGTCAGTGCATTTACTATGACTCATCCAAAAGATCGTCCGCAAAGAAACAGGATTGCTGGGCAATAGCATAGTGTGGCTTGCAGCCTGACACGAAATGGTTCTCGGTCTTGAAAAAGCTGTGTTTTGTTGGCAGTAAATCAGTCGCGAAAGCATCGATTTTAAGTATATACTCTGATGTGCTCTGCTAGACTGCTTAGCTAGACAGGTCCCCCAAGCATCACAACTCGTTTGCTGATGCATAAAAACAAATATGAATGACTGAATCTCCCCGCTTCATGCTTTGAAATCTAGGCTTTGTGCAGGAACATCAGGCAGCAATGACCACATAATCTGATGGTAACATCTGCAAATGGCAGAGGCAAAGGCAATTGATGGCAATTGTAAAGAAACTCCAGGCGCAATGAATGAGACAAGTGATGAGCAGTTTCTCTGCCGTCAATGGCCTGTGCTCTTAAGCTGTTTGCATTTTTGGGCCCATCATCCCACCACGCCTCCTGGGCAGAGAAGTGGGTCACTGGGAGGAAGAGGTACGTGAGTCCCACTTGTATAGCATAAATGTAGGTGTGGTGCAGACCTGTCCAGGTGACACAAATTGGACTGCCTGACAGTATCTCCAGAAACGCAGCAAGTTGCACAGTACAACTGTTGGAAGATACAACAGCCGAATCAACGAGGCTCAAAAAAAAGTGATTTGGAATCTAACTTGGCCAGTTTTGGCCAAAGAGGTGGCCGAGGGCATAGGAACCCGCACCTGTCTGGGCCAGGCCCTGAAAGGAGAGCATCCCAAGCAAACCACCCGCCAGGACATTGATTGTCTGCAGTGAGGAGGCCAATCCGGTACATGTTGGATGAATGATATCCTCAGAGCAAAGCTGAGCAACGGAAAAGAATGTGATGATGAAACAACTCCAGAAATCAGCTCAATCAGCTACAGTGGTACCTTGCATTTGATCTTCTTGGTGCTTGTGTGTGTGCGCGTGCCCTTTAGTGGCAATGAAAGTTTTCCGCCTCAACTGAGTCTGGAGTCAGAGAGCAGTGCATTGTGCGCTGCATGTGCACAATTCCATGCGATCTGCTGCAGGAGCAAGCATACAGAAAAGCAGATTGGCGAAGAGTACGATGTGCTGGAAAGCCAGCACCCAATTGTACCCACCACAGCAAGTTGGGAGCACAGTAAGACCTTGGTTGGATGTAATTGGTGGGATTGGCACAAGATGTGTCCCAATTTCTAATTCAGTTTCCTACCTTTGTTGTCAAGAAGTACGAATTACATCCAAGAGTCCATAGGCCGCCTGCGCCCCATAGGGTGCTTGATTCTGTCCTGACAAACAGGACCCAGCACGTGGCAAAATAGAGACTCTGAGACCGTCAAGCAAGTCCATGAATTCCTTCACAATATGATGTTCAGCCTTGAAAACAATTCAAATCAGTTCAAGTACAATACCAGAGGTCAAAAATCCTTGCGAAGCAGAGAAAATCTTCTCCACACAAATTCTAGAGCCCAGCGGCTGATACCTGTCCAGCAACCGGTCCACTCAGCAAGCTCACAGCACCCAGAAGTTCCAGAAAGCCAAGGCTGATGGAAGATTGTTTGGGAAAAAAATGCTCAGCTTCCTTCGGAAGGACGAAGATTGTCATGGATGAAATCATAGCTCCATAGCTAATACTTAAACTCGTAATGCAAAGAATCTGCACGCTTGCAGAGATTGTTCCAGGTCTGGGGGGCAAACTCTCTTCAGGTGCAACCTATTGGCCACGCTGCGCTTGCAAGTAGAGGTATGTGATCAAAGAGCCAATGGTGCTGAGGCAGAAGCCAAGCCACAATCGTGCACAGAAAGAGATGTGCACACTTTGCTCATTTTGAAAGGTCAGACTTTGCACACTTTGCTCATTTCGGATTCCATCAGTTGAAAAATCCACCAAAATGTCTGGCGAAAAAATGCCTTGCTCCCTGACCTCCAACCTTCGCTGCTTTGGCTCTACTTTGTCCTCTGTGTCCTCTGTGTGCTCTCTGCCCTCTGTCAGTGCAGCGTCTGGTGCGATGACAGCAGTATGTGAAATCGTCGCTACTCGGGCAGATCCACTGTGATGCCGTCGCATCACAGGTCTTGCCTCAGCCACCAGCCAGATTGAAGCATGCAGCATGCATATGTCATCATATGAGAATCATATGTCAATGATGTCATTCATTGGAAAAGAATTCCCGACATGACTTGACCAAAAATTATTGGACGGTGTCCCGCCTTCGCTCGGTTTGGAAGATCTTCATTTGGCAGCTCGCTGGCTCGCACTGCAAGGAGAACCGATACAAGAAGAGCTGCTCGTTTGACCATCGAAGCTGCAGAGCCGGACGGATGTTCGAAGGAACAGGGACACCTCTAGGCCTATGGCTCGCCGCAGACAAGGATTCATGAGAAAACGAAAGTCCTGACAGTCCTGACATAGAAGTCTCGGGCCAAAACCATGAGATGTTATGACTTGTGACGTCTTCACCCTCTTGTTCAGGTTTTCCTGAGTCTTTCTGCTCTCTGTGTTTGGGCGCTTGGGCCGTCTGACTGTCATGGTATTAGAAGCCAAGTGAATCAGAAGCAAGTCGGATCTTTTCCAGCAGAGCTAAAGCTCAGTCTTGGCTGTAGCATGCCTCTGAGCAGATCGGTCTCCCAATGTGGCCGTTCAGGAGGTCCTTAGGATGGAAGCGGGACTCTGGGACTCTAAGAAGATGTTTGCTCTTGTTCAATGTGCGTCTGCTACAAGTAACTTCTTTCCAGCGCTCTCATCAAGCTCTTCCGTAAATTAAATGTCATACTTGCACATGCAATGCAACCAAACAGCGCGAGTTTCTTGTCGTCTTGCAAGCCTTAGAGCAAACTGTTCCACTCAACAAAGGTGCAGAATCATGCTGGTTTAGTTCTGGCGAAAAATGTTTTTTTTCATGTTTTTTCTTCCAGTAACAGCAGCATGTCTATCCAGCAGTTGACGGATCCATGCAGCTGTGCAACTGCATGCAGGTTGTGCCATTTTTGGCTTGCAGCTCCGGATCGACGCCCGCCTCATGGACAATTGTTCTTGATGCTGCTTTGAAGCTTTGTCTCAAACGCACAAGGGTTTGAAAACGATCCCCGCTGCATTGCCTCCAGCAAGACTTGCACCGCTTTGCTGTGGTGGTGACCTGAAGATTTTCGAAAGCACAACTTCGAGGCCCAGTCAACTTCAAAGGATCATCGCCAAGCAACCATCACCCCAGCAGGCACGATGAATCGGTGCAAAGCCGTCGCTATGAAACAAGTGCCTTGGAAGGTCAAAAAGAGCTGAGGTAGACAGCATCCTTTGACACACAGTCTTGTAGCCTAATATCCTCTGCAAGGCGTTACAAGGATGACTGAATTCTAGTGCTGTCGCAAAGATGGCGTTGACAGCAAACATTCAGGTTTCGCACAACCTTAGACCTTAGTTTCAGGTTCATCACAGACCTGGAATATTTCTGAATGGTTCTGGGAGGATTCAGAACCATTCCCATTAAGGGAATGGGTCAAAATCCTGATACTAATGCCCTGTTGAATGGTTCTGAACCTAGTGAACCTGGTGGACCTCAAAGACTGTTGATCCTGTTGATCCCCCCAATATGGTGTCAGTTTTGAAACATCCCCCTGCTGCAGGAATTTGGCGGAGATGCAGCTTTTCGGGACTGGAGTACTTTATCAGCACCTCGACCACCTGTCAGAATCACGAGCAGAATCACCAACAGATTGCTGATACAGTCATACACAATCCACACTTTTTGTCTGTCAGATTGCTCCTTGATATCATCTTGTTACATATACCAAGCCTCGGGATGACCAGTCCAAGTTGCAGCATCCAAAGGTTTGTACCCCTCCTTGCCATTGCATTTTGTCACTTCGTTTAGTTGAATTTTCTGAACAGTCTTTTGAAGGTGTTGTCACACAGCACTTTCCGGGCAATAACTGCGAAAGGAAAGAAGTCCAAATGTCCTTGTCTCCGATGGTGACATTACATCCTCTCTGAATGAGCAATTCCACGACCTCCACATCAGTACAACTCAAACTTGTATTTGATTCTGTTCGCAGATTCCTTTGCACTGGCAAAAACACCGGAGCTACTGTGCATTCCATGACAAATGGTATTGGGTACAGCACAATGCATGAATTCATGGACAAATCTACCAGCGTCATCCAAGTCTAATCGGTGCAGTTACTGAAAACTACATGATCAACATATGTATCTCCCGGGATATATAAATCCCGCAAATCATGTTCTTCACGATCACCATCAAGAGCATCAAAGGCATAAAGGACACTCACCACCACTAGCAAGGTAAAAATGTCACTACCAATCAAACTGATAGAACGGACCGAGTATTCAGTTACCCTGGTTTGCAGTTTTTTTGCCACAGGTTGAAGTGCAGTCGCAATTTGCGGTGGTAAAAAAAATTGGGACAAGCTCTCCATTGATACTGAAGGTTGCTTCAAAATGTAGAACCTCAAAGTCCCGTGGTTTGTTCTCATCTTCCCACTTGCTTGGAGCATCCCTTTCGAGGCTTCCAAAGTCCAGACCACACCTCCGCATGACCTGCGAGACTTGCTGCCATTACAGGCGTCTGGCCATCGTCCGTGCGGTAGTTGATCCAGGGACGAAGGCCTTGGGTCACTTCGGTCATGTCATCTGCACATCTGCATGTCGTCTACAGGCAGACCCTGCCTCCTCGATCCAGCAAGTCGGCCACCTAATCTCAAGCCACGAAAGAAACACTGAGGAACACTGAGGAGTGGAAAAGTTCCGTGTGATCAACTGGATATGAGGAGTCGGATACTAATGGACAGTTCAAATCACTGTTTTTTATATAGTTTCTAGTGGGTGGATATTTCGAACGAATCTCCTGTGGTTCCACCATGTCCGTTCCACAGAGGACAAGAATATCTCCAGACTTCCAGATCATCCACAGATCAGTTCCCTGCCTCCGAGGTTCTCCCTTCTCTGGCAGGGATATGCAGCAATGAGCTTGCTGCATGTGCAACCAACACAGGCAAAACATACCTGAAATTCATTGCCCCTTCCAGTCTCTTTGGACCAGAAATTCATAGAAATATGTTGAAATATCTAGACTTCCAACGCCTGCATTTCTCACGCCCTTCAGTAAAACGTGTTGCTGTGGGTGCCATGAAGTGCCAAGCTTTTGATTTCACCTCACAACAAGAGTGCTTTTTGGTCAAACTTTGGTGTTCCACTAAACTTCCAAAAATCATGTTGTATCTTTCATTGATGAAAAACTTCAACAAAACCATCCTGATGAATTCTCAGCCCAATGCTGGAAGGGTTTACTGTAGTGAACACTGACGGCTGGCGACAGAAGGTACGCAAAATACAGCACCAGATCTATCAGCTCAAAGACGTACATTAGAAAATGAGTCAATTGATGGGGAAAGGTATAGGTCAAAATTCTGTATCGGAAGAAATATAGAAATGTATAGTTTGCCAGAAGCTCAAAGCCAGAGGATGATAGCTCAATGAATTTGACCTATGTCTGTACCTACCTGACGTACTCACGCAAAGCAATTTCACTAAGCCAACTGATGGCAGTTAGACCTTTGGTAACAAAGGCCGGTCGTCACGCACAGGAGCCGCTTGTGACGGCAGCCACATTCAAATGGCAAAAATGTGGGCCTTCAAAACCGGTGCAAAGCCACCAGCCAAGCCACTCAATGGAATGCAGTGCAAATGAAGAGGAATTTTCTCAGAGCCCTGCCTTTCCATCTTTGTATTTGCTCAACTTCTCCGCATAGTGTTCTGGGTGCCTCTCAATGTGCTCAATGAGTTCCTGCCGCTGTCGTTGCAGCTCAGGGGTGGGCTTGGCCCAAACATCTTCAAACATGTTCCTGACAGCTGCCAAGGGCTTGGCCTCTGCAAGCTTCAGGGCATCCATGACTTCCAAACGGTATTCTTCTCGTAAATCTGCATCCTTTTCATCATCCCAATCGCTGGCCTCTTTCAACAACAGTTTGGCGCGGCTAATGGGCTCCAAACCCTGTCTCGCCATGCGTTTCACCTGTCCCGAGTCGCGATACCTTCCGGCATCGTCAGAGGTGCTGTGATGTCCGCGACGGTAGGTCATGAGCTCCATCAAAACAGGTTGACCTTCCAGGCAAAGCTTGCGAGACTCGGCAGTGGCAAGATACACTGCTGCCAAATCATTGCCATCAATTCGAATGGAAGGTATGCCAAAGGCAATACCTCTTGCAGCAATGCCATCCCCAGCATACTGTTCAGATGCAGGTGTGGAGATTGCCCATCCATTGTTTCTGCAAATGAAGAGGGTCTGAGAACGCAGGGTGGCTGCAAAATTGAGTGCTACGGCGCAATCTCCCTCAGATGCAGCCCCTTCACCAAAGAAGGTCACTGCGATACGTGGTTCAGAAGCCGTGCGGAATGCATAACCAGCACCCACTGCTTGTGGAATTTGGGTTCCAAGAGGCGAGCTGATTGCTTGCATCCCAATGCTGGCATCACAGTAATGAACTGGCATCTGTCGCCCCTTTCCAGGCTCATCACAGCGGCTGAGGCATTGGTCAACTACCTGCTGGATGCTAAAGCCTCGATGAAGGTAGGTGCCAAGCTCTCGATACTGGGCCCAAATCACATCTCTTCTTCCCAGCTGGGCAGCAGTACCAACCTGTGCAGCCTCCTCACCCGTGCCAGTCATGTAGAAGGAGATCCGACCCTGGCGCTGTAAAGAGTTCAGCACAGAGTCAACCACGGCGACCTTCACCATACATTTGTACATGTCGAGGTACGCATCGAGGCTGCAAGGTAATTCGGCTCCATTCACTAGACAGCCATCTTCACCGACCAAACGAAGCACAGGTAATTCTTGTCCAGATTTATGAAACTCTGGTTCTGGTGCCAGCTTCCCCTCATGTAAAAGTCCTGCGAAGGAACTGAAGCGTCGCAAGCGTGGCAAGCGTAGCAAAGCCCAAGTCGGAGACGTCGGAGTCCTGCATCTCAGTGTCCAAAGGCTCATGGCTCACACCAGGGTCAAGAAACAAAAAGGAGCACTGGAAGCATCGGAATTCACTGTCTTCTTCCTGTCAGTTCTCTAAATATTGGTCATGCTTACAGGATGATGTCGATAGTAGAATAGTCCAGGCTAATTACAAGTTCCTGAATTGTCAGTAGAGATGCATTATTCATACTGCCATCTATCATCTATATATCCTCTTGAATCTTTTGACTTGGGAGCTTTGACTCAGCAAATGCAACAAAGGCAACTGGTTTCACAGCGAACATATGCGAAAATGCAAGGTACCACACCTACAAGATATCTCTGCACACACATGATCAGCTCAATGTGGCGATTTCTGAGTGACTGAGGTCTCTCTTCATTACACGTGGTCTGATGCAGCCCTTTCAGCTGGAAAATACAGGACCACGCAGGACGACTCTTCTATTTCAAATGTGGACTCTGCTTCTATTGTTTGACCTTCTCCTTTCCTGTTCGAATTTCAACAGCCGAAGTCAAGGATTGAAGCAATTCCTACATGATTTCTTTTGGAGTAAACCTTCAAGATGTCCATTCCACAGAATGCTTGACTTCTGTCTGTGGGCCACTGCAGCTATCACATCTTTTCGAGGTGCTCAGCCTACGCCGTCCACCGCGATTTTGTTTTTCGCAATTCGACTCGCATTGGTCTCCAAAGGAAAGAGTTGGTATGGGTTTGTCTGAAATTTGGTGGAAAGCAAAGCAAAACATGATTTATCATCGTTTCCCTCTGAAAAGTGAAATCTGGGGTATCTCCCTACCCTATTTTTGGACAAACCAAGAATGGCATCCACCATCATTGCTGGCCTTTCACATCGGAGCCTCTTCTTCCTCAGGCAAAGCTTCCTCAGCAAAGCCTTCTTCGTAGGCTTCTTCACCCTCCATGCCCTCCTGAGCTTCCTGTCGTGGTCTCATCAATGCTCCATGGCATGATCAACCAAAAATGATGAAAACTCAATGCACAAAGGTTTCTCAAAAATTTGACCCTTGGTTGATTGTTGTTTTCCCCTATGAAATACAATATTTTGGTGTAAATTCCCATTTTGAGACAACCTTTCAAATTGAAGCACTGCCAAAACAAAGCACCTCTGGAGCTTCTTCAATGCTCTTGCAGCCACCGCCACCCTTCTCTCCCTTCTCGTTCATCTTCCCTGTAGGTCCAAAGGGTATACGGTATACGGTATATCAGTTTCAACTCGGGAAACAGACCAGCTAACAGGAAGCAAGCACACTGAAATTGAAAGTCAAAACCATGACCCAAAGGATGGGTTGAACATAGAATGCGCTCAAAAGGCCTGACACCACGGCATAGACTATCCCGGCTGAAACCAGGTTGAAGGCAATCAGAGCACCAACAACACCTAGCAAAGTAATGAAAGCTGTCTCTAGAGAAAAGTGTCGGGTGATGAATACATAGTAGAAAATGTGAATTTTCATACCACTCATCTCACCTCCGGTCTTTGCTGGTGTGTACACAAAACAGTCTGGGTTCTCGACTGACTGATGCAAGCCCGTCTGGAGGTGGTTTCCTCAGCTTTCATTCACAACATTTCGTCGCCCCTAGTTTTCCTTTCACAACTGGTCAGCAAGGAAATAATGAACCAAACCGAAGTTAGCTGGAAGATTGGATAAGCTCTGTTGCTGCCAGCAATGTTGGTTAGTGACACAGCATGACATTGAAAGGGCTACGGCTATGGAAGAGATCAGATTGATTGAGCCAAGCATCATGTCTTGCATGGGTCCTACTTCACCTGGTGGTCCTTTCTCACCCTCAATTCCTGCAAACAATGCTCAACTGCTCAACTGTTCAGCCAGCTCCATTCAGCGTTGCTGCCAGCAGCCAGCAGCCAGCAGCTGCCAGCTGCCAGAAGCTCCTGTGTCACCCTTGGGTCCACGGCTTCCTTCAGGACCTTTAGGTCCAGTTTCGCCCTTGTCTCCTTTGGGCCCTTTGGCTCCAGTAGGACCTTGACCTATGGCCACGTCTCCCCACCTGGCGATTTGAGCGATTTGGGCAACGTCCTCCGATTTGGACAACTGGTTGTGGCCATAGTTTTCCCTGCCTGAAGTCAACAAATCCACTGGAGTTGCCTGGACTTGACGTTCAAACAGCAGTTCAGTTGGTCAAACAACTCCAATGGCTGCAACGTCAACACGGGCAGGCAGGGCTCATCATGCTATTTCGCCATTCTGTGCCAAGTTCTCGAAGTTCAGACAAAGGAACCTTCCAGCAAAAGAAAATGTTGCCCACAAAAGAAAACGTTGGCCAACTCCCGAATCTCATGCAGGTGTTGCTTCAAAGAAACCAAGAGGATCCACAATTGACTTCTCTCAAGGAGTTTAGTTTTGGCTCAAATCAAAGAGGCCCAGCTTGCCAAAGCCTTACCTCATCCAAGACGTCAACTGAATGCCTTCGTTTTTCCTGCAAGAACAGGTTCCGTTTATTTTTTTTCCTATAATCACATGTGGATCTGCTCGAAAAACCAAATGAAAGCGAACCCCCTTGCCTGGATCACATTATGGTTGCTCGAATGGTGCCACGCTGAAGAGCCTCTTGCATTTCTCCTTCAGTGCAATTAGCACTGAACAATGTGCGGAAAAATGAGTTTCAATCCCTCGCCGGTGCTGCCAATTCCTGAACCAACAGTCTGCAGCCCACCTTTCAATCACATCCAATTTTTTCCATGCAAAACATGGGCTCCTCATCATCTTTGATTCCTTGGGCAAAGGATATTTGTTTCATCTACACACTTACAATACATTGCATTACATTACGTTACATTATATACATGACATGACATGACATGGCATTGCATTGGATTGCATTGCATTAAATTGCATTAAACACGTACAGTATGTATATGCAAAAATCATATAACTATAGCTGATGTTGCCTTCAAACATCACGCCTCCACTGAGCCATCCGCAGATTCCCAATCGCGTGTTCTTCTGGTCTGGAAATGCGACCTCATGCTGAGCACGCAGGCAAGAACTCTGAGTTTTCACAAATTTCATCCTCAGCCAACGAAGAATCGTCAACTCTGCTGTCAAGGATCTTTGCGTGTTTCCTTGGATGTCCTTGATAGTTTCCGATTTCACCAGCATCGTCAATTGAAGCCCATGCCTATCAGTCAAAACGTTCTGGTTCTAGTGCCAACATATTTTAACTACGTATATTTTCACAAGCAAAAAAAAGTTCATCTCCAACATGTTCGCTTACCGTTGCACAACCTCAGAACATAAAATATAAGCACCAACCAAAAAAAAACTTGAACACCACGCTGATTCGCAAACTGAAACTGACAACTTTGGTTCGATGTTTTTTTTCGTGGCCTCTTCACTGCTGAGTTCTAACGCAACGGCTCGGAACAGAATTGCGGCTGTCATCCACCCGATCACCGTCATCACCTTAGCACGATTTAGCCCGATGCATGGTTTTATGAAAGACTGGGAGAAAGGGAAAGGTTTGGTACTGAGCCCCAAACAAGCACAAATGGAGACCCGCAACTAGCGGGAAAGGATCTTGATGTGAAGAACTATCTTGGTCATGCCCCGGGGTTTGAGCCATATTTGCCATGGAACAATGAAGCATCGTTAGCTCACAAATACCGAACAGCAAATGCAGGACTTTATGATTACGGTCAGGGAATTACAGACATTAGGGGAAAAACATACTTTAGCACCGCATTGGTTCAACGCCATGTATATTGTTTCAAACAAGCAACCTGAAGAACAAAAATTTTCTGGCAAAACATGTTGGACCAGGTTCTTATCAAACGTTTTTTGAAAACACTTTTGTGGGAGACTCCTGTAAGCCAATTTCTGAGACACTGTGGCAACACATTCTTGTGGAGCAATCCTGTAAGGCGCTCTTTGTGACAATTTTTTGCAAACATTTTTGCAGGACAATCCTGTGGGATACTTACGAATGTAAGACACTTTTGCAAGACTGTATTGTGCAAACATTGCAAATTGCGAAACTTCAAGGTGCGGTACGGAACCTTTTGCTTGATCCATAGGGCCTCACAAATTCCATGCGTTTTGCATGACAACTGAATGGACACATGTGAAAATGCTCAGCTGAGAATTGCAGTGTGCTTCATCCTTGCACAGGGGCCACGCATGGCTATGAGTAGGGTGCACAAACTTTCGGACTCCTCCTTGCAATTGATGAGCAAGGCTAGCAATTGCACCCTTTTTGCACGGCGTCTGCGCTTCAAGACTCCGACTCCACCGCAAATCTTTGAAATTTCCTTTGGACCCTGGCGGGATTTGGATAACGGGGAGTTCCCCGGCATGAAAAGTTACTTTGCTTAGCACACATGGCATTTGGATATCTGGAAGTTGCCATCATTCCCCGGCATGCAAATTCACGTGCACTTCAAACTTTCGTGGTTTCATCTTGGCAAATAGGCCATTTCTCTGAGCTGGTTGGCATATTGTTGGTACCTTGTTGCAAGGTTTGGATCTGATTCACGGTGGCGGTCAATCAATGGCTGCAAATGGTCTGCTAATCCCAGAAGCAAATCTCTCTTCATCTCCTGGGGCACCGGCTGGTGCGCATTCACCAAGTTCAAAACACGCATCACGCCATTCTGAAAAGCCATGAAGAACCACTGCATCATTCATTCCATTGCTCACGGCTGAGGCAGTCATTGAGTTCATGTCTGAAAGTTGTTGTAATCTGCCTCAGGTCGGAGACTTCAGGTGCAAAGACTGTCTCCTCATCAATTTTTGTTTTTTTTCTTTTTTTTCTTCTTTTTATTTTTTTCTTTTTTCTGAAAAACAGGCAACGTGCTCACACCTCAGATTTTACTCGTCGCTTTTGAGCCACTTGTTGGGCCACGGGCAAGCACGGATTTGTGCGTGTCATCCTTGCACCAAGAGACAGGACATGCTAATCTTCTCTGTATCGTTTCAACTGCCTACAACCTATCACATGGGTGTGAGTGCCATGACTGAAGTTTGACACCCCACCTTGGCAACTTGTTCCTTTAGAACTTGTTGTCATTCTTGAAACTTCCATGCAAACTATGGCTGTGTTTCAGCCAACTGTGCTATTACATTCAGCTCTCATCCTAGGTTGTCAAGGCCGCTGGAAAAAAAAAATCTGTCTCTCACTTGGTTGAATTCGTTCGCCTGGGCTGTGGCAAACATTCCATTGCCTCATGCTTTGATTGCCTGCCACATGCCTTCAAGCTATGTCACGTAGGGTCTCGATCTCTTGCATCGCTCGTGTGAATGTCGCAGCAGCTTCCCAATCTCCTTGTTCTTCAGCTTGAGCTCGTCGGCTCTGCAAAGAAACCAGCGCATTCTGAAGTCGAAGTTGGTTGGCCTGAGAAAAGGCCAGCATTCGGTCATGATCATATTCATCTCTATCTCCAAAGTGGATTGCCGCCCACTCATCTGGGTCGGAAACCTCTCCTTGATCTGACTCCAAATAGCGTCTCCTGCGATCTTCTGGAGTTTCTCCATCCATATCGATGTCCTCGTCCAACTCAGACTCACGAGCTGCACGGTCAACATGATGACCATTGAGATTTGCTACGTGTTGCAACGCAGCTTCAGCTAGATCCACATTCTCAAAGAGTTGAGGTTCAAGTTGGGCTTCCACATGAGGTTCCTCCAATGCTGCAAGTGCTCCAACTGGATACTGGCCACCAGTCAGATACTCGTCCAAACTTTCGTAGACACCCTCCATGTCAGTCATGAAGTCACCTTGTTGATTGGATTCCCTGAACCTGTCGTGCAAATAACAGATTTCTCGGCGAAGCATCCACCAGGCTAGCCACAAACTTGGTTTGATCAGCAATCGAAACCTGCAAGCCATCAATGCCGAAGCATGGCGAATCGTCACCATCCGCATCCATTCGTAGTGCTTCCAAATCAAAGGTCCTGATAGGAGAAATACCACTCCAGCAACCAATGAAAACATTCCAATGATCTGCGCCACCAGGAAGACAAACTTCATGAAGTAGTATGTGCAGCCGGTACTTGTGGTGACTGTCCATTCTGCCAGTGTCCACAAAGCCAGTTGCACGCCATCGCTGTTGGTCTCGTCCATGTCTCCACCTGCCACAGATCCATGATTGAAAAGGAAGTCACTGTTGCAACCTTTCAACTGCATGCACATGTTCATGCTTGCACCAGCCATTTGAATGAGTCTCATGCACTGCTCCATGGTAACCCTATTGATTCTTCTGATACGTCTGATCTCGTTGTCATCGTTTGTTTCACTGTCATTTGGAGAAAAGAGTCCAATGAGTTTTCCCAAGAACTTTCTGCGTTCTCCACTGAGACGTTTCGTGTTGAGATCTCCAGGGTTGATTTTGGTACTGATTTTGAAAATCGAAAATACACCAGTCCGCAGCAAATTTTGCAAATAAAACTGCTTGATCTGGATGTGCTTCAATCTCCCTGTTCCAGTTCTGCGGATCAGTGCTAAGGCCGAAGACGAATCCATGAAAAGCCTTTGTTGTACCACCTCATTGCTTGTTTCACTTTCATCACCAGCTAAGAACTTGCACAAACGGAATAAAAGAATGCATTCCACCATCAATCCATTTGCAGCGTAGAGTTCAGCTTCACAGCTTGAAAGTGCCACTGAAGCCTGAGTCCTGCATATGCTCATCAGCAGGGCTCCATTCAAGAAAATGAGGCCAGAGCTTGTGCTCCGTCTTGTCGTTCGGCAATCAGCCCATGAGCTGTCACTGAAAGCTTCCAGAGTAAAACGACCTTCTGTTGACCATTCTGGGATTGTTGCTTCATTTTGGATCAGGTCGTCATTCCTCCAGAAATCACTCAAAGTCTTTCCTTCCTCTGTTGTTTTCAAAAGGATTCCACTGTCAGGCGTCCCATCAAGATAGGAAGTCAGGTGTTTCAGTGCTGCCATCGCCTTTGTGCTTGGTTTTGACATGTATGATGACAGAGTCTTTACTGCAAATTGGATATCCGGCCTGTCCATCGCAATGTACAACACCAACCCAAGACCAGATCGAAATAATGCAGCCTGCTCGTTGTCCAATGTCTCTGATTCAATCACAAAGTCAGCACTGTAAGCTTCCAATGTTGCATGGTATGGGAGGCCCTTCTTGCGTCTTGCGCTCACCTTCATCATTGAAACCAACTTTGGAACATACATTGCATTTGATTGTATGAGGATTCCATCATCTCTCATAGTGATCCTCTTTTTCAAATACATGAGTTGCTCTCCACTGGCCGGACAATGGGGCCCATCGACTTTCATCTTCAATGTAGCTCCAATTGTGCTTTTGAACCATTCTACATCATCTGGCAAACATGCTAGGAGAATGTCGTCCACGTGGATGTTCACAAAGATCTTCCTGTTCAAGTCCTTGTGTCGCATCACTGTTGGTGATCCAGGGAATGATACCAATCCTGCATTTTCACATATGGAGGCAAAGTGTTGATGCCATTTCAATGCTGCATTTCGTTGACCTGGAAGACAACGAAGCAAACGCCAGTGAGTGTCAGGTTTACCTGTCAAATCACGAACCCACTGAGGAATTTCAACATACATCTCATCTGTTTGAGGCACCATCAAAAATGCATCCGAAATGTCAAGTGAAGTCACCGAGAGGTTGTAAATCAACGCAAACACCAGCAACATTCTCACTGCAGAAAAAGCTGATGTAGGGGCAAAGCTATTTTCATCAGTGGCTGAGGTCTTGAATTCTCGAGCCACTACTCGGCACCTTCTGATCCAAGCATTGCCTCTGAAACGCCAGTCAAATACCAACGTTGTATCAACTGTGTTTTCTTGCGCAGCCTCTTCTGGAGAAAGGGAAACAGGTCTGATGACCTCCATGCGATGTAACTTTTCAAGTTCATCAAGGATTGCACGTTCATCAAGCTCTTGGAGTTTCTCTGGGCTCACATCTGGTGGGCCTTCTCCTTCACCATGTTGTGCTATGTATTCATCCTCAAGGTCAGGATACTGAAAACCATTCTCCAAATCACCTGTGAATTCATCCATCTCATCGTTGTGACAAATCTCAATGTCTGCCACTTGGTTCACCTTGCTTTCAAACTTGGCCGCCTTGCTCTTAGGAACAATAGCTGGATCATCATCCATCTTTTGCATCTTGGCACGCTCGTCAGTCAAAGGAGTGCTGGAGGGATGTTTGCAAGAACCAGAGGGGATTTCTGCATCTTCATCACTGTCTGCAACCGGAGTGACTGGGGCTTTCAACATGCTTGGTGACCCAGCCCCACCTTGCTCAAACATCTCTTGTTGCCCATCTGTATCTGAAACATCATCCAATCCAACGTTCTCCCAAGCATTCACCTGTGCCAAACCATGTTGTTGTTGAGCAACATCACCATCGTCAAGAGCTTCTGAAGCAGAATATCCATCTGAAAGAACTTGGTCACGCACTGCTTCAGCTTCTTCATCTATCTCCTGTGGTATTGGACCTTTCAAAGCGATGATCTTCTGTTTGGCTCTCACTGCTGGTTTGTGTCCAAAAAATCCCAAGGGTCCATCAGTAAGGCCAAGGATGAGCTCAGCATCCCATTGATTGTTGATCTTTCTAACAGCTCTTGTTCGAATGACACACTGCCCTTCTATCCAAAGAAGATCCATTCCAGTTGTCTCTTCCTTTCCTAACCAAGCTCCCTTCTTCCATGCCGGTTTGTACTTCGATGACTTGGGGTCAAGGCCATACACAGTTTGACCAAAACATGCCACCTTTCCATGATACGGTCGGCCTCGAAGGGATTGGTGTGGTGTCACCTTCATGGTGGAGTGAACTTGATAGTGGTTGTAGAGCCAAGCCGCATGCATTGCAGCCCATTGCACTACTGGATGCCCAGCTGGGACCACAACCTTCATCTCACCTTCAAGTTGACAAATCAGGGTTTTCTGGATACCCCTGACAGTTTGAACAAATCTTTCAGCCATGCTCGTTCTGGATTTGTCACCAACCTTGTTCGCAGTAAGATGTGTTGTAAGTTCAGATTTTGCCCTCACTGATTTGCAAAAGTTGGCACCGGCCACCAAAACAGGCTCGTTGTCAAATGCCAGTTCAACTGTTCCATCTCTGACACTGCCAATAAAGGTTACCAAAGCACGGCCAACTGTTTGTGCATTGCGTTGCTTCAGAGGGGCAACTGCAGCATATCTCGACCAAACATCCACCATGAGGAGTGCAACAACTGCACCTTCTTTTCCTGGTTCCATGAAGAAAAAGTCACATTGAATTGTTGGAAATTCCCTTTGCGCTTCACCTGCAGGATCTGGAGCATGAGAGTGATGGTCGGCTTTCGATCTGCTCATCACACAGTATTTGCACCAAGGTTGAAATGGTACGTGTGTCAGATCATGGAGTTCTCTTTCCCGGTCACTAGGCTGAGGAGGCACAGAAATGGGTTGTGCATCCAACTGCAAAGACTTGTATTGCTCTTGTGCAGCAAGAACAGCTTCTCTCTTCAAAGCCAACTCAACAGCCTTTTTGCATCTGTCATACATCCTTGTCCTTGATCCAGACTGTGATATACCAAGCCACCTGCAAGCATCACGCAAGAGCCGTATGGTGGAACTGGGAGTTACCACCAAGTCATCATTGATAACCAACATTTCCTGTTCTGCTTGAAGTTCAACTTCTGGAGCTGCTTGGATTTCTTCACCAGGTTCAACTTCGGGCAATTCAATCTGTCGTCCTCCATCATCTGGCGGTAAGACCGTTGGGTTTGAAGAGCTCGAAGGTTTGGACTCAGGAATCTCATCACGCAAACCTGTCACACCAAATTCTTCCTGTCCAAATACAACATCACCGCTCTCGTCAACTACCACCAGTCCAAGATCCAACAAAGATTGAGGTTCAACACCAAGTAGAGTCAGGGTTTCACATTCATCTTCAAATCCAATCGTCAGAAGAAATTGATCGATCATTCCAAAAGGATTTCTCATGTCTTTGAACTTTCTGGATAGCTCCACCACTGTCCAAGCTCTACCTTTCTGGTGTTTTCTGATCAATGTCGTTCTGTAGGGCCAAAAGGGCCAGACACCTTCAGGGTTGATGAAGTCTGTGGTCACTGTTCGAAAGAATGGTGTGCCGCTTGAAGTCATTTCCCAGGAATTCATCGGGGCATTTTCAATTTCATCTTCCACATAAACAACTGTACGCACTGCAAACTCAGCATCGCCATCAGCTGCCACGCAAGTACTTCCAGAAACATCTGAAATCTGCCTCACCTGTGCTTTGATGGCAAAAGAGCGATTTCTGTACTCCACTGGTATCCTGATCTCATTCCCAGGAGATTGAAGACTCAAGCTGTCATTTGTTTCATCTTTGAAGATTGTCCATCCACCCTGATAGAGCTGTCCCAATGACACAAGACAGGACGTGACATTCCCTACTATAAACTCGTGTTGCAGCAATACCTCTTCACCTTCTGTTGTCACCGCAATCAACTCAGCTTGTCTTGTTCCAGTCGTTTGCAATGCTCCTCCCTGGCAATTTTGGAGAGAGCCTGAACCAAAGTTGCTATTGCTATCTGGTTGATAACGAGCTGGAAGAAGGCTGACATCTGATCCACTGTCAAGGATCACCCATTCATTTTCACATTCACCATCAACAACTTCTGTCCATGTGCTTTCGGGATCATGAAATAAAACCATACGCACCTGTGACAAACATGGAGATGTTGGAGAAGTTGGGGAAGTAGGGCTTGAAGGATTTGAGAGTGCACCGCCAAACTGAAAGATTCTCCTCACCGTAGCACCTGGATTGGCCTTTGCTGCTGGCGCTGTTGATGAGGTAGCTGGAGAAGGTGGAATTGGTTCCTGCTTGTTGTTGGAGACCTGGTTCACCATATGAGGACAGTCACGGCTCCAATGACCAAACTCGTAGCAGTTTGAACACTGTCCATAGGCTATTTTGCCTCTTCCTCCTCCTTTCTTTCCTTTGGCTCCTCCTTTCTGATTCTGGTTGCCTTTCTTCCCTTTGGACTTTCCTTTTGTCTTTCCTTTGCCCTTGCCTTTGTTGGCACGTCCACGACCACGACCTCGGCCAAATGCCCAGCTGCTAGCCCATTCACCTCCAAAAGACCCACGGCCTTTCTGTTTTCCCTTTTGTTTGCCTTTGCCTTTTTCAATGCGGTCAACTTCCATGGGAATGGGGCCGTCATTGGATCCAGAGGCATAGTTGGGCTGGTCATTCACATGCTTCAGCACCTGTTCTGATGTCCAAGCTTTTGATACACGCTCATATGAAGTGATCTTTTCTCGGATATCCACATAGCTTGTTGTATCTGTGATAGACAGCTGGATTTGCTCACGAAGTCGAGGTTGACAGCACTTGATGAGGGTAGCTGCCATCAATTCCTTGGGGTATGTGGTTCCACTTGCCTGCTCATACTCAAGCACCAGTTGTTCATAGTTCAAAATTGACTCCAAAACTGATCGATCCTTGTTGAAGCATGGATAGGATCCCAACGCCTGTGCCAGAGCCAAACTCCTCTGTCGTGTGCTTGGCATGAATTCCCTGTTAAGGGTAAACCACAATCTGAAACCATCTTTCATCTGGGCTTCTGCTCGAACAAGATGTGCACAACGTCCTCTTAGGTATGAAGTCAAAACCGCATAGAGCTTCTGGGACATAGCTCTCTCATCAGCGTTGTATGTTGACCAAAGAGGTGCATCATCTTTCTTTTCCAGCAAATCCAAAGCATCAGTATAGCGATTGTCCCCAAAACAAAGCCAGCTTGTGAATTGGTGCTTCCACTGCTGAAACATCATCATGTCCTCTCCATTAAAAGTGTCAGGAGGCTTAAGGATACGTGAAGCAGCCTGCAGTCCATCGTTTGTACTGCTACTGGCCCCACCTGGAACTGAGGCCTTCTTCAAGGCTTCTTCTGCCGCAATGGCCGCCCTTGTAGCTGCCTCTGCCATCGTGGTCATCCTTTGTAGGAACGCCTCCTGCATAGTAGCTTGTTCGGTTTGACCTTCCATTGCATGGGCACTGCTCATCCCACACAGGAAAATCACAGCCAAAAGTTGCCTCTGGGTATTCATTCTCAGTCTTCTGGTTTTCGTTCTATCCAACCGACATTGCAACCTTTTGCCATAGCTCAAGTGGCTCATGCCTGCACGTAGGTACCAAACCAGACATACCATTGCAGTCACTGTGGAGGCCAAAACAGCCAGCTGCATCACCGTACATCCTGCCAGGAAACAAACCGCTGCATGTACCATGCTCCATGTAACTGCCATCAGCCTGATTATGTTCTGAAAGAACTGCAAACCGATCATTGATGTTGTCACCACGTTGAACTTGTTCTCGATGGTTGCAAACCTTGTCCAGTTGAAATCAAATTCACCCAGCTCTGCATGCTCACCCACGTCCATGGTCAAAACTCCTTGTGAACAACTCTTGAAGCTTTGCATAACCTTAAGACCATTGAAATTCTCTGCACTGCACGGTCCAGTACTGAGTTCAGATGCTTGGCATTGCAAATCACTACCAGTTATACCAAAGAAGCTCATGCCACACGCACTGCAAATCGATTGTAATGCTAAGAATGTGCTTGCTCCCCATAGGCTCAAACTGTCGATCTTGCCAGAACCGCTCTGAAAAAGGTCATAGTTGTTGATCAAGCCAGAACTGCACTGAAAGTAGAACTTGCCAGCACTGCTCTGAAGATTGTTCACGTTATGGAAATTGCCAGAATTGCCATGGAAGTGGTTACCACACTCATGAGAAATAAAATCTTTATGCACTTGCCAACCATGAAAAATTGCACTGTCGCGATTGCCAGAATTGCACTGAAAATGGCTTCCAACGTCTGTCCAGCGTCCTTGATTACCAACTGCCGCTGTGTCACATGGAAAACTCATTGCATCAGCATCATGCTCTGGGCTCCAAGCGTCATATCTGGTTTCCAGGTTGACATCGCATTTGTCATCTGCTGCGTGCATAAACTCACACACAACTGTATTGGGCTCAAACTGTTCCATCCAAGGTTTTGCATTCACTTTCACATTTCTATCCCATAGGCTATGGACACCCGGCCACATGCACATGTTGTATGAGACCAACATAGCAACGCCTCTAAGTCCAACTGACAGTTCCTTCTGTCCATCCAAATCAGTCCTCACAAACTCAGAAATGGATTTCGAATTTCTTTGCGGGCCTTGTCGTTCTTGTCCATGGATTCCAACAGCTGCTACCGAGAGAAACAGCATCAGGCACCGCATTGCCATATGGGATGCCCTGGTATTCACCAAAGCTCCCGCTGCCATCTGAAAAACAGGCAACGTGCTCACACCTCAGATTTTACTCGTCGCTTTTGAGCCACTTGTTGGGCCACGGGCAAGCACAGATTTGTGCGTGTCATCCTTGCACCAAGAGACAGGACATGCTAATCTTCTCTGTATCGTTTCAACTGCCTACAACCTATCACATGGGTGTGAGTGCCATGACTGAAGTTTGACATTTTTCTTCTTCTTCTTCTTCTCCTTCTTCTTCATGTCAGTGTCATCAGCTCCTTGAATGACTCCTCGATTTTGGCTTCGCACAGTGTTCATGTAACGCTGCATGCCCATCGTCCGCGAGGCAATGAGATTCGCTCTTTCCAGTGTCGCCATTTGTTGGCGCTGACCTGGTGTCAACGCATTGAATACCCACCCAGGTCAAACCCCATTGGATGTTTTCAGTACTGTCTGAAACCAATTCGATCTCTCCAGAAAGCTCAGCATGAGCTGCATGCAAAGGTCTCAACTCCTCCTGGGTCTGTGCCATCTGTTGTTGGTGAGTATGCAATGCAGATTCCATGACACCAACATCGGTGTAAAGTGGTTCAAAGCGTTTGTATGCATCATCAGCTCGTTTGTAAATCCAGCACAGAAAACAAGCACTGCAAGAAACAAAATACTGCACATCAAAACGAACATCCAGGAATACCCTTGCTGTTGCAAATGATTGGGTTCAATGTTGCGTTGGGCGTTGGATCCAGGAATGTCCTCATCATACAAAGGCAATGCGGTTGCCCCTTGCAAAGGCTCAAGGCCCATGAAAACAATCACCCTCGCAATGTTCTTGGTTAGTGCGTTGATTTGTTTTTCCGCTGGTATGTTTCTGAAGCTGTAACTCATACCTGTCCAATGGTTTGTGAACCTTCTTCTCCTGCCATACCCATGCAATGCAGTAACATCTGAACATGCTTACCTCCTAGAGTCCTAGAGGCTTGGTTCTAACATCGGCCAAATTCCACAATGCGGGCAGCTGCATCAACTGTACCTTCCCTTCCATGACCACCTGTTGAATCCATAACAGCTTGCCTGACACATGCTTCAAACGACCTGGACCTTGACGCATTGCAATCTGTCTTGCAGAGGAAGAATCAACCAAAAGGAAATGTTCTACTTGGGAACCACTAAGGAATTCAATGCAGCGACGCAGGTAGATCCCATCACACAAAGCTGAGATCATAGAGTGCAGTTCACTCTCACATGAACTGAAGCTTACCACACGCTGTGTCTTGCTGCTTGCTAAGAGAAACCCATCATTCAAAGTATGAACTCCGCAGTTTGTTGAGCAACGATGCTGCTTGTTGCCACTCCAGTCAGTGGCTGAAGGTCTCAATGACCCAATAGCGCTCAGAGCTTTTCCACTTGTCCTGGCCTCCAATTGGTATCTCTAAAACATAAAACCATCCAAAAGTCACTTGTGGCTCTCAAATAACAAATCACCTTTCAAAGTCTGGAGATTGCAGTCAGAGTTGGACGACTCATAGAGCTGCTCAATTCCTTGACCACAAAGAGAAGATCTGGTCGATCTCTGGCAAGGCATAGGAGAGTGCCCATCACAGCACGGAAAGCATGGGCATGACGCTGGTCAACTTCTTCACTGACATCCTCTGTTTGGATTGAGGCATCACAGGCAATCGACTGGGGTCTGGCCTTTCCAAAGTGGCTCTCAAAGAGTTCAATGACCCTCGAAGCTTTTGTACCTGGGATAAGGGCCAGGCCTGATTCCAGTCTTGTGATTTTCCTTTTCAGAAACGTGCTGCAACTGTGAATGACTGATGCTCTAGTGCTCTTCAGCTTCTTCAAAAACACAGTCTCCCAATAAAAACCATCACCGCAAAACATGACATCGTCAACATCAACCACACAACAATGGCTGTTCTTTGCCATCCACGGCTGTTCAATGTACCAATGCATTTCCATGTGGTCACTGAGAAATTGTCGAAAAAACCAGTACCACATCTTGGCACTTAAGCGCTGTCCTGGCAAATTTTTATTCCCACGGTACATCTTGTTGTGAAGGCTAGCTGCCATCGGTTTCTCTTGGTCCACCATCAAAAATGCATCTTTGATGTCAACAGTGCCCAAAACCACAGTGTGCTTTCCGGCTGGTTGGTCACTTGAAAGTGCATCACCCAACCTTGCAGATAGAGCATTGGCAAGATGTTCGATGTGGGTGCTTGTAGCTGGTGCGCATTTTTTTCCTCTGAGTGCGGCCGATTAAGCTCAAAGGCTCGGTCCTGAAAATAGATCTAAGTACACAAAGAGCAGGCACAGAGACACGTTCAAATCTCTGTTGAAACTGTACAAAAACTACCGTGGCAAAAACCAAACAACCACACACATGCGTAGGGAAGAAGTGCACACCCCCCGGTCAGATATGCGTCTTCCCGCGCAGACCGGAAAAACAAAGCAACACAAAACCAAAAAAACGAAAGGGGCCAGAGCCCAAACACAAACAAACACAGCACAGCCACCAAGGCATCAAGAGAAAATACCCTCGATGCCTGCCCCTAAAACAATGCAAAAACGAATTCAAAAACCTCGGGTAACAAGGTACAATGTATTGACTACAGCGGACCGACAGAAAGAGCAACTGTACAAACCTGATGGAAAGTCTCTCAGAGACCTCTCAGGTCATGCTTCATCAACGGTGGCAGAGAGACTACAACCAGGCTACCGACGTAGAGTTCGCATAACAAAGATGTGCTATCACGTCCTACAGCCCCCAAGGGGAGCAATCCCAACCAAGATAACCAAGGGGTCATTCATGACGTAGAGCAGGTCTCGATGATAAAGTCTAGCACTCCTAGATCAACCCAAGTTCCGGAAGTCAGAACCTCAAATACCTAAACACGGAGTTTCAACCTCGACTCCTAAGTGCAAACGCCAGCTTCGGTCTTTTGCTCGGACGCAACACAAAGGAGGCAAGTTCTCAAGCAGGACACACCCGCAAGAGGCAAAACCCCAAAAGTGTTCGTGCTAATCTGCTGATTGTGATACTCAGTTCTGTTCAATTCTGAACATGTTGACACAACTCCCTCGAGCCAATGTCTGGTGAGGAAACGCAATTCCAGGTCCGAAAACCACGACCTTCCCTAAAAGGTCGACTGAACAAGTCCAAATTGTGTTGAGTCACAAATTCAGCTAGCTACTAAAGCTTGATCTACTTCCAAAAGTTCTTAAATAAACCGGTTCTCATCCAAACGTGAATAACCAGAGTTCTTTACAATCAAGAACGAAGTAGATGTTTACAACTGTTCTGTACAGTGTCTGTCCTTCTGGTTGACAAAACTTCCTCAAACCTCATGTTCGTTCTCCGAAACGTCTCGTTCAGCTAAAACGGAGTTCCAGCATCTTGAAACATGATGGAGAGCAGAAAGTTCTGCTCTACATCACACAATCTCCGGCAAAATCAATACGAAGAGTTTCGATGAAATCACAAAAAAAACATTCAATGCAGAACCACCAGCTATAAATGTACACGATGGAAACCAAATGTCCCAATCGCAAAGCAATGTCCAGATTCAGCTCAATAGTTGAAGATGGGCATCACAATAGACAAAATCAGTAGAGGTCAAATCCTCTCACAGTGCTAGTGCTTGCCAATAGAGCACTGTCCTCCCAATATGGTACTAAGGCATCACGGATGGTGATGACTGTGACAAATATTGAAGATAAGTTCAGGTGTTTCAACCAAAACGTCTGTTTCGGATACCAAATTCAGATTTGAATGTACCAGGATCGTCATCAGGTGCCCGTGGACGCCAATGAGCGTCTCTTGAGCGAAGCTGACTTGAAATGTGGTCCTTGAAAAGAGTGAGCGTACTTTTACGTGCAGTTTCAGATGTCATGGAGTTGACATTCAGTTTGAATTCAGTTTGTAGTTCATGCCACGGGCAGTCTGCAGTCATGCGTATGGTGAGTGCCGCTGGGAACTACAGTGACCCTTCCCCAGTCGCCACAAGCCACAAAGTTTCATTAAAACCAAACTTTGCGCTTCTGCAACCCCAGTACAAAAACTTCAATGCGAAGCCTGATTTCAATTGACTTTCCGGCCCCAGAAATGGAACCTGAAAGCGCATGTGTTATCAGCTGTCTCCTTTCCCTAGCTCCAATGCGGCGATTGCAATGCAGCACCACCCAGGACAACATTCACGCACTCTGCTACTCCGTGGTATCTTTTAATTCAGAATCCAATATAATTGACACGATTTCGAAACGATGGCTATTTATGTGTCCTGAATTGCACTAAGAGACAGACTTTGCCAACAGAGGGTTCAAGCCAGAATTCAATGGCCACACAGGATAGACAGGCTTGCGAACCCTCTCCTCTTCCAGTCCAACCAGCAAAGCGAATCCAACCCAAACAACAAGCGCAATGCAAATCGTAGTTCGAGGTAAACAAGTATGTTTCACTGTGTGTTTCACTGTGCGTTTTTTGCTGCGTTACACAGCGCCGTGCTTTTTTTTCCTCGAGTTTGGCCGATGTCGCGCTAAGGCTCGGTCCTTACATGAGCATAAGCTGTCGAAAAGACGTTTGTACAAGGACACAGTTGGTCCATATGAGCAGGCAAATCGAAGTAGAAAAACCCAAAAAAAACCCACAAGACCACCAAACCACGACGACCCGCAAATCCCCCAGCCAGACTTGCGTTTCGCCAGAGGAAACAGCAAAACAACCAGAACAACAAACCAGACACAAAAAAAAGGGGCCGGAGCCCAAACACAACACCCACAAAATCGATTTGCCAAGGGACACAGTGGTTTGACCACTGCATCAGCCTCAAAAACATGCGACAAAAATGAATTAAGAACCACGACGTTCAAGCAAACATGAAATCCTAGCCAGCTTGCCTGTATACTCAGACATAGATGTGCCAAAACTGTACATGAACACGGGGCTACAACTTATGCCTCTCTCAGCGTCCTCTCAGATCAGCTTGTCCAGAAGGCCTCCATGGACAGAGTCGTCACCATATATCAACCGTGAGCAAGAAAGCCGTGGTGGTCACAGTGCCAGGTACCCCCCCAGCAGGGGGGGCGGACGGTGATGGCGCACGGGAAGCTTCGCAGGTCAGTGAAAAAACTTCCGAACTAATTTCATAGGGGAGAAATGCAAACCTGCAAAATGATTGATCTCAGCCAGCGAAGCTCCTAGGCAATACTCGCAAGGACGAGGAACATGCAATAGAAATGTCGTTGTGCAGATACTATGAAGCCAAATGCGGTGCCTCCACACTCGGACAGCAAAAGGGAGCCGAAAATTGGCAGGACTGTACACGCTAGTTCCGCCAGACCAGTGCTATCTTCGGCAACGTTGCTCTCATTGTTGCAGGTTCTTGAGCATGCAAACCACAGAACTGTTCAAGACATTTCAGGGTGTCATCGTCCCTGAGAGACCTGCAGTGCTTTGCAGTATGCACATATAGTAGAAGATTGTGGTGGATCCAAATCCGTAACGCTATTCACCCACAGAATAGGCAGGCTGCAGAATCACCACATTCCGTCCACCAGCTGACGAACCATGTAGGCAGTCTTGTGCTGCTCGCGGGCGCCCTAGACAGTCCTACAGGGAGCACCACTGGATTGCTCCAGTGAGACTCACTGCAGCACAGTCTAGTCCATGGCTTCGGCCGGCTACCTACCGCCCCTCTCGGATAGACACGACCAACCATGCAAAGCCACCGGACAAAAGGACACCCCGAAAAGACTACAAAAAGACGAACGAATTCCAGACCAAATCAACGAATTACCCCTCCGCAGGAGGATAGATCAAATCAAAAAGAAGGGCAAAGCGAAAACACGGGCCCTGGGGGGCGCCTAAACAAATTTTCCGTCCTTAGTAACCTTAGTGAAGACTGCTATGTCAGTGCCTCTCAAATCAAAAACCTTAGTCAGCAACAAAGCAAACAAAACAGATCGACAAACTCTCACAATCCAATCTAAGCTCCAGACGCCCCGCGCCTAAGTGAGGGCAGGGGAGAGTACCTCAAGCATAGGAGGGCACACCAAATCCAACACAACGCGAAAAAACACAACAAGAGCAAAAACCAACCAGACCGGACAAACAACACAAAACCAAAAAAGGGGGGGTGCCGGGATGGCAAAGGAGGACAGGGGCGGAGAAGGCCGCACCTACCGCATTAGAATAGCAATAGTGCAGCTTAGCGGAGAGCAATGGGGGACCTGGATCATCATCCTGATGAATACCTCAGTGTGGTCAAACTGAGCATCCTAACAGCTCATGCAACATGGTGGAGAGGGTGATACAAACCCCACACAGGGCCAGAAGCCTTTGCTGCCATGAGACAAAATGAAGTAAGGACGACAAAGCACAACCACACTCCCAGCAGTAAAGCAGGGCAACCAAGCCGTCACAGATGCAACCAGATACCCAGAGGGAGGTACCAGCGTAAAAACTGGGCCAGGGCGCCACACGGGACCAACCGCGGAGGGAGGGGAAGCAACATCAGACAGGGAGGGGAGCCGACAACAGCCAAAAAACAAGACAGAAACAACGGGGCCCAACCATACACGGAAAGGAGCGCAACAGAGACAGAGAAGCACCAAAAAACGCACAGGCAGAAGCACCAGACAGAAGCACCAAGAGCCCAGAAAGGCGAAGCCCGAAAGGGGTCGAAAAATCAAACAAAGGACAAAGGACGGCAGAGAGAGCATGACACAAGTCGGACCGCACAAGAAAAGGACTTGCAAATAAGGGGGGCCACGAGAGGTAGAACCCTACCTAAGCAAAAGGGCCCCCACACTACCGCAGCCAGTGGGAGCAAAATATGCTGGGGCGCCCAACGGAAGAGGGCAAAGAAACAAAGGCAAACGACCTGAAAAAGTGGGAGAGGAGGAGGAGGAAGAGGAAGATCGCTACGTCTGACTCCGAGTAGTATATTCAAGGTAGTGCTGTTTGTCTGCCCGGAGAGTGTCATTCCACCTATTCCCAATCGCAAAGGAGACAGGGTTAGCCCTTTCTGCCTCTGCGGCAAGGAGCCGTAACTCGTTGCATTTGGCCTGAAAAGCAACCAGGTCGGTATCTGGTGCTTTCCTACGTAGTTTTCTATCAGGGAAGACCCGCTCTTGCACATGTTGCCTAAGGATCGTTTCTGGCACATACTATGGTGCCAAAAAAAGTTAGTAACTGGATTATAACCTAGGGTTATATCCCAGTTACTAAGTCATAACTTCTTAGCTAACTTTTTGTAACTTGTTTTTTGCTATAAAAAAAGTGTCTTTAAAAGTGATCAAATTTTGATCTGTTTGATGATTTTGAGTGTTTGCTGTTTGAAGCGTTTTCAACTGCTCAAAAAAATGCCAAATGGAGCGGTTTTCAAACCGCTAAAAGCAACTAAAAGCCATTTTTGTTGGAACAGCCGTTTTCAGCATGTCAAACACTATAATTAATCACGTGTTAAAACCCAGACTGTGAATGAAGATGTGTTCATGTCCACTAGAGAGGATGTATTGCTTGAAGAAGTGTCCAGGTGTTCACTTTACCTTGGCTAAATGCCGCAGAGTCCCTTTGACAAAACTCAATTTTTGCCGGATATCCTAGATGTCTTCAACGTAATTACAATATACATCAACATACCCATACCTGCCAACAAATGCATGCAGTATTCAAAACAGAAATGCAGCATACCCTTCTTCATAAGTGCAATCTTCCTTTGGAGCAACGCAGTGTGTTTTGCAGAACAATATCCCTATGAAATATCAAATGTTCCTTTAAAAGATACACCATGCCCTTTGGAGGAGTACAGTGTGCATTTAACAAAATTTCCTTTGAAAGGGGTCCTCAAGGTGAAAGGGGTCCTGGCCTAGAAGCCTCCAAGATTAATTTCGACCGAGTTTTTGCCTTTGTATGAAAAACTCGGTCGAAATTAATCTTGGGGGCTTCGCGCGCATAAGGAACATTCTTGGCCAGGACCTCTTTCACCTTGGGGGCCCCTTTCAAAGGAAATCTTGTTATTTCCACATGTCTAACCTTCCTTTCAAAGGAGCAGTATCCCTTTTAGAAAAGCCAATATTGCCGCACAATATGCAGTATTTTTGACATAGAGCATCCCTTTCAAAAGTGCAATATGTTTTGAAATGTGAGATTTTTTCAGAATGTTTTTTCGCTCCTTACAACAGAGCATTGTCCTTTATGGCAACACAATCTTCCTTTGAAAAAGCAGCATCCGTGGAAACCTGGATTACTGTTCATTGATATATGTATCTAATCTACTCTAATCTAATCCAATTCAATCCAATCCAATCCAATCCAGAGATATCTCATCTATATAATCCAATCCAATCCAATCAAACCCAAACAAATCCAATCCAATCCAGTCCAATCCAATCCAATCATATCCAATCCAATCCAATCTATCTAACCTAGCCAAATCAAATCTAATCCAATCCAATCCTATCCAATTCAATCCAATCCAATCAAATCCAATCTATCTAATCTAATCTAATCCAATCTAATCCAATCCAAGCCAATCCAATCCAATCTAATGTAATCTAATCTAATCTAATTCCAATCCAACCCAATCCAATCCAATCTAACCTAATCTAATCTAATTTTAATCCAATCCAATCCAGTCCAATCCAACCCAACCCATCCCAATCCATTCCAATCCAATCCAATCTATCTAATCTAATCTAATCTAATTCCAATCCAACCCAATCCAATCCAATCTAACCTACTCTAATCTAACCTTATCTAATGTAATTTCAATCCAATCCAATCCAACCCAATCTAATCTAATCTAATCTAATTCCAATCCAATCCAATCTTATTGAAGTGCTGTAAAGGCCTCTGTGGTATATGGGTGGGATATATTGAGATATACTAGGGGAAACTGGGGTTTACTTGGGGTATACCATGGTATACTGACCGTATACCATGGTATACTGACCGTATACCATGGTATACTGACCGTATACCATGGTATACTGACCGTATACCATGGTATACTGACCGTATACCATGGTATACTGGTGGTATACTGGTGGTATACTGGTGGTATACTGGGTATACTGGTGGTATACTGGTGGTATACTGGTGGTATACTGGTGGCACACTGGTGGTATACTGGTACACTCCCTAATCCAATCCAATCCAATCTAATCTAATCTAATCTGATCCAATCCAATCCAATCCAACCCAATCCAATCCAATCCAATCCAACAACCCCATCCAATCCAATCAAATCCAATCCAATCCAATCCAACCTAATCTAAACTAATCTAAGCTAATCTAATCCAATCTAATCTAATCTAATCTAATTCCAATCCAATCCAATCCAATCCAGTCTAATTCCAATCCAACAAAACCAAATCCAATCCAATCTAACCTAACCTAATCTAATCTAATCCAACCCAACCCAATCTAATCCAACCCACTCAAATCCAATCTATCTAATCTAATCTAATCCAATCCAATCCAGTCAAGTCCAATCTATCTAATCTAATCTAATCCAATCCAATCCAGTCCAAACCAACCCAATCCAATCCAATCCAAGCCAAGCCAATCCAATCTATCTAATCTAATCTAATCCAATCCAGTCCCTCACCCAATCCAATCCAATCCAAAGCAAGCCAAGCCAATCCAATCTATCTAATCTAATCTAATCCAATCTAATCTAATTCAATCCCTCAGTCCCTCACCCAAGCCTGTAAAGACCTCTGTAAAATGATCTAATCTAATCCTGTAAAGACCTCTGTGGTATATGGGGACGTCTCAAAATGAGGCGCGCCTTTTTTGACCCCCAAAACGCTACTTTAAAAAAAAAAGGGCTCGCCTCATTTTGAGACATTCCCATATGGGTGGGATATATTGGGATGTACTAGGGGAAACTGGGGTTTATAGTCAGCAATGTCAATATCAAAAAACGTACTCATTGGCTGCCTTTGTTTTTTCATAGTCTTCTGGCATGTTTTCAAAAATAAGTCAAAAACAAAATTGCTTAATCCATGCCCCAAGCCCCTAACCTTCCCCCAAGGATACCTGTTTTTCCTTGGTTTTTACATGGTTTCTAATGGAACCAGAGACCTAAAGCAAGCAGAAACAACCACAAACAAATTTGCAATGCCTAAGGGGGGAAAAGTGGCAAAGAGTTAGATCCTGCCACTTTTTTTGCCAGTCCCTCAAAATAACAACGAACCAAGAAAGCAAAACACCAAAAAACCAAAAAAAACAAAAAACAAAAAAAAAACAAGATTGCACACCCCAAGGGGAGGGGGTCAGATGCAGTTTGTTGGGTATTTTTTTTGTTTCTTGTTTTTTTGTTTTTTGTTTTTTTGTCTTTGTAAAAAGAAAAGAAACTGCAAAGGTGAGATTGCAAAGAGCAAACTAACCCATTGCAGGTGCATAAAGCACCTAAAAAGGCGCGCTCCCACAGTGGCCTGTTCTGTTTAAAAACCAGTTGCACATTCCCTCAGCCATGGAAGCGATGAAAACCGCGATTTTTTCTAAAAAACAACTTCGAAGCGGCTCAACCGCTATAATTAGAAAAACTATTGTTTTCGATACACTAAAAACAAGTGTTTTTTTCAATTTTTCTAAGTTATAAAAATGTGATAAAATAGTTGATATTTTCTTCACTTCATAACTTTTCATAACTTTTTGTATAACTTCAGTTATAACCAGTTACTAACTGTTTTTTGGCACCATAGTAGTGGGCTGGTCGTTGGAAGAGCACTCTACTCGCTAGCTTCGCGCGGTTGACTTCCCAATGAGTAAACATATGGCGATGCTGTATTTGCTGCTTGAGTTGTGCAGCATACTGGTGGAAACTTTTGGTCGTGTGCCACAACCTAAGGAGGCTATAGTTGGACGGCCACTCAAGTGGACACAGAGTGGCTGTCTGCTTCCACATTGCAGGAGTAAGTCCTTTTGGGGATGGAACAATTACTTCCAAGTTGACTCTCGTAGGTCCAGTGGGTTGCAGGCCCATCATGATGTAGGGTTCCACTGCACCCATTGTGTACCCGCGTATGAGTTCCGTAAAGCAATTGGCTGCTTGGAATTCCTCATCCAAAGCCAGACTCAGTCCAGGGGCGTTTTTGTCGGTGAACTTGACTGCCTGCAGTACTTGGTCAACCGCGTCCCTCTGCAGCCCTTCAAGCAAAGGAAACCTCTTGCGGGACTTGTATGGCACCTCCTTCTTCCCCTATAAAGCACGGTGCAATCTTGCTAGCCCAGCTGGCAGGAAACCACGCCAGTAGGGCCGAGACTCCGCTGACAAGGTCTACACCGTTGTGGCGCCGAGAATGGGGCTGGTTGGTGACTACGACTTTCACAGGGCCACTGGGGGCACGTTCTCGGTTCACGTCTGCACTCTCTTTGGCTGCTCCAATTAGCTCGGAGAGAATTGGACGAAACCAAAATGTGGCATACAGCAGGCATTCAGTCTCTGGGGTTGCCAGAGACTCTGCTCGTCGAGTTAGCGAGCAGATGTACTGCGCAAGTGTTTCAGCAAGCCGGAGCGTGAAGTTGCGGGCTGCATGCGCAAATACTTCCTCCACCGTATCGATTGCATCCCTCAGCCACAGTTCAGCCGCAATCGACATGAAGAGGCGGGCAAACTTTTCCTGCATGGACGTTAAAGAGATGGTAAGTTTGGCCTGCAGCCACAGGTGTGGGAGAGCACCTAGGTTTTCGGGCTGGAAGAAGACATTGGCTTGGGGCTGAGAACTGTTCATCATGGTGGCCAGCTTGTCAGCTGCACCTTTGATTTCTATTTCCGTAGGGTCATCAAGTGCATCTGGGATTGGCGGGCACCATGGTTCTTCAGGAGGCAGATCCGCCTCGTCTGCTTCCTCCTCCACCTCAGATTCACCATCAGTGGTAGCTCGCTCTTCATCCGACGAGGGATCCTCGACAGTCTCACCAGCCCCATCAGGGCCTACCAGAGGGCTCGCTCTCAGGTGAACTTGCAGTGCAGGAGCCTGCAGTAGCAGTGGTTGCAGTCGGTGAGCATCAAAATAGTGGATACCTGGTATTAGTAATATCCGCCGGTCTTTGGTGGCCTGATGGAAATATATCTTGCTGCCCCTGGGCCGGTGAACAAGAACCGGAGAGCCATTGTGGGAAGCACAAAGCCACAGTGGAGATCGATATCCGTCGCCTGCATAGCCATACAGGTACTCCCGATCAATGGAACACGGAAAGAAGCTACTCGCCGTGAGACGATGGTCCCGACTGTGGGAGGCTAATGCCGCAATGACCTCCTGCGTAAGCCGCAGCTTCGACTTCTGCGCAATAACCAACCTATACCTTCTCAGGGAGCGCACTCCATTCAATGTCACTACCATGGCAATGGCCAGGGGTGGTTTATCTTGCGACGTAAAGGGTGTGTTGAGTCCCCACTCTAGGACCGCTTCTGCGTCCGAGGGTTCTCGCTTAGGCTCATGATACTGGACTAGTCTATTTTTGAGGGTATGATACGCATAGTGATAGACCGCTAGCGTCTGAGCCATCCCAATCATCCCAGCCATATCAATGGGAGAGACAATGTACGTGTGTCTGATTGCTCTTGTGAGCGCCACTGTGGCTCGTCCAAAACAGTCTTCCCTGTCTTCCAACGATGCCCCTCGACGGCCCCCGCTGAGGAAACCACACCCTGTTTGAACAACAACTGCTATTCGTGCGGTTGCCCCTGCTGCTGACGAGGTTGTGGCTATTCTAAGTCCTCCAAACCAGGCTGCCTGAAAACCATGTTGCAGGAGTTGGTTGTGCACAGCCGTGCGGTTGCACATCACCAGAAGTTGCGCTGTCGCTCCTTGGTTGAGGTCCCGATAGCACTTTTGAAGGTAGTTAAGAAAAACTACGACATCTTCAATAGCTGCCATGAGGTCTTTGGGCACCTCCCACAGCACCGTGCGGAATCCTCCGTGCTCGACAGTGTGATCGTGAGGTACAAAGTGTCCTATCTGGATGGGGTCCTGATCATGCAGCACCAGTTCTGGGTACCTAACTGCGACGATGGCTTTGTACGTCAACAGAGACACTCTGGAGCTGTTGGGCAGTATGATGCCCCATCTGTGTGGGCCGTCCAAGCCGGCTGCTTCCACCGTAGTTGTACACTCAGGGATGCCAAACTCTTCTGGTGCAGTCTGGTGCAGTAGCAATAAGCAGGACGGCTAGTATTGCAGAGATCAGGCAGCTAGTAACATTGAGATGGCTGAGCGTCTCCTCACTGAACAGGCGCGCCAGTGAGGTTGGCAGGTGTTGTGTGGTTGTTGCGGCAGTCCAGACTCCTGTATGTGGTGCTTGGCCAAAATTGAGCAGGCACGCAACATCAGAGTGATTATCCTGGCTCGCATCCGGCCAGAGAAGGCAATAAGCTTGGTGAGCCGTGCAGGAGGCAGATAATCACCATGGCGATTCAAGGCTCGCAGTCCGAGGGGACGGTGGAGAAGCTTCTGCCTATTTGCTGCCGCAGCCCTTCCTTTGGATAGGCCTCCAGGTGTTTGCCTATGGTCACCCACAAATACGATCAGTGCTGGCTGCTGGATGGCAGCCAGTGCAGCAATTTCGTGGTAGTTGCCGTACTGCTGGCTTTCATCCATAAACGCTAGCCACGCATTGGAAAGCCATAGACTGAATGATGAATATTTCATGGCCATTTCCGCAGTAGCGGATCCTCCAGTCGCAATCAGAATGCACTTCTCAGCAATGACTCTGTTGCGATCGCTGCATCGAACATCAATTCTTGTTGCATACGCTTCGCCCTTTCCTTCCTCGATACGACCCAGCAATCGTCCAAAGGTTGATTGCGTTGGTGGGGAAAGATCACTGATCTGGTCAGCCAGAGCTTTTGCAGCGACATTTTCTTTGGTGTAAACAACTGCGTAGAAGTCATCTAATTCGCAACTGAGAGCGATTAACAGAACTGCTAAGGAACGAGTTTTCCCAGCGCCAAAGACGCCTGCAATGCAGAGGTCAGAGCGGCCAGTGAGGATCGCGAGGAGCAAAGCTACTGCCACAGTGAGGACATGCCCATCTCCATGCCCTGCAAGAGAGAGTAGGCTGTCTCGCATGTACTCATCATGTGCTCCTGGCAGAGCAACCCCAATGGGTGTCAGAAAACGGCATAGTACTCGGACCAAAGCATCTGTCAGTTTTGTCCTACGTTCATTCGTCATTCTTCGCACTGGGATATTGGGCTGGAGAATGCCCATTGTCAATGGGAGCCGCGCCGGGTTGGCCTGTGCAAACACGAGCAGTTCACATCGACTTCGAGTGTCGCCAAGGAATGCCATTTCTTCCAGTAATATAGAGAAATTTGCATGGAAAACAATTGGCTGCGGCCAATCTCGCGCAGGGTCAAAATGTTCCACCTCTGCTGGCTGCTGCACTAAAAGTCGTCCACAAAAGGCAAAGGCGATAGGCTTGGAAACTACGACTAGCTCAAGTGACTTCGGGGCAATTCGTCGATACGCTCGATAGTCCGCGGCTCGACTGGTGCCTTGCATCACTTTTTCTTGAACTAGGAAGATGGCACAGCGGCGCAGGCCATCAGCGAGCTGGAAGCGCCCAAACAGTGCCCTGCCCGCCATAACATTGGATTCCATGCTCCCTAGATTGCCATTTGCGCATAGGTTCCATGGCGACACTGGAGGGACCGCATTCGGATCGCTGAAAAGCAAAATAGGAACACCCTCTGTGAGCAGCTGGATGACATGAAAACCAGCAAAGGCCTCATATCCATATCTGACCACAAGCTCTAAACCCGGTTGACCTCGCGCTTGCCGTTGCGCCAGCTCAACGCTGGTCCAGGGTTGTAGGTGCTGCAGCTGACGACCAGCATGATAAGCGCCCAGTTGTGGCAACACCATATCGAGCAGGAATATCAGGGCGCGCAGGGAAAAACCACGAAGGAATTCAGCTAACAGGTTCCTCATGAGGTGTCCCCCTTCCGCATAAGCCTGTCCAGGGATAGGGATCATGTCAATCAGAACCTGCCGCAAATCCTGTTCCGTAGCAAGGGGATCATCCCTTACATCTCTGCCGTCACATGGCACCGTATGCAGGTCAGAGCATCCATCACCAGCAGCCTGGAGTAGCGAACTCAGGGTGCGTTTGCAATGATCAGGGAGATCAAAACTAACCCATGAGAGCACTCGTAAGAGCCCTTCACATCGTATCCCATGCGGTATGACCTCAGGGGTCGTAATTTGGAGATAATCTATATGATGGGTGCCTTCTTCAATTGGGGTAAACAAAAGGTGGCCATATGCATGTCTGGCACGGCCACTCCACGATGGATGCCCGTCTATAAGGACAATATTGTAGCTCAGGTCTGTGAGGGTGTCAGGACGCCACACGCAGAGCCGGTCCTCAAGACAATGCAAGAGCACTACCCTTCGTTCCCCAGTTGCCAACCGCAACATTTCAGGCGGAGAGGCAATTGCTGCTACCTTAGTGGTACCCGGGAAGCAGTCAAATTCATTGAGCACTTTATGGATTGGAAGTCCAGTGTACGATCCCGCCGAGAAGCCCAGGACATCAATCGCTTGGTACCTTTGGGCTCCCGGTGCAGGGCCACGCCAAAAAGGCGAAATCCACGCAGAAGCATGGCCCCCCGCAAGCACCAGGCGCACCCTGGGGCGGTACCCTTTCCACACCACGAGTCCCAGGTCAAACCAAGGAGAGTGGATCCACTCACCGAGTGACGTGGGAACCGAACCCATTCATTTCCACCAAGAGTGTACAGCGTAAACCGTACACCCCGAGTGGACGTGGAAACGGAACCCATTCATTTCACCCAAGATGATCACCACTCAATCCAAGGGACCAACTCATGATGCCCCCATAGGTTCCCGGACTCCAGCGGCTACTGGAGAAGACGATCCAAGAAAGGAGTGGATAGTCTTAGTCACCTTTTCAGTGACCCCAGTCCCTATGGAGCACAGCTCGGACCTTAGAGCCAAAAACAAGGTCCTCACTGTGGCCAGACTGTACATTGAGCCCACTCTCCCCGAAGGTTGAAAGTGAACCGGTCGGTGACCCAGTCGTTAGCGATCCCATGTATCCCAGGGGGATGCACCTGTCTTGCGACAGGACCCTAACACTGTTAGGGAGGAACCGACGGTCTTGTCCACCGCGAGCTTAGCTACCCAACGATGAATATTGACCGTTAGCCAACGGGTTGCCCCGTTGACCCCTCCTCGAGACAAGTCCCCAAGTCTCTAAGAGGTTGACCGATCTTGCCTGTTCCCCCGTGTCATCATTGGGTGTTGCTACCCTAGACACAAGGTAAGGTGAGACCCGTCGGTCCTGTACCACGTGTGTACCGATCGGTCCGGGAGAACCCCGAGATACCGCACGATCACCCAAGGATGTGCGCAAACACAAACGAGGGTGTGACATGAGGAGCAACCCAACATGTCAACACACGCCGACTAGGGGGTACCAAGGTACCGTGTCAATTCACGGTTCGTTAGGGACGGGGGCCTTCAGCAACTCCCCTGCGCTATAGATGTAGTTTAACGTCCCCCCGGACCCTCTCGGGTCCACCTCCCCCTGTTAGGGACATGGTATTGGGGACCCCATCCCCCTACCCATCCCTAATACCATCTGGGATGGGTACCGTCACATACTGTGGAAAGCAGGCTCGCAAAAACAGCAATTTGCCCTGTGGGTGATAACACCTGAAGATCTGACGAACTGCAGTGACCCATTTGGGATGGGGTGGTCTTGCATGCGCTGGCCGGATTGTAGCCGCAGTCAATAGCCGTATGGCACGGGTGATCAAAAGCTTATGATTGGCAAATCTATCCGGAAGGAATGCTCTCCACGCACTCCATCCCAGTGCAGTGGAGAACAACTGGTAGATTGCGTACTCATGTGTAGTTTTGGTCAACCCTAGCTGAGTGATGCGCTGCTCCCAGTCATCTGTCATTGCAAGTGAGGGGCCATACACTTTCATTTGCGCATGATTCTGAAAGAAAATGTCGTACTCATGCTCAGGGCTTAACAGCCCTCCACCCAATCCACTGCAATGCACTGTGAGGGGTCGATCCGGCATGGGAGAATCCTCTTGCCAGACATTACCCATCGAGAAAATCCATTGCGCCCATTTCTGCGGCCGGTCAAGCATAACCTGCGAAGTTTTTGCGGCATCCCCCGTGTAGATTCGCTGGGAGCACTGCACTAGATCAAAGACTTCACCCTTCATTTCTGCTTGCCAGTCCTCTGGTGCGCGGAAAACTGTTGGGAGACCAAAAGTGAGCCCCGCTGCCTGGGTGAGGGCCCGGCACTGGATTCCCATTGCAGCTCTTCGCTCCCACAGACCAAGCAACGCCACGGTCTGCTGATAAGAGAGCGGGGACGGTGGGATTTTCGCATGGACACGTAGGCCAATGACAGGGAGAAAGTTGTGGTGTAGCCACTGCGGCTGCCAATCTGCTGTCCCAAACAGAGCTGCCGCTAGTGGTAGCCACCCAAATTGCGCCAACTCCTCAAGTCGCGATGGCAGACGTTGCTTGGCCCTTGTTCCAAACCCATGCAGGATAGCAGGCCTCATGACGCTTGGTTCAATTTCCATGGCCTGATAAATCTTGTCTCCTGGTAATACTTTAATCACCACCTCGCCTGGGAGGAGGCTGAGTGTTGGCAGGGCCCCTTGCTCATAGGCGGGCCGGGCCCACTTGTGAAAGTTGGGTTGTCTGCCTTGGAAGCCGTCAAGGATTCCTCGCAAGTGTCCATGACGAGGCCACACACCCGTCTCAGGAACAGGAAAGGTAACCCACCCTGACCATTGTCCCAATAAGCTCCAGGCATGACACCAGTCAGCTGCACATCGAGTAGCGGTGCCTAGAAGTGGTGATCCTAGTAAACCACTGGAAACGGCAGTTTCTGTGTCACAAGGCGGCTGAGTGGTTGACAGGTAACCTTCGACATGGTCAAGGTAGGCTTTGCTGGCAATAGTACCAAGTTCATCTGGGTCTCGCTCAGGATCAGCAAGTTCAGACTCCAGGAGTGGGCTGCGATGTCCAGATGCCAACACAATAACTAGTCCAGCATTGATCTCCGTGAAGGCTTCACTAACCAGGATGACACCTTTGCTGGCCACAGGTTGCGGTGCTTCAATGGTTGACCGTTTGTTAGTTGAACCTGAGCACGACTGGGCAGTGGGCGAGGAGTTGCTGCTCTTCTCTTCTTCTCGCTCAGTTGGGTGTGGGCTCGGGGGTTCTGACCCACCAAAGTCAACCTCATCCTCGAAATTTCCTGTAGGGTCTGGAGGTGGTGCCTGCGCGTCAATGGCCGCAAAGTTCTCAACACTGCGCGATTTGGGCAGCTTGATAGGGGGGCCAGGTTGTTGTTGCGTGGCTTTCCCCGTGTCAACCGATCGTGCTCTCTTCTGCGCAGGTGCAATCGGACTGCTCGGTATTACTTCAGGTTGTCGGCATCTGGGGAGGCCCCAGCTGGTGGGCCTGGTTTTGGCAGCTTGCCCGACTGCTAAAAACGGAGTTGCTGTTACTCGTGATTATCAGGCATCTGCATCTTAGACCATCTCGTAGCAGTGTCTCGTAGTTGGGCTAGAAGACTTGTAGTCGATCGTTTGCAAGCTTTTCTTTCCAAGCTCGGGTTGTTCTCGCCAGACGCGTTGAAGATTTACAGGACCAGAAGAAGATTTTATAGCGTTGCTGATTGGAATTGCCACGGCAGACTTTGGGCTGCAGTGAAATACGCGCGGCGCTGTGAAACGCAGTGAAACGCACAGTGAAACGCGCACGGCGCTGTGTAACGCAGTGAAAACGCACAGTGAAACACACAGTGAAACACACAGTGAAACACAGCGCGAAACGTTGTAATTTACAATGGTTTTGCGTTTTAAGTAGAAGCAAGGGCTGCTGCATTCAAAAAAGTCCTAGCTTTTTTTCTTCCCGCAAGCACGAAACGTCGTAAATTACCGCGTTTCGTGCTGTGTTTCACTGTGCGTTTCACTGCGTTTCACAGCGCCGTGCGCGTTTCACTGCATTCTACAGCGCTGCGCGTATTTCACTTTCTGTTTGCTGTGAGTTGGGTTGGAGGGGCAGCAATAGTGTTAGGAAAGCGTAGAGGCGTAGAATGCCCCCTGCCCCCCCATGCGGCAATGTTGGACAAGTACCTTGCTTTTGTGACAATGAAGCATTTTTAGCGTAGGCGTCCCTGTGGAGTAGTTGGTAGGGCGACGTTCTTGACGTCGCGGACAGACTACCGGTGGCGGTTCGATTCCCCGCTGGTCCGCAGGTAAGCCTCAAAGTGTGGTGACCAGGCGAAAGCCAACTGGCGCCGTCCACAAAAAAAATGAAGCATTTTTAGCGTATTCTAAGCCCATGTCAGCCGCTTGTTTGTCTTGGGCTACGATTTGCATTGCGCCTTGTGATTGTTGTTTCGGTTGGATTCGCTTTGGTTATTGGGCCGGGAGAGGAGAGGGTTCGGATGATTGCAATGTTTTGAATCATGTGCAAAGCTTTGCGGGGCTTCGCAAGCCTGTCTACGCTTTGAGATCCGCTTCTTTGTTTGACGAGAAGTTGTACAGGCTGTGTTTTGTCATCGCTGTCACTGTAGCTGTCAGACTTTAAAGGACCGAGGCGCATGAACTTTGCTAGACTCAAATAGTCGTTGTCCGCATTCTGCGGCGTACCACAACATTGCACGATGAGGGGAAGGGAGCAACGTGAGCATCGGCCAGCAAAGCGGTTGGAATGTCATCCATGACAGATGTTCAAGTGCTTTTAATGTTTTTGTTTTTGGATTCGAAAATGGCCAAGCAACAGCTCCAAAAATGGGAGTTGAAATTTGTCACAGAACTGGAGCCATTGGAAGGGGCCTCCGGGCCTCCCCAGTCTGTCTTTTTGGTGAGAAGATTGGACTCTTGTGGAAGAATGTTTGGTTGCATGTTCTGAAACTTTGAAAGGATGAATGGCTCGGTTTTTAATTTGAGTGTGGGTCCAGAAGTTTTCGTTTCAACGTCTATATTGAAATACGAAAAAACGATTCAAAATTAGCTCCCATTTTGGGAGCCGGAAAGCGACTCCCAAAATGGGAGTCGGCGCCGTTGTTATTGCAAAAGTAAATGAGGCGTGGCGATTGCCCCCATTTTGGGGTCAAGAAACGACTCCCAAAACGGAGGCCGCATTGTGTGTTTTTTTGAAGGTATTGCTTGGCATTCGAAAGCGGAATTTGATAATTTGCAAGCGCAAGTTTTTGAATTCTGGGTTGAACCCTCTGTTGGCAAAGTGTGTCTCGCTTAGTGCAATTCAGGACACATAAATAGCATTCTGCTGCGGCGTTCCTGCACTGGGGAGGCCCCAGCTGGTGGGCCTGGTTTTGGCAGCTTGACTGCTAAAAACGGAGTTGCTGTTACTCGTGATTATCAGGCATCTGCATCTTAGACCATCTCGTAGCAGTGTCTCGTAGTTGGGCTAGAAGACTTGTAGTCGATCGTTTGCAAGCTTTTCTTTCCAAGCTCGGGTTGTTCTCGCCAGACGCGTTGAAGATTTACAGGACCAGAAGAAGATTTTATAGCGTTGCTGATTGGAATTGCCACGGCAGACTTTGGGCTGCAGTGAAATATGCGCGGCGCTGTGAAACGCAGTGAAACGCACAGTGAAACGCGCACGGCGCTGTGTAACGCAGTGAAACGCACAGTGAAACACACAGTGAAACACACAGTGAAACACACAGTGAAACACAGCGCGAAACGTTGTAATTTACAATGGTTTTGCGTTTTAAGTAGAAGCAAGGGCTGCTGCATTCAAAAAAGTCCTAGCTTTTTTTCTTCCCGCAAGCACGAAACGTCGTTAATTACCGCGTTTCGTGCTGTGTTTCACTGTGCGTTTCACTGCGTTTCACAGCGCCGTGCGCGTTTCACTGCATTCTACTGCGCGTATTTCACTTTCTGTTTGCTGTGAGTTGGGTTGGAGGGGCCGCAATAGTGTTAGGAAAGCGTAGAGGCGTAGAATGCCCCCTGCCCCCCCATGCGGCAATGTTGGACAAGTACCTTGCTTTTGTGACAATAAGCATTTTTAGCGTAGGCGTCCCTGTGGAGTAGTTGGTAGGGCGACGTTCTTGACGTCGCGGACATACTACCGGTGGCGGTTCGATTCCCCGCTGGTCCGCAGGTAAGCCTCAAAGTGTGGTGACCAGGCGAAAGCCAACTGGCGCCGTCCACAAAAAAAATGAAGCATTTTTAGCGCATTCTAAGCCCATGTCAGCCGCTTGTTTGTCTTGGGCTACGATTTGCATTGCGCCTTGTGATTGTTGTTTCGGTTGGATTCGCTTTGGTTATTGGGCCGGGAGAGGAGAGGGTTCGGATGATTGCAATGTTTTGAATCATGTGCTAAAGCTTTGCGGGGCTTCGCAAGCCTGTCTACGCTTTGAGATCCGCTTCTTTGTTTGACGAGAAGTTGTACAGGCTGTGTTTTGTCATCGCTGTCACTGTAGCTGTCAGACTTTAAAGGACCGAGGCGCATGAACTTTGCTAGACTCAAATAGTCGTTGTCCGCATTCTGCGGCATACCACAACATTGCACGATGAGGGGAAGGGAGCAACGTGAGCATCGGCCAGCAAAGCGGTTGGAATGTCATCCATGACAGATGTTCAAGTGCTTTTAATGTTTTTGTTTTTGGATTCGAAAATGGCCAAGCAACAGCTCCAAAAATGGGAGTTGAAATTTGTCACAGAACTGGAGCCATTGGAAGGGTGGAAGGGGCCTCCCCAGTCTGTCTTTTTGGTGAGAAGATTGGACTCTTGTGGAAGAATGTTTGGTTGCATGTTCTGAAACTTTGAAAGGATGAATGGCTCGGTTTTAATTTGAGTGTGGGTCCAGAAGTTTTCGTTTCAACGTCTATATTGAAATACGAAAAAAACGATTCAAAATTAGCTCCCATTTTGGGAGCCGGAAAGCGACTCCCAATGGGAGTCGGCGCCGTTGTTATTGCAAAAGTAAATGAGGCGTGGCGATTGCCCCCATTTTGGGGTCAAGAAACGACTCCCAAAACGGAGGCCGCATTGTGTGTTTTTTTGAAGGTATTGCTTGGCATTCGAAAGCGGAATTTGATAATTTGCAAGCGCAAGTTTTTGAATTCTGGGTGGAACCCTCTGTTGGCAAAGTGTGTCTCGCTTAGTGCAATTCAGGACACATAAATAGCATTCTGCTGCGGCGTTCCTGCACTGGGGAGGCCCCAGCTGGTGGGCCTGGTTTTGGCAGCTTGCCCGACTGCTAAAAACGGAGTTGCTGTTACTCGTGATTATCAGGCATCTGCATCTTAGACCATCTCGTAGCAGTGTCCCGTAGTTGGGCTAGAAGACTTGTAGTCAATCGTTTGCAAGCTTTTCTTTCCAAGCTCGGGTTGTTCTCGCCAGACGCGTTGAAGATTTACAGGACCAGAAGAAGATTTTATAGCGTTGCTGATTGGAATTGCCACGGCAGACTTTGGGCTGCAGTGAAATACGCGCGGCGCTGTGAAACGCAGTGAAACGCACAGTGAAACGCGCACGGCGCTGTGTAACGCAGTGAAACGCACAGTGAAACACACAGTGAAACACACAGTGAAACACACAGTGAAACACAGCGCGAAACGTTGTAATTTACAATGGTTTTGCGTTTTAAGTAGAAGCAAGGGCTGCTGCATTCAAAAAAGTCCTAGCTTTTTTTCTTCCCGCAAGCACGAAACGTCGTAAATTACCGCGTTTCGTGCTGTGTTTCACTGTGCGTTTCACTGCGTTTCACAGCGCCGTGCCCGTTTCACTGCATTCTACAGCGCTGCTGTGAGTTGGGTTGGAGGGGCAGCGATAGTGTTAGGAAAGCGTAGAGGCGTAGAATGCCCCCTGCCCCCCCATGCGGCAATGTTGGACAAGTACCTTGCTTTTGTGACAATGAAGCGTTTTTAGCGTATTCTAAGCATGTCAGCCGCTTGTTTGTCTTGGGCTACGATTTGCATTGCGCCTTGTGATTGTTGTTTCGGTTGGATTCGGTTATTGGGCCGGGAGAGGAGAGGGTTCGGATGATTGCAATGTTTTGAATCATGTGCAAAGCTTTGCGGGGCTTCAGCAAGCCTGTCTACGCTTTGAGATCCGCTTCTTTGTTTGACGAGAAGTTGTACAGGCTGTGTTTTGTCATCGCTGTCACAGTAGCTGTCAGACTTTAAAGGACCGAGGCGCATGAACTTTGCTAGACTCAAATAGTCGTGGTCCGCATTCTGCGGCGTACCACAACATTGCACGATGAGGGGAAGGGAGCAATGTGAGCATCGGCCAGCAAAGCGGCTGGAATGTCATCCATGACAGATGTTCAAGTGCTTTTAATGTTTTTGTTTTTGGATTCGAAAATGGCCAAACAACAGCTCCAAAAATGGGAGTTGAAATTTGTCACAGAACTGGAGCCATTGGAAGGGGCCTCCCCAGTCTGTCTTTTTGGTGAGAAGATTGGACTCTTGTGGAAGAATGTTTGGTTGCATGTTCTGAAACTTTGAAAGGATGAATGGCTCGGTTTTAATTTGAGTGTGGGTCCAGAAGTTTTCGTTTCAACGTCTATATTGAAATACGAAAAAAACGATTCAAAATTAGCTCCCATTTTGGGAGCCGGAAAGCGACTCCCAAAATGGGAGTCGGCGCCGTTGTTATTGCAAAAGTAAATGAGGCGTGGCGATTGCCCCCATTTTGGGGTCAAGAACGACTCCCAAAACGGAGGCCGCATTGTGTGTTTTTTTGAAGGTATTGCTTGGCATTCGAAAGCGGAATTTGATAATTTGCAAGCGCAAGTTTTTAAATTCTGGGTTGAACCCTCTGTTGGCAAAGTGTGTCTCGCTTAGTGCAATTTAGGACACATAAATAGCATTCTGCTGCGGCGTTCCTGCACTGGGGAGGCCCCAGCTGGTGGGCCTGGTTTTGGCAGCTTGCCCGACTGCTAAAAACGGAGTTGCTGTTACTCGTGATTATCAGGCATCTGCATCTTAGACCATCTCGTAGCAGTGTCTCGTAGTGTTGGGCTAGAAGACTTGTAGCCAATCGTTTGCAAGCTTTTCTTTCCAAGCTCGGGTTGTTCTCGCAGACGCGTTGAAGATTTACAGGACCAGAAGAAGATTTATAGGGTTGCTGATTGGAAACTTGCCACGGCAGACTTTGGGCTGCAGTGAAATACGCGCGGCGCTGTGAAACGCAGTGAAAGGCACAGTGAAACGCGCACGGCGCTGTGTAACGCAGTGAAAGGCACAGTGAAACACACAGTGAAACACAGCGCGAAACGTTGTAATTTACAATAGTTTTGCGTTTTAAGTAGAAGCAAGGGCTGCTGCATTCAAACAAGTCCTAGCTTTTTTTCTTCCCGCAAGCACGAAACGTCGTAAATTACCGCGTTTCGTGCTGTGTTTCACTGTGCGTTTCACTGCATTTCACAGCGCCGTGCGCGTTTCACTGCATTCTACAGCGCTGCGCGTATTTCACTTTCTGTTTGCTGTGAGTTGGGTTGGAGGGGCAGCGATAGTGTTAGGAAAGCGTAGAGGCATAGAATGCCCCCTGCCCCCCCATGCGGCAATGTTGGACAAGTACCTTGCTTTTGTGACAATGAAGCGTTTTTAGCGTATTCTAAGCATGTCAGCCGCTTGTTTGTCTTGGGCTACGATTTGCATTGCGCCTTGTGATTGTTGTTTCGGTTGGATTCGCTTTGGTTATTGGGCCGGGAGAGGAGAGGGTTCGGATGATTGCAATGTTTTGAATCATGTGCAAAGCTTTGCGGGGCTTCAGCAAGCCTGTCTACGCTTTGAGATCCACTTCTTTGTTTGACGAGAAGTTGTACAGGCTGTGTTTTGTCATCGCTGTCACAGTAGCTGTCAGACTTTAAAGGACCGAGGCGCATGAACTTTGCTAGACTCAAATGGTCGTGGTCCGCATTCTGCGGCGTACCACAACATTGCACGATGAGGGGAAGGGAGCAATGTGAGCATCGGCCAGCAAAGCGGCTGGAATGTCATCCATGACAGATGTTCAAGTGCTTTTAATGTTTTTGTTTTTGGATTCGAAAATGGCCAAACAACAGCTCCAAAAATGGGAGTTGAAATTTGTCACAGAACTGGAGCCATTGGAAGGGGCCTCCCCAGTAGTCTTCGCTGGTCGGCTATCTGCCAACGTTTGCTGGTTTGCTTGGTGAATAATAGACTGCAATTCCATATTGCCGCTCTCGGTCAGCCACTTGCTGTGGCGTGCTCTGAGTACCCTTTTTTTCCGTCCAACGCCGTATGGCTTCCGCCAGGTCGTTCAACATGTTTCCAAGCATGTTGCCAATGAGATTAATTAATTAATTCGCGCAGGAGCCGAAGCTGTAATGGCCGCAAAAGTAAACTGGTAGAGGACCGATACATAGTCCAAATCCCTTGTCACGTTTGCAGAGCAGAAACCGAAACACAAAGAACAGAAAGCAAAAAACACACCAAAAACAAACCCAAACAAAAACCAACGCACACAAAACACAAACAAACACACAACCGCAAAACAGAGGCGTGACGGATTCCAGTTTATGGGTGAAACAGATCTGTTGAAGCGAGATGTGATAGCTTAGTATCGTCTCGGCACATGCAAATGACAGCTTATGTGTCATGTTCGCCGGCCCATAAAAATAAACAACAATCAGACCACCAACAAAATCACAAAGGGCCACTACGAGGGTGCAAGCAACAAAGCTCAATGCGGAAACCAGGGATCCCCCCAGCCAGGATCCCCGAGATCACAAAGAGCAGCCATCATGGCATGACATTCACCCTGACACTTTGAAGCAAACACCGACAACGCCGGGTCACAACAAAGTAGTGAGAAGACAACCGCAGTGAAACAGGAGAGTGAAACGTGATCTAAGGTGAAAAGAGACATCAGGGCTAAGGCACTCAGGGCACACTCAGAGTCCGCTCAGTTGTTCTTTTCCAAGCATCATCATCGTTGAGAGTTGAAGTGCACTCATGCGGTGTATACCGCAGTCAAAACTGAGTCCAGTGCGATCGAGTTAGCGAAGGTGGCCAGCGCGACAGCATCGATGCAAGCCTGCAAGCGTTGAGCAGCTCGAGCGGTCAACTTAGCAGGTGTTGCAACCAACTGCATTGAATGCGGTCGGGTGACCACGATAGCTATCACAGTTACCTTGGTGTAGGAATGCGAGCGTTTTTCTCTGCCCAGGGACCAGGTCTATCCTCAAAGTGTTCAAACGAAGTTCTGGATAGGCAACTTGTGTCAGCTGTGTTAAGGTCCTCTGTTGGGTAATATTGTACGCATGCATGCATGAGCTGTAGCTGTCGACTTATCACTTCACGTTCTGTAATGTTGGCACGGGCTTCCAATCGAATGCACAGACTCCTTATGCAACCGCAGGCTGTGCGAATGTCTCAGCAGTCTTGCTCGTTGATAACACCTGCCAGGAGGTCTGTTTGTTGCAATGCGGCATGGGTGTCTTCCAGAGTTCTGAGAGTGTTCGTCAGTCTGTGCACATAATCCTGCAACAGGAGGAGATCCTGTGCTTCGTTGTGACTCTGGGGTTCTGAGGCAGGCATGGCACTTCACTTGGTTGCACTGTACTCCTGTGGCCAGGTGGCATTCAAGTAATGCAGGCACTGGATTGCACTGAGCAAAACAGCGACGGGCGCCATGACTTGATGTACTTTGACATCGCACTACTAGGGAGGCCCTTTTGAGCGAAGCCGGTTTTGAGAAGGTTTTCCGGACCCAGAATTGGGTCCGTCGGAGCAAGCAGTTTTGTAGATGATTTTGCTTCTTGTTGGGGCAAGCGGGGTGCATATCGGTTGCTGCTTGAACCCACTTGAAGTTAGCTTCTTATTATTTCGTTACGTCTGGTGGCTTGATTGTTTGCCGCTAAAAGAAGGCCCATCAGCCTTTTGCAGCCCTTAGGTGATTGCTTGAAGTGTTTCTTGCTGTTGAGGAGTTTGTGGGTTTTTCGCGCAGGTGGCCGGCTTCCATTTGAATGATTGTATTGAATACTTTACTGCCCCTTGTTGGCCCCCCTTGCCCCTGTAGACTCTTACCGAAGTTTTCAGCCCAGAAAGAACATGAATCATGATCTTTTCAGTCAATCCCGTTATTAATTAATAGTATTAATTTAAAACGGGATGGAGTAGGAATCTGCTTAGGAAAATATGTGGCAGGGGGACGTATTGAAGGCTTTCTTACTCCGCCATCGTTTCGATATCGTGTCAATTACATTGGGTAATTGAATTAAAACATAGCACGGAGTAGCGGAGTAGCGCGGAGTAGCGAAGGATTGGTGAATGTTGCCTGGGTGGTGCTGCATCGCAAATCGCCACATTGGAGCTAGGGAACGGAGACAGCTGATACCACATGTGCGCTTTCAGGTTCCATTTCTGGGGTCGGAAAGTCAATTGAAATCAGGCTTCGCATGTGCGGGCCTCTTCTGTTCCAACTCTATATGCTGGTTGCTTAAATAAACGCAGTTCTAATTTTTTGTGTTGCACTGGTCGGCCTTTGCTGTGGATTTTGCGATTTTGCGGTCTCATTTTTGGTACCGCCAGACGGTCCCAAAAATGGGACCGTGAAAGTACTTTTCTTTTGTTCTTTTACTAAGCCGTGCATGTGGTCCCAAAAATGGGACCGCTAGGCGGTCCCATTTTTGGGACCGTGTTTAGGTTCATTTTTTAAAGTTTTTTTGTATCAGGGTTGCAGAAGCGCAATGTTTTGGTTTCAATGAAACTTTGCGGCTTATGGCGACCGGACAGGCAACTAGGGAGGCCCTTTTGAGCGAAGCCGGTTTTGAGAAGGTTTTCCGGACCCAGAATTGGGTCCGTCGGAGCAAGCAGTTTTGTAGATGATTTTGCTTCTTGTTGGGGCAAGCGGGGTGCATATCGGTTGCTGCTTGAACCCACTTGAAGTTAGCTTCCTATTATTTCGTTGCGTCTGGTGGCTTGATTGTTTGCCGCTAAAAGAAGGCCCATCAGCCTTTTGCAGCCCTTAGGTGATTGCTTGAAGTGTTTCTTGCTGTTGAGGAGTTTGTGGGTTTTTCGCGCAGGTGGCCGGCTTCCATTTGAATGATTGTATTGAATACTTTACTGCCCCTTGTTGGCCCCCCTTGCCCCTCTAGACTCTTACCGAAGTTTTCAGCTCAGAAAGAACATGAATCATGATCTTTTCAGTCAATCCCGTTATTAATTAATAGTATTAATTTAAAGCGGGATGGAGTAGGAATCTGCTTAGGAAAATATGTGGCAGGGTGACGTATTGAAGGCTTTCTTACTCCGCCATCGTTTCGATATCGTGTCAATTACATTGGGTAATTGAATAAAAACATAGCACGGAGTAGCGGAGTAGCGCGGAGTAGCGAAGGATTGGTGAATGTTGCCTGGGTGGTGCTGCATCGCAAATCGCCACATTGGAGCTAGGGAACGGAGACAGCTGATACCACATGTGCACTTTCAGGTTCCATTTCTGGGGTCGGAAAGTCAATTGAAATCAGGCTTCGCATGTGCGGGCCTCTTCTCTACTCTACTATGCAACAATTAAGGTAGCACAACCCGAACAGAAACAAGGAAAAAACCCCGAACAGGATTATTATAACCGCCTCCCCCCGCCTCCCGTTCCATACTGGCTTCGACCTGTTGACAGCAGAAGTAATTACAGTGGGCAGTAATCAACCATGAGTACCCCATGGTGACTACACCACGCAATCTAAGGCAAATTATGCTGAATGCATGGATGAGAAACTTGGGGACTCTAAGTGACTTCATGTGGCTCACTGGAACTGCTCGTGTGAGGTGGTGCGAGGTTCACCACTGCTACTCGCACCACTGGCCGCAGCAGTGGCTGGGAGTGGATCACTGCTAGCCGCTGGTTTCATCATTTGGGCAATGAGCGGGTGGGTTTGTTTGTCACGCAGGATCCGTGTCATCTCCTGAGTGAATGCCGCAGGGTCATCAACCAGCGCCTTTGCTTCCGCCAGTGGCCTGTCAAGGACAATGGCAATGAGCATTTCGCCTCCATCTTTATGGATGATAGTGGGTCGGCCAGCTTGTATCTCGGCGAGGATTGCCACTGCCTTGTTTTCACACAAAGTGCGTTCCCATTCTTCCAGAGCTCTTTGCGCCAGGGTGTCTGTCTGCGGTGGCGCTTTTAAGGCAGCTGGTGTCCCTAGTGCTCGTATGAAGGGGCTATCAGGGGGAATGGGGGAAGGGAAATGCTGAATGGCCGCTACTGCACGTTGCACGTCATTTGTTTGTACATCATATGACGTGGTCGTTTTTTTGTTTACGGCAGGCTCGGAGTCAGCCCATAGTTGCTCCAGTGTGTATCCTGGTTTCGGTTCCATATACTTTCGGTTCCACACTGCATGATGGGACCATTGCGGCGCGTCTCGGTTGATTTCTACTGAATCCCTTTTCATATCATATTCTTTGAGCATATCATCTAATTCTTGTAGGCTAGCAGCTCGGTGGATACAGCTTTGTCTGACTGCGCCATCGATGTGGATTGGCCATCCCACAGGCATGTGGGAATCCTCCAGGAGTCCGTCACCATTTTGTTCTATGATTGTACCCAACATGGGGACATCAATAGTTGCTTTGAGGCTGACTTGAGCACGTTTGCACTTCCATGTGTCAGGTGCTAAGAGGCCTCTGCCCGCCAACAGCTCGAGCGACTGGAATTGTGGTTGGTCAGTCGCTGGTAACACCTCTTCTTTAATGACTAACTTCAGCCCATGCAGCGGCTGGGGTTGCTCCTTTTGAGGGTCTTGAGGTGAATGAGATGTGGCGTCCTTGGGTGTTGTGTCTTCAAACCAGGTGGGACGGACTGACTGGACTCCTATGGGACTTGCGGAACTCGCAGTTTTAACGCTTTCTCTGCGCAGGCTGTGGTATACGGGCGGGATCATCCACGCTGGCACAAAGACTGTGATGAACTGCACATTCCAAATAACCTGCAAATTCTGCGGCTTGACTTCAGGCGTGATGCATCTTACTTGACCATCAATCACTCTGGTGTATGATTCAGAGCGGTCGAAGGACGCTGTGACTTTCAGGCCAAGATACAGTTCTCTAAACCAGTATTCTTTGAGCATCATAAAGGAAAGGTGAGGTGCCCTCACTTCCAATACGTGCGAGGCTGGCATTAGAAGAGTTACCATCCATTCAGCTAAGAACTCAATCATTTTGACTTCGAGTTTAGGGAGGATGGCTTGAACTGCACTTAGTGCACGCGCGATGTCTGGGACATGCTTACGTGAGGGCAATCCAACTGTTAGCTTGGCATACTCGTCAGCAAAGTACAGTCTGCATAACTTTGAGACCCATTGGCTCGGTTTCTCCATGTCTATGGTGATCTTAGCGAGGGGCCATGGGTCTGGGAGCGTGGATAAACAATGCAACAATTCGGAGGTTAGGTCCGCTGAGATTACTGGAAGGGCTTCTCCTTGTGGGCGATAGTCAACTGCAGGTCCCACCGTGCCTTTGCTTTTTTGCGTGTGGGTGCGGGCGGCACTATGCACGGCTTGGATGGTGGTCTCATATTGGCTGACCATGGCTCGTAGGTACTTGCATGCGCGAACCGCTGCTCGTCTTGTGTTTGGCCCATCTTCGGGCTGGTTCTTGGCAGCTACTGCGAGGATATCTCGTGCCTCCTCTTCTGGCGACCGTTTGGGTTCCGTATCTGGTGCAGGTGCTTTGAGAGTGGTACCTTGGACTGGCGCATCTTTTGCGCGTGGCAAGTGGTCGGGGATTGGCAACTTCGGGTGTAATCGCCATCCATCAAAGAAGTATATACCGGGCAGGGACAGGATCTCCTGGTCTGGGCCCGACTGTGCTACTATGTGCCCGGTGCGTGCTTTATACAGTCCTGAGGGTAGGCACACATAGGTGGGAAGATGTGTGCGATCAGCAGCGTAGGCATATAGGACGACTTCAGAGAAGGGGAGATTTTGCTCGGGGAGCCACTTGTGTTGAGTTCGTAGTCCTGCTTGGACTTCTTGGTAGCGCTCCCTGTTCAGCCATCGAAGGTCTGACCCTCGCACCAAAATCAAACGATATCTTGCTCGCTTTACTTCGTTAGCTTGCTGATCGTAGTATTGATTGGCAATTGCAAGGGGAGGGTACTCCCAGGTTGGTGCCGCGTTTAGTGACCACCGACTTAGTTGTGCTAGATTCTCTTGGACTGGGTCAGGGTCAAATTTCGGCATGCTCCATGTCGTTTCTCCTCTCCGTAGGCCCCGGATGCCATATGCGATTGCGGCAATCACCTGTGCCATGCCCATGAGGCCCATCATGTCTAGCGGGGAGACCAGCAGGGTGAGGGATTTGGATCGGGTGAGTCCGACAGTGATTCTGCCCAGGCAGTCTTCAGTATCTTCTGTAGGAGAGCCATTGGAGTAGTATTTAGTATTGAGAAATCCAATACTTGGCTGAGCTACGATTGATACTTTCGCTGTTCCTCCTGCCGAATTGGCTATTGTTTCAACACGCAGGGTGCGAACATAATCCCTTTTGAGCACTGAGCGGTTCAAATTGTTCTTATGATCAGTGGCTGTGGTCATTGTGAAAAGTCCATCCGCAAATCCAGCATTGTGAGGAAAGGGGCTGAGTACTTCTGACACAAGAGTCTCTAAATCCGTCGCTACCAAACCGTTAATCCTAGAATTAGTATCCCAGAGCACTAATTGGAACCCTGGTGGCTTGTCGGGAAGGCCTCCCGAGGCAAAACTCCCCAGTTCCCATAGGCCGTTGACTTGTCTGCACAGGTCGGGATATCTAACTGCAACCACTGCATGGTATGTCACAGGACTAACCCTGGAGCTGGATGGAAGCATTAACCCCCAGGCATGGATGTCGCTGACACCTGCGGTCTGGGAATTTAAGACTGCTTGTATGTCACCAGCCATGGGCAGGAGGGTAGCGGCATGCTGCAAAATCCAGGCATGTGGCGTGCTCTGAGTACCCTTGGGGTCCTGTGGAGTATCTGCTTGCAGTTTTTGTACTTGCTGCTTTGCTGCGGATCGCTCCGTCCACCTAGTTGGTAGCGGCGGAGGCGGAGGTTGTGCCCGTTTCCCATGTTGCGAGGATTTAAGTTGGTCAATGCGTGGCTGGATCTCATCTCGCAATTCGGGTGGGTACGGCTCTCCGGTCTCAGCTAACCACTGTATGGTTTCTGCATGCGTCCACAGGGTGGTTCTCCACAATGGGATGGTATTATCATCATTGACCCAGAACAATGGCTTAGGCGGTAGCAACTCATGGGCTTCTACGATCAACGGCAGCAGGAAGGCTAATCTCTTTTGCTCATGGAAAATCATTGCTCCGTTCGGGTGAACTTTCAGGTGGGTATGGTTCCACACAAAAGGTTGCACGACACGCATGGTGTGAGCGTCACGATTAAAGATGGATAGTCGGACTTGGGCATACGGTGGCGCAGCACCGTAGACCTTTCCATCCCAGGGTGGTTCAAGAAAGCCCCACCGCTCTTTTCGGCCGTAATTAACGGTCTCCCAAAAGGCAGGGTCAAACTCTTTCTCAAGGGCGTCGGCAAGAGTAGAGAAGATAAGCCATGGCACCTCGTCAATATGCAATCGGTATTCCACCAATGTAAAATTATATGTTGTTTGGCAATCCCCTACCCATATTGTGCCCCTCACTGCAAGAAAGCGAACGCTGCTGGCTGCTGGCATGTCCCAATTCATTCCAGCCGATATGTCCAGTAGGTGTTGATCAGAAACACTGATTTGGCCAGACGGAAAAGGGTTTGGCTTCGGCATACCAGCAACAGGTACCCTGCAGTGGCAGCACTCTCTGGAGTGGAGGCAATTGCACGGCGTATGGTTAGACCAAAAGACAGGAACCACTCGCTATTGCGGGCAGCGGCCAAGCAACGAGATTGCGGGCAGCGGCCAAACAACGAGAACCCCGTGTTGGCTTGAGTGTATGAACGGGCGAGCAAATTAGAAGCTGGGATCAATGAGGATCCAGGCAACACTGGCTTATGCAGGTGCGGTGTCCTCACAGTTCGAGCCAACGGCTGCTGATGGAGACAGTGAATCATGTTCGGGTCAGGCACAGGTGACAAAATACCAGACGCTGCAGTGGTGGGAAATATGTGCAACATGTGACCGATGACAGGATTGGAGTGACGGTGCATTGTGGTTCAGTAGTAGAGACATGACACAGGGGGAAGTAGCAGGGGCGGGGCAAGTGGTGGAGCAGCAGCACGTGACAGAAGGAGGTGGCTATCTGTGCAAAATAGAAACGATGAACCCTAAGGAGCACTATCAGCAAGGAGTACACATTATTGAGAGGAGATATGGCCGCAGGATATTGGGAAGAGGGTGACAGTCATGAGTGTGTAAACCATGGGAGATGAGTACCTGGTAGGGTGAAAGCGGAGCTGAACCCTCACTATTAACCAAGGTGCCCTTGGGAACAGTAGAGGAATGAAAGACACATGTGTCGTATTCCTACTGATGTGAGGGGCACAGCGGGGGGTGAGGGCATGAGGGACTACTTAGATAGATGGTTGAGTGCGGGAAGCAGTTGCAATCAGCTCGATCCTGTGAAACATTTAAATTAACTACACAGGGGAGTATACCTTCAATGTGACAACTCCCTAGTTAGAGGGGGCCAATGGTGGTTTCGAGGGAGTACGGGATGTTGACTGCTTGACTGTTTCTTGGCGGTAGATAGGCACTCAGCGTAACCAACTTAAAAATTCTATCTGTACATTGCTGCTCCGCACTTTATCGCAGAAGTATACGCAGGATGCGTTGTTCCGTCGTGAGCATTGTTCGGTCACAGCGGGCGATAAATCCACTGATCTCAAGGTGGGCGGTTCGTAATACTCCGCTAAGTACTTGCTCGTCAAACCCTATGTCGTCCAGGTCATCCATGGTTTCCTCCAACTGGTACTGCAATCTCATGGCCAAAAGTTTAACACGATGGACAAAAAGGAGCTGCTGGAGTAAAGCACGGACATGGTCAGCAGTTGCGCTACGCGCTGCCCTGTGCATGGATGAGGTCGGAACTGCTGTACAGCACTAATGGGTCTGCAAGAAACAGGGTGGTGGACAGAAAATACAGAGGCGGATAAGCTCTAGCCAAAATTCACGGACGCAATGACAAAGCTAGACAAGTAGTATGCACTTGACGCACCTCCTACTGCAACATGTCAATAGTATGCTTTGGGGCCCCTTCCGTATTCAGTAGACTGTTCCCTTGGTCCGTGGGCCTTGGCAAAGACAGACAATTCTGTGTACGTGCTGCCTACTTAACGAACAAATGGCTGCTCTGAGGGAGTGAACTTACCTTGGGTAATGGCGAGATTCTTAACTACTACTCTGATATGCGGTACACTGCTCCGACCCGGTGCCATAATAGTGTTCTGTACTTAATTTGCGCCGAAACAGCCTTTGCCTGCCCCATATACCAGACAGCGGTATGCAGCGTTGAAGCTCTTTGCGGTCAGCAAGTCTTGGCGCTGGTGTCCTGGATGGAGTTTAACCAGAGCACCTGATTGGTTTGCGATAATCGCATACCTGTGCGCCAAGTAAGCAGCTCGTGAACTGTCTTGCTTTTTTATGCCAAGGCCCATGGCCTACGGATCGAGTTTTTGGACTACAAGTGAGACTCCAAAATTATTAGCACAGAGCAGCGCTAACTCCATGGGCGTCAACAATTAGTGACTGGTAGCTGGCAAGATTTTCTGGCAAATAAGCTTTTGTGCAGACCAGCCTCTCGGACAAGCCACCCTTAGGACATCGCAAGATTTCTCAACGAGGGTCAAGGACCATGTTAAAGGTTGATGGAAGTACTTCCGCGCATCAATGGACTCAGGCCTCTTCGGATTGGTAAAAGGCACAGAAAGGAGCTGTGGCCACGGTGAGATCTCCAGTTGCCGCATTGGAATCGGGATCACCATGTCCAAAGAAAAGACGTAGAGAATGCTATCTTCCTCGACCCACTGTTGTGCCTGATAATTGTATTTTACCGCATGGCCTCAATGTTTTGTTGTTTTGTTTCGGGCACATCCATTTGGATAGTTTCGAGTGCAGGCCCTTTGGCAAATACTGAGTGACCATTTAGTCATGCTATAATTTTTCAGAGGCTGATGAAATCGTCAGACATACTGCCAACAGCTGCTGGAAAGACTGGGGCTTCCTAATGCTGGTGACATAGCTCCAGCTGACATCTTGCCATTAATACCCTTGGGAACAGCAGCTGTCCTACACTGCTAGCCCTCGAGGCTCTATCAAGCTCTGAGTATGAGGTGCAATGGGCGGCGAGAGCACTGTCTACTTGAACCTGGCTACACTGAAGGTCCTACCGGCTCAATTACGCTGCATGAGGGAGGCGTCATCGTGGTACTTCTCTGTCCTGCGTCGGTGGTGCATGGCCATTGATCTTCCGCGGTGTCGTGTGGAAAGTGATGTCTATCACCCGGGAGGAACCCTCATTCATGGGACAATTCTGCGGAATTTCGTATAATCACTTAAATTTTTTGACAACTCAGGCTAAGATAGTGCGCCGGCTGGCAAGATGATAGTAGGAAAACAACTCTGGGCATAGGCGTTGCTCAGCTTGGCGATGCTGCCAACACGGCAATAACTATTAGGAAACAGGCCCTCTTAAATGTGATAAACTGAACTAATGACAATTGGGCGAGAGTTATTTCTAGGACAAACCTATCCATTTGGCCAGGTGTATGGAACATCCACACGCAGGGTTAGCTACAAGGTGGAAGACTAATGGTTGAAAGCTTGGGTAGTGTGCTGATGGCAACCATTATGGTTGGAGCAGAGAAAGTATATCTTTCCCTGGGACGTGCGAATCAGCTTAACTACCCAGCATTAACTGGCATCTGAGCATGGACAGGGAGTGTCATCCATTCGTTTTTACTATGAGATGCTTCATTCGGCGAGTAGCGCTGAAAGGCCGTGTTACTCGGCGTGAGCTACTGCACCTAACCATTGATACGGCACTTGAATAAAAAGGCCCGACGCAAATAGGACTCCAATAACTAGCCCAGTAGCTTGTAATTGTGAAGTGGACTACAATGCGCAGGTAGACCGGAGGGTCAGAGAATGTGGCTTGGTACAGGGCTTACCTACTGACAAACAGAAAAAGAGATTCAAAGACAATTAGGATTGCAGCCTGAGTAGCTCGAGGCGGGGCACTGAAAACTTTTTCCATTACTTTTTCCATTACCCAAGGTACCCTTGGGAACAGAAAGGGTCGCATGGCAGTTGCATGTTGATGGTCTCACCGCTAGTCCATCCTCTCAGGGTAAATTGTTGCGCACTCTGCTGCACGATGCCTGTGTTTGCCGAGGAGCTGGAGTACAGGGAGCATTATTATTCTCTCTTTTTTTTTTCTCCCACACCCCACCGTTTCCCCTGGGTGGGAAGTGGATTCCCTCTGGACGCCCAGAAAGAGGCAAACAGGAGGTCAAAACAGAGTGGAGCTATACTGCGAGATGTACCTTTAGTCAACTGTGAGGTGGACATGGTCGTGTTGAGCAGTTACTACAGCCTGGCAACCTAATAGCGTTTGCAGATTGATATTCACGCTTAGTTGAGTCTCCGCGAGCGGCTGAAACCGGGTCCTGTCTGTAGGACCACTTAATCCCTTGGAAGTGCCATATCCTGAGTGGGCAGCAGGAAGCCGCCCATAATTTAGAGTCCTCCAGGTAAAAGCTGGTGCGCATGTGATACTTCGAGCCAGTTTGCTGAATTATGGAAAGGGTCTACTGTTATTCAAGGCAAGTGGTTCAGGATTAAGATGTCCTCATGGGTCTTGTGCAGGTGGGGAGGGCCACCCAGAGTACCCCTAGGAGCCCCCCCCACTTGACCTGACCAGCGTTCATGAGGCATAAGAACTAAATGGGCGGGGGGTGGGTACAAATAAGGTAGTGAGCTGATGAGCGTTACTTGGCGGTCACAGGAGGTCTCAAACAGCAATAACTACGCTGCAGCAGCCTGAAGCTGCTTGGGTAATGGCAGGCCGTTTGCCTAGGGGTTGGGTCTCCTTCTGCAAGATCACGTCAACTTGGTGGGTCGTAGCTTTATACTTCTGGGTGACTATGATGGAGTAAATCCTGGAGCTCATTATTAGGGGTTGCATTAGTCCCTGATAGGTGAGCAACCGAGAAACAGGTGTTTTGTGGTCACCGAAGCAGCAACAGAGTCCAGGCGGACGTCTTAACTCCCTTCCGTCGCACGTTCGCGTCGAGCACGCAATTTGGCAAGGGCTTCCAAGGGGGTGGCGTAGATGTGTGGCGATCCTTGAACCCTGCGCTGTTTACGTTGGGAACTGTGGGGTGCTCGACGGGCGAGGGATAGGGCATGGCTACTGGCAGTATGCTTGAGGGTGTCTACGTATGCATTGTGCGCCGTGTGAAGAGAGGTGAATTTGAACCATGTCTGACCAAAGTAAAGCTGATGCTTGGACAGAACTTCCTTCTCAATCTGCCTTACCATTTGTTCAGGAGGCGGGGAAGCAACCAAGAAACCATCATGTAGCCATACCAAGGATTGTGTTGGGTGGCGAGCAATGAGTGCGCGAATGGTGTCCTCAACAATTGTGGCTTCAAAGTACTCTAGTAATCGAAAGGCGCTGTCGTTATGGTTGACCAGGAACTCTGGGCGGAAACGCGGTAGCAACTGAGTGGTCAGGGTTGTACTCAAAGACCCTAGTTGGCAGAGGATTGCGCACACACTCGCACTGGGGGAGTCATCAACCAGAGAGCTTAGATATCGGTATGTAGCATCAAGGGAGCTATTGATAATTCTCAGTGGAAGTTGCTTGATGGTGTCAGGGCAGATTTCTTCTACTTTTTGAATATAGGGGTCTCGGGCTAGCTGCGCGCGGAATTCATCGATGGTTGGGAGGGGTACTAAGTCGGGTGCAAATAGTAATCCCAGGCGTCGGACAAGTTCATAAAAAGATCCTTTGAGGTCAATCTCGCAGTGATTCCGCCCGAAAAGTAGGAGCCTGGCAGCTCTCGGTAGTCGCTGGCCCCCTATGGTGCAGCAATATCTTCGTCCATGGTTGTCAGCAGCTTTGGGGGAATAGTCGATTTCAATACTGCAGTTTTGCGGTAGACACGGGGATAGATAGGATTCAGTATGATTCGGAGCGGTCAAACGATGCTGTGACTTTCAGGCCGAGGTATAGTTCTCTAAACCAGTATTCTTTCCTCAGCAACAAAGGAAAGATAAGGTGCCCTCACTTCCAATACGTGCGTTGCTGGTATCAGGAAGGTGACTAACCATTCGGCAAAAAAATCAATCATCCTTACTTCAAGCTTTGGGAGGATTTTCTGGACCGCCTAGAGCGCTGTCTCAATGTCTGGGACATGTGCAGCCGAGGGCAGTCCGACTGTTCGCCTGGCATATTCGTCAGCAAAGTAGAGTCGGCACAATTTGGAAACCCACTGGCTAGGTTTCTCCATATCGATCGTGATCTTGGCTAGGGGCCATGGGTCGGGTAGCGTGGACAAGCAATGCAGTAACTCTGAAGTTAGTTCTGGGGATATAACTGGGAGAGTCCCTCCTTGTGGTCGATAATCTACAGTTGCTCCTGCTGTGCCCTTGCTCATTTGTGTGTCGGTGCGGGCTGCCTTATTAACTTCTTGTATGGTGGACTCATATTGGTTGACCATAGCCCTTAAGCACTGCATGCGCGGACTGCTGCCCTCCTTGTGTTTGGCCCATCTTCGGCCTGATTCTTAGCAGCTGTCGCAAGGATGTCTCTCGCTTCTTCTTCCGGCGACCGAGTGGGTTCTGTACCAGGTGTAGGTGCAGTCAGAGCGATATCTTGGACTGGCGCCTCTTTAGTGGTGGCAGATGGCCGGGGATTGGTAGTGTTGGGTGTACCCGCCATCCATCAAAGAAGTAGATACCTGGCAAAGGCAGGATTTCCTGCTCTGGGCCGATCTGCGCCAGAACTTGCCCAGTGCGCGCCTTGTACAGCCTGAAGGCAGGCATACATATGTGGGAAAGGGTGTGCGATCAGCCGCTTTTTTTGTAGTCGGCGCCCGTTGCCTTTCGGCGGATCGCACTTGAGACTCCCGAGTGGACCAGCAGGGATTCGAACCACCACCGGCAGTCTGTCAGCGCTGGCAAGACCAACGCCATACCAACTGAGCCATCGGGTCGCCTAGGGTGTGCGATCAGCCGCATAGGCATACAGGACAACTTCCGGGAACGGGAGATTCTGAACAGGAATCCATTTATGTTGAGCTGCTAGGCCTGTCTTGACTTCTTGGAGGCGGTCTCTGCTCAGCCAGCGAAGATCTGACCCTCGAACCAATATCAGACGGCATCTCTCGCTTCACCTTGTTGGTTTGCTGATCCTCGTGTTGGTTGGCGATTGCGAGGAAGGAAATTCCTCATGCGGGCGTTGAATTCAGTAACCATCTACTTATCTGTGCAAGATTCTCCTGTTTTGGGTTGACATCGAAGTCGGGTCAGTTCCATGTCGTCTCTCCTCTTCGAAGGCCCCAGATGCCATATGCTATGGTCGCGACCACCTGAGCCATGCCCATAAGTCCCAGCATGTCTAACAGGGAGACTAACAGGATCAAGGATTTTGAACGGGTGAGTCCGAAGTGATTCGGCCAAGGCAGTCCGCATCCTCCGTGGGGGAACCATTGGAGTAGTACTTCGTGTTCAGGAATCCAAAACTGGGCTGGGCTACGATTGCTACTTTTTCTGTTCCTCCTGCTGAGTTGGCTTTTCTACGCGGAGAGTGCGGGCATAATCCTTCTTAAGCCTACGCGGAGAGTGCGGGCATAATCCTTCTTAAGCACTGAACGGTTGAAGTTATTCTTGTGTTCTGTTGCAGTAGTCATTACGAAAAGCCCATCGGCAAACCCGGCATACTGGGGAAGGGGGAGAGTACCTCTGACACGAGCGTCTCCAAGTCTGTCGCTTCTAGCCCATTAATTCTGGCATTGGTGTCCCAAAGCACGAATTGGAACCCCGGTGGCCGGTCTGGAAGTCCTCCGGAGGCAAAGCTTCCCAGTTCCCACATGTCGTTGATGAGTCTGCAGAGATCAGGGTATCTAACTGCCACTACGGAGTGGTATGTCACAGGACCAACTCTTGAGCTGGACGGGAGCATCAACCCCCAGGCATGGATGTCGCTTACTCCGGCGGTCTGAGAGTTTAAAACCGCTTGCATGTCGCAGGACGGCGCATGTGTCTGGGCGGCTTCAAAAGGCGACCCGATGGCTCCGTTGGTATGGCGTTGGTCTTGCCAGCGCTGACAGACTGCCGGTGGTGGTTCGAATCCCTGCTGGTCCACTCGGGAGTCTCAAGTGCGACCCGCCGAAAGGCAACGGGCGCCGATCAAAAAAAAAAGTCTGGGCGGGTTCAAATTGTGCTCTCAGGGCTGGAAGGACAGTATTGGCTGGCTTTAGGTCTTCCGTAGCTTGTGGCGAGAGTTGGCTTGTCCATAGCTGACCCAACGTGTGCTGGCCTCGACGGAGGATTTGGCTGAGGGTAGTTAGGCCTTCATTGGATGAGCCGTCCAACAGCCGGATCATTGCATCTGCTAAATTAGCTGGCATACAATAATTCCGGTCACTTCGCAGCCCATGTTTTTTGAATAAGAGGAGTTGTCGGGATCGTTTAGCGTTACGGGCTGCACGATCAATGCCTCCTGGCGTCTGCTCTGAATCTTGTTGCCTCATCAGGCTGATGACTGCAATTTCCCGGTCAGTGCCATATTGTTGCCCTTCATCAATGACCATGAGGGAAAGCTCTTGCATGAAACCTCCTAGCGTAGACCATTGCATGGTGAGATCCTGGGCTACCGTGCCTCCTGTAGCCAACACTAGCTGGCACTTGTTCAGCATTTGCCTTCTTTCTCTGGGATGAATATCGAATTTAGTATGGGAGTAACTGCTCTTGTTACGTTCTTGGTCCCCCACCAACCTACCTATGCGCCCAAACACCCCCGACGGGGGGTCGAGCCATAGGAGCAGGTCAGCAAAAGATCGAGTGCCTGAATTTTCCTTGCATATAAACAATATCTTGAGGCTGCCAGTGGTGTCGATTTCAATCAAGGCAAGGATGAGGACTGCCATCGATTTGGACTTGCCTGCGCCAAAGAGTCCTTGAACACACAGGTCTAGCCGATTGGTGAGTAACGCCATTGTCACTGCACATAGCGTGCCCAAGACATGTCCATCTAGTTCGGCAGCGAAGGAAAGTGCAGTTGTGCGGGTCCATTGATGGGGTTCGCCCTCTACATGACATGGGATAAGGACCAGGCGTAGCAACTGCCCGCACAAATGTAGCAAGTGTGATCGTTTGTTGCCATCCATTCCTTCAACTGCTGTTTGGACATTATAGATGCCTAGTCCAAGGTGGTACCTGCAGGGGGGAGTTTGTGCGACAGCAGTCACCTCCCTGGTGGGCTTGGTGCATCCAAACATCCACATAGTATGGAGGAAAAAGGTGCCTGGGAGTGGGCCTCCGTCCCCCTTAACGGTAGCATCGCCAGAGGCAAAATACCAGTCTTGAAGGGCCAGGAATTGTTCATGGGCAAAGAAGTCGATGGCAGGCCCTGAGAGAAAGGCTACTTCGATGAATCTGGGGTTGCACTGCCTGTGTATTCGGGTGGCAGGCAGTTCATCCTTGTTTTTGGATGAGCGTGGCGTGATGGCAAGGACTAACCCAAAAAGGATTTGCAGGTTTCTGACGTCGCCCGCTGGAGCATCTGTGGTTCCTACCATTGCAACGAGTCTTCCCGTGCCTATGGGGCTAACTTTGTGGTGGTGTGCATCACTTGCTAGGAGGCTGAAGACTTATGTTTGGCCTAGGCTCGGGTGTCGGAACGCGAATGCATCCTGTCCTCCTTTAACTCTCTAATGACCAAACTCACTACCTTTGAAAAGAAATTCGAATGCAATTGGTTGCCATGGTTCACGAATTGGTCCAGCACTTTGCATTGTAAGCCCTGTCCCATTGTAGCCTTCATTGGGGCTGCGCATTGGCAGATAGTAATCTAACATGTAGACAGCTATAGGCAGTTGTAGGGTGCCAAGGAAGTGTTGAACCATGGTTGTATAAGTGAGCAATTTGGCCCTAGACGCAATGCTGACTGTCGCCAATGAGGCCAAATATTGAGTTGCATCTTGCTCCGTTCGTACCTGTGAGTTGTGCATGGCAATATGGCTGACTAGTGCCTGTGTCGTGGTCTCTGGTAACTCGCACATAATTGCTAACTCGCGAAGGAGACGCTTAGCTGCCTGTGGGAGTTCAAAGCTGCACCATGATATCAGCCGCAGGGGGGCTTGTGAGTAAACTTCAAAGGGAAGAACCCCTGGGGTGCTCTCCAGCTGTGCTTGTCCTGTCGTCCCTCTGGAAGGGTGGCTCGTGTCCAGTGCGGGTAGTTGTGTTGGGCAGTGCCTAGGTATGCTCGCCACCCTGTGATGTGTGTGATTGTGAACCCCTGTTGTTGGAGCAGTCTCATGTCTTGATTGGACGGGTTCCAGACGCACAGTCGGTCATCTGCATGGTGTATGAGGCGTACCTTTCGGTGATGGGACAGTCTGTGTGTTGTTAGAAGCGATGGTGGCAGAGCAATGGCTGCTAGAACTGTTTTGCCTTCAATGTCTGGGAATTCAGCAAGGATGGTTTCCCATACCATTCCTGCACACGAGCTTGCACTGTGCCCTCGAATGAAGAGGGAGCCTACCATGTAACCTGTTAATTTGAGATACTCCACAGAACGGATTTCGGGGGGCAGGCACACTCCGACCAATGGATGCGCAACCAGCAGTTTGGTAAAGAGTCGCAGGCCGTGCTTGTACCCTGGCCATGGTGGTTTCCTATGTGCCGGGGAAATGGGACAGAAACGTAGCAGTTTCATGGCACGGCTGATGATCTGTGCTTGCAGTTGATGGGCGTCGGGCACTCCAAGAACATGGCACCAGGTGTGGGCACCAATTGGGAACATGGCTATATGCAGTAACAAGTATTCTTGTGTGTGGGCGGTTCCTGCAATTGTGCCAGCTCTCGCATTCCAATCATCCTGCTTGCTGAGAGATGGTCCGTAAACATGTGCTTCCTTTCTGCAAGCTAGCAGTACATCCCACTCTTCGTCGAGTTCTCCTCCACCCAATCCAGTGCACTGAACATCCAGGGACCCTGGGTCAGTGGGATTGAGTTGCCAGGTAGTGTTATCCATGATAATGATCTTCCAATCAGTGTATTGAGGGTCGGCATGGCTGGCAAGAACTTCGTTAATGGCCAGTTCTGCATTGCTAGGGTCAATTCCCAGTCGTTGTTGCAGTGCCTCAAGAAGAGGGAGAATTTGGGCAGTGGGCAGTTGGAGGCTAGCTTGCTGTCCGCAGAGGACGTGGGCGGTCTGGCAGGTCTGGGGCCAGGGTGTGTGGTCGTTGTTGTAATTAGGGACTTCCACTGGCGTCCAGAGGCTCTGGAGCAGCAATACTTGCGTCTTGGTAAGGCTGCGCTGTCGTGAGACGTGTGGTCTTGCTACTAATTTACTTCCTCTGACGAAGTCGCAGCCTGTGGGGTGTGTCCATAGCGGGGGTGCTTCGTCAACCCCTATGAGCGAAACGGCAAGTGGTTGCAGCCCTTTACTTTGCCACTGTTGGAGTTTTTGTCCGAGGCCGACTTTGCTCCCATGGAAGGCATGTACTATGGGTGGCAGGCTGTACCCATTATCTAACTCCTTGCTTTGGAACAGCTTATCCCCCGGGAGGCAGAGTATGGGGAAGTTGGCCGGGAAAACAGACATGGGGGAGAGTGCTCCCTGTGACGAGCCCAGGTGAGGAAGGGCGGAGTTCGCTCGACAAAATCCGGTCGTAAGTAGCGACCATCTCTGTGACGCGGCCATTCTCCTTGCTCAGGGATAGGGAATGCAATGATTCCAGCCCATTCACCTAGCATTGCCCAGGCACGTGCCCAGTCTAGTGGGGTTCTTGCCTTGCATCCCAGTAAAGGGGTAAGAACCAGTCCGCCTCTTATCGCTTCCGCGGGGTCTTCTGGCACGGCTGTAGTGGCTAGGAAATTGGCTCGACTGTTGCAAAGTGCGATGACCCATTCGTCCGCCGATCTGCTGTTGGCTGGTTGGACTATTCGTCGTGCTTTGAGGGCAGGTGCATCACTCGCAGAGGAGCCGGCGGCATCGCTTGGTGGCATGCTAGCATCTGGGGTTTCCTGGTCCATGTCGACATCTGTTGAACAGGTCGGAGCATGTCCTGTAACTATAATCAATCCAGCATTGAGTTCTGCTTTTGCTTCGGTTGTGAGTAGGACTGCCGGCGGGCATTGGCTGGAACTGGCCATAGTACAGTGTTGCATTGCCTCGGCTCTGCTCGCCTTATCCGTCATGAGATTGACCAGTTCAGCTATCTCAAAGAGCGAGGTGGGCACACAATCAGAGTCCGTGAGTGCAAAGTTCACAGTGGGAAAGACTAAGCACAGTGCCTCCAGGACCGCAGCACCAGCCCAGGTATAATGGACCTGATGCAAACCTGTATTAGCGTTGATGGGAATATGGATAGCAGTTGTTTTTTCTCGATAAGGTCCAGTGACTGCACATCTGCCTTTGATCCATGGTGCAAAATGCTGCCAGTAGTCAGGGGGATTGGTTCCTGACAGCGTGCGGTTGTCCACAAAGACATAGACAGTGTCATACTGCGATACCCATGAGAGGTTGTCTACTATCCACTGGAAGAGTGTCCTATGATGGACCTGGCTGGCTGCGGGGCGGCGGATTCGATTCCCTTCGTCCACCATTACTGTTGGGTATGTCAGGGGTGATCGGGGCATACGACGAGAGCCTACGTCTGCCCACTTCCAATTCTGCTTGGTGTCATCCATACCGAGTGGGGTTTCAATCTCTTTCTCCGACAGGAAGAGCTCGTCCAGTTGGTGGCTTATTTGCAGGACACCCTGGACCTTGGAGAAGTCAATGGGCAATGCAATTTCCCACTCTCTTGGGGGAGGCTCAGTTCCTTGTAGGAAGTAGGGAGTGTCATCCTCGGCCTCTAGAGCATCGAAGTAGATCGATTGGTCACTGTCAGCTGACGCATCCTCGCGGGTTTTTTCCGTGATGCATGGCACCGTTGGCTCTATGTCTGGATCCGAGTCGTCAGGGTCGTCCGTCGCCAAGGGAATGAACCTATTTGCTGTCATGAGCTGCTGTATCATTCTGGCGTGGGCGTAACCCTGAACAACCGGTACCCTGTGTCAGGTTCCCAGTGTACAACTAGGACTGTGAAATACTGTCAAGGCGGTAGGGTTCAAATGTTTCCAATGAATCAGCGGAGCTAGGGACACCCCGAACACCCGGTACCCGGGGTCGGGGGTTCTCGTTGCAGGGCCAATTCAAGTGGAGTTTTAAAAATCGCCTTGAGGTGCGAATTGGGTGGCTTATGGCTGACCTAGCTATAGAAACTAGTAGAGCCGCAAAAGCTGCAGTGAGAGACACATTATACCAGTACAGATGTTAGAAGCATTCTTCACTAACAATGCATCAGCACCAACGAAAGCAGGATTCAAATGACCGGAGACGAAAGGACATGGGACACAAGCCTGACAAGACCCAGCAAGTGAAGTACAAAGGGTCAATTCATTGACATATTGCTTCAAGCCTTCAACCTCAAGGCTTCGGGCTTCAATCAAGTGGCTTCAAACACACTTGCTTTTTGGCAGCAAACTCAAACATCTAGGACAACCACACAGTGTGTCCAAAAATCTCTCAAACAAAGAAGAGAGGAGGGACGTGTGGAACCCTAAGATGGCAATCGCTAGACAGAGGAAGGAAAACTTAAAACTTTCAAATACACATGCTTCCAAGTGCGGAAGTTCAACACCCAAATGGAAGTTTCCAGAGCGTGAGCAAACCAGCAAGCAAAGGCAGCGCAAGCACGACGCAGCACCACGCAACACCACACAATGTTTGAGCGCACCGCACATTCAGCGCTAACTATTTGCAACCAAAAGCAATGATGTTTGTCCACTTTTGACAATGCTGATTCGCTGGACTAGGTGCAAGAAAGCCACAAAATTGTCAAAAGTGGCAGTTTTTTTGTTCAAAAACAAAAAATCACTTGAGGTTCAAACAAATAAAAGTCAGTCAGTCAGTATATCATGTTCATGGTACCATTTTTTCCCTCACAAGTCATGGTTGTAGTTTGATGCACTTAGATGTTTGTGCTTTGCTTTGTAAGTTTCAGCCAAATTGGCCAGGTTTTTGATACATGTTTTGGAATTTCCTCGCGTTTAATCATGTCATTTACATGCCAAAGAAGGAGGAATCAATGGTCGAGTGTCTTTCAGCCAAATTAATTTGATGACATGTTTCACAGAAATGGCACAAAATCCCGAATTTTGTGTGTTTTTCTTGAAAAACCTGGATGTTCCTCGCTGCAAAACACAGAAAAAATCACAAAATTCAATAATTGCCATCATGGTGTTTGGTCGACTGACTCTGTTCAGTGGCATGTGCCATGCTCAGCACCAAAAACTGTATTTTACCGCCATTTTTTGCATTTCCATGAAACTCATCATGCCAGTTTGAAGAAGAAAAAACCACACTGATCATCCTGTTGAATTCAGAGATAGCAAGCACATTCATATGTTATATGATTTTTGCCCAAAAATGCCTCAGATTGGCCTTTTTTAGCTGCAAAATGCTGTTTTCGGCACCAAAACAGCCGAGCTTCGTGATGACACTGTGTGTTTAACCTGTTGACAAGCTGGCAAAAAAGGGTGCAACCCTTGGGCATTCACCCCTGCAGCTGAAAACCTAAAATTCTTTTTTCCCCCTGTTGGCCCTTTTTCCAACCATACCCCCCCTGACCCACGAAATTTGGCAGGATTGACTGAAAAGATCATAATTCATGTTCTTTCTGCGCTGAAAACTTCGGTAGGAGTCTAGAGGGGCAAGGGGACCCAACAAGGGGCAGCAAAGTATTCAATACAATCATTCAAATGGAAGCCGGCCACCTGCGCGAAAACCCACAAACTCTCACCTAAGGCTGCAAAAGGCTGATGCGCCTTCTTTTAGCAGCAAACAATCAAGCCACCAGACAAAACGACATTGTTGTGTGTTGTAGTCGTCCTCGTGGCTCAGTTGGTATCGCGGCGTTCTTGACGTCGCTGACAGACTGCCGGTGGTGGTTCGATTCCCCGCTGGTCCGCGAGCAAGACTCAAGACCGTAGACCCGCCGAAAGGCAACGGGCTCGGACAAAAAAAAGACAAAACGAAATTGTAAAAAGCTTCTTTCAACTGTCTGAATCAAAACCATCAGTAGTGTCACTCACCATCATCTGTTGTGTCTCAACTTCCACCATGCTTTCCCTGGCCCTGCTGTCCTTTGAAGTTCATTGCAGTCATTTCTAATCTCACAACTCCGCAAGCTGAAGGCAATGTTGATCGTGGCTGAAACTCACCGCCAAAGCCACTTGTACAAACGCCAGAGAAAGAATGATCACACCATTGCAGCAACTAGACGACGGATGGCCCGAGAGCGCAGAGCAGCAGGGTCTTCTGTTGTTAGTATTGAGATACTATATTACAAGACAATATATTAAAGATGTATTAAAGGTAGACAAGACAAGCGCGTCGATTGCAGGCTTTGGAAACACGGGACCTCTTTTCATCAACAGAACGGAAAGGAAAAGATTGTTTATGACCAAGAGAAGCAGATCCAACGGGCTAGTTTTGGGTTCGTTCTTGGTGCTTGGAATTGATGTGATTTTGGAGACGGAGTTGGGGCTTCCCTTGTAGGCTCGCTGAGGACCACCAAGCTGGAGCGTCATCGACCAAACCCGGGGAAAAAAAGCTTGGTGATCCAGGTGGCAGCACCAGTGACTCCAGTTGATGTTGGGAACATGTGCAACTATGAGCCTCAGGCATTCACCAACGACCAGAACACACGAGCATGAAACTGAGAAGGAGCTGAAAGCACGGGTGGCAGACAGCAAGAAACAGAGAATCTTAGCTAAATCCAAGAATGGTGAGAACAAGGTTTTGACTTGTACCCTACCGTTCTGGTACGAGAAGGGGTGCGCACGGGGCGTGCGGTGTGTGCGTGCGGGGTGTGCGTACGGGGCGTGCGGGGTGTGCGTACGGGGCGTGCGGGGTGTGCGTGCGGGGTGTGCGTGCGGGGTGTGCGTGCGGGGTGTGCTTTCGGTGCGCGCGGTGTGCGCGTACGGTGCGCGCGGTGTGCGCGTACGGTGCGCGCGGTTTGCGCGTACGGTGCGCGCAGGAGTCGTGTACAGTATGCATGGGGTGTGCATACGGTGTGTGCGTATGTCTGAGCAGCACGTGCAGGGTGCGAGGGGCACATGTGCTGTATAGTTGCGGCGTGTAACCGTAGGGTTTATAATAAAGTGTATGGAGAGGTACCTTTTCTGTTCGAAAAACCGGCAGTACTGTTTTGATTGCTTGCTGCAAGCTGAGGAAAACAAGATAAATAGTTCCAGGTATAGACAATTAGTGGGCAGGTGTGTGGTCTTGCAGGAAGCCAGCGAGTTAGTCTTTGCCGTGCCAACTCCCTGCTGCGTTGCAGAGAAATAAGACGAAGGAAGAAAACAAATGATTTTCTTGACTACCAGGTTTTCAGAACGCCTAGCATGTTGAGTTAAAAGTATTACGTTCCACATCACTTTTTTTCAAGCGCATCCTTGGTCTTTGCTTGCTCCAGTAACCCAGAACTCTACTTTTGTGCCAACACCTAGAAATGCATGCGTTGAGTTTCCTTTTCGATCATTTTGAACGAAGCGAGGGAAGCTAGCCGCCCAGAAAAATAATGCAAGGGACACGGGATGGTCTTGCAAGAAGATTCAGGCGTGAGGTGCCCTGCCAGAAATTGTTTACGGATATTGTAATTTTCTAGTATCAAAGTTCTAGGTTTAATGAACTGCGTAACATATCCGCAAGGCATTTACAAGCAAGGCAAGCTGCTTACAAGTCCGTAAAGTGCTGTATAACAGAGTTGTAACTTCAGATAGAACCGTAAAGGAAGTTGCAAGTATCTGCATATAGCATGAAAATATTTGAAGCACTCGCGCTACGTATCTTATCTTTAAGTCATCTCTTTAAAGGGCTGAACATGCTGAAAGTTGTTCACGCTTCATGGCACAAGAAAAGTTGGGTCGAGAATAATTCCCGAAAGGATACCGTTGAAATAAGAGAAACCGAAAGGATTGAACATGGCGAAACGAAGGAAGAAAAAATGTTTGCAGCCTTTTTGAGAGCAACAATGACTTTTCAGGAAGTGCGTTCAAAGTTGCGGCTGGCGCGCCGTTGGTTGGATTGACGCGCTACGCTTTGAAATAGAAAGGAAAAAACCGGAAGAGTCTTAAACTTAACACGAATTCCAGAAGTTCTCCGATACCCCCCCTTTGTATTGCAAAATACGGTCTTCAGAAGTTGAGATTTCTTTGTATTCCCAAAGATTATTGATTGATTGACATGTACACCATCATGCACAACGAGAAGATGGGAAAAATCCAGCAAGTTCAAAACAATCACCTTCCTGAAACTTTTTTGGTTTTCAGAAATGACCGGGCAGTTTCTGATTTTTCTGAATGTTTTTTCTAATACCAAAAATGTCACAAACTTGAAAATTGAAAAACCAGACACTCAGTTTTCTGGTTTTTTTTCCCCTGATCTTTGTCCCTTTTTCGTTCTTTTCAACATGAAGAGAAATATAGAGAAGTTGAGCCAAAACGAACAAGGTCATAGAAATTTAGCTTTCTGAGCTCTCTGCTTCTCTTTGTGAACTTTTCCTGTTTTATTTTGCTTTACAATCAGAGCGTAAAGCTGTCAAGGCTCAGAGAACTGAAATTCATTTTTTTCCTTTTCATTGCCTGAAAAATGGGTCTTAGGATAATAAGAGTTCAGCCACAAAAGCGAACTGATTCAAATTAAGATTCCGGATTTTCTTTAATTACTGTTCAGCTTCAAAAGGTTTAAGACAACAAGATAAAGATCCAAAAATCATTTTTTTTGTTTGTCTAACTTTTTTCTGTTAAAACCAAGTTTGTTAAAACTGTCAAAAGGTCGGAAATTCAGTCTTGCGATTTTTCCGGATTCGCTTCCGACGTAAGCTGAATTCAATATTCACAGCAATTCAGTTTTCAGATTTTTTCTTGCAGAACTTGTTTGATTTTTCTACAAATAAAGATTTTTGAGCCTTTTCTGGCATTTGTGCCAATATCAGTTTGCAATCGCTTCCAATAATCCACAATCAGGAGATGCTTTTAGAAAAAAGTTCAGGCATTGAGATCTCAGAACTTTTTTGAATTTTTCAAAATTTTCGGATACGGAACATACACGTGCATATGCCCTTTTTGTATCAAAATTTGGAAAGCTGAACGCCTCCTCCAAACAATTACTGAACTTTCAATCAAAGAATTGATCTGCACAGGCTTCAGAAAATGTTCCACAAGGATCGGAATTCTTATTTTTTCAAGCGCGCAGTTTATTAAAATTATGTTTCCTTTAGCATTTTCTGAGCTATGGCCGTACTTTGAAATTTCTGACTTTGCAAAGGTTGAAAACATTGTCAAAAACATTGAAGAGCTAGTCGTGAAACATTATCAAAGCTTTCAAGGATGAAAAGGTTCTTGGAAACAGCTGCAAAAAAAATCAATGCAGCTGCTTCAGAAGATTTTGCGGCATCATGTTGGAATTCCAGCAGAAGCTTCTCAAACTCAGTATATGCAAGCCAAAACTAGCAGTCTTCGTTGGGTCAAATTCGGCAGCAGCTTATGCATAAGCGGCAGCGGAAAAGAAACGAATACTATCTGAACCCCCCCGCTGCTTCATGACGATAAAAATGATGCCGAAAGATGGGGTGGCAACCGCACAGATAGTGTACCACTTTGTTTGCAAACCTGCGGTGTCTTTATCTTGCGGCATTGCGTGGGCCTTGGTGCCGCGCGCGCGAAGATTGGAAAGTACCGGCTGGCCTGCAGGGGGGCAATGCCCTGGTCCCAATTTATTCCGGTCAAAATTCATTCCGGGCTACGTGAGGGTGTTGGCCATACATCTCCTTCCCATAAAAAGGTTTGCCCAAGACTTCCAGTGTGGAAGGGTTGACCAAAGAGAGCGCGACGTGTCGTATAGTATTAGATATTATTCAATCCAGTAAACTATATTTGCGCCGCCGTATACAGGCACTGCTGACCGCACGCGCGCACCGTACGCTCGCACGTACGCACCGTACGCTCTGACCGTTCGCAAATTTTGGTGGCAAAATCGAGCGTTTTGTTAGCAAAATCAGAGGTTTTGTCAGCAAAATCCAGGATTTTGGAAGCAATTTTGCGCGCGCAGTGCGGGCGCGCAGTGTGAGCGCGCAGTGTGCGCGTGCAGTGCGTGCGGGCAGTGTGTGCGCGCAGTGCGCGCGCACAGTGTCACTGCGTGCAGTTAACTGCGCAGATTGATATTTGCTTTGAGCTTGCTGCGAGCATCTCGCGCTGTACAGATTTGAGATCTCGTGCAGATGTCCCGCGTTTTTTGGAAAACTGTTTGAAGCTTCTCGTGCAGCTTCCCGATGTCACAGAGTCTGTGCCGAGCCGGCGTGGAGGAAGTACCTGTGGGGACACGAAAACCCCCAGGAAAGCATAGCGTGGTCCTTTTGCCGTTGTTCTTGCTTTCTGTTCCCCTTTATTTGAAGCTGGTTTTGGTTTGCATGGTGTAGATTTGGGGCTGTGTGAGGATCTGTTTGAGCCAAGATGCACCTTACTATAGCAAACTCAAAAGCAGTTACTATCGCGGTGAAATCATCCAAAGTCAAGCAAAACTCTGGCTTTGCAGGGTTTCAACATCAGCTCCGAAACCTTCTTTCGTGGAGGGGCTATGCTCAGGGGAAACATAGCCTGGTGAAGGTGTCTCGAGTCTTGCTTGATAGTTGTTGGTATTTTGCGCATTATTCCTTGCAACTTGTGAGAACAAACGGGAAGGTGTGGGATTTTTAGGTTTTCGACTTCACCTGCGCCACGCGGACGTGTCGTGAAAAAGCAAAATTATTTCGTATCTGCCGCATACTCTTCTTGAACATACAAACCCATATTTTCTTTCAGTTCCAAAGGAGGGCGCAATCTGCAAGGTGCTTGCCCTTAGAGGCAGTAGATTAGCTACCAAGCTGATTAGGATCAATTAGGGGAATGAAAGCGGTCTGACCAAGGTGCCAACCTTGGAACATCATAGGTAACCATTTCCACAGTGTTATTTGCAAAAATCATGGCTTGGCAAGGTCCTTCATCCGTGATGTTGTCTGTGGAGGCTGTGTGTTTTGATTTTTGGAACTTTTGCAGTAACGTTGATTTTTGGAAGTTCTAGGGAAGCTAACATGATTTCGAACACAGCTTTTTGGAAGTTTTTTCCCTGACATTTGCCAGCTCCGTTTCACCTGCTCTAAATGTTAAATTATATGTATATATATATACACACACACCTTGTCACGACTAGCTCTTCAATGTTTTTGACAATGTTTTCAACCTTTGCAAAGTCAGAAATTTCAAAGTACGGCCATAGCTGAGAAAATGCTAAAGGAAACATAATTTTAACAAACTGCGCGCTTGAAAAAATAAGAATTCCGATCTTTGTGGAACATTTTCTGAAGCCTGTGCAGATCAATTCTTTGATTGAAAGTTCAGTAATTGTTTGGAGGAGGCGTTCAGCTTTCCAAATTTTGATACAAAAAGGGCATATGCTTGTGTATGTTCCGAAAATATTCGACATTTTCGAAAGGATTCAAGACAGTTCTGAGATCTCAATGAACTTTTTTCTAAAAGCATCTTCTGAATTTGGATTATTGGAAGCGATTGCAAGCTGAAATTGGCACAAATACCAGAAAAGGCTCAGAAATCTTTATTAAACAATTTTTGCAAAAAAAAACTGAAAACTCATTTTCCGATTTCCCTGTGCTTTGAATGTTCTGAATATTGACTTCAATTTACGTCGGTAGAAAATCAGGAAAAACAAAACAGTTCGGAAAACTGATTGGCTGGGCTGACCTTTTTCTTGTTTGTTCTGACATACATACTGAATCCACAAGCAAAAAAAATGATTTGTGGATTTTTCCTGAACCTGTTAGAATGTTCAAACAAGGCAACATTTTTAGAGCAAAAAGGGACAAAACTAGAACAATGATTTTCTTCCGCCTTTTGCCTGCTTTCATTGCAGAAGCAGTTTAAAACAGAAACAAAGCAGAAGAGAAAGGCAAACTTTGAATCACGCTTCGGGTTTTTCAACCTTTCCAAAAAACGAAACACAAAAAGTTCAGATAAATTACGAAAGAATCCAAGAAAACAGGTTTTCTGCTTTCTGAATTTCTTCTTCATATTAATTGAAAACATCGAAAAGGAGAAAAAACACTAAAGACAGCTTCAGAAAACTGAAATTATTATGACCTTGCTCTTTTTTGTAAACTTCGTGGTGTCCAAAAAACAGTTTTGAAAGTGGCAGTTTTCAGTCAAGTCAGAAACTGCTCCGACAGTTTCACTTTTCAAGAATACATCTGTCAGGTCTTTCAAAAACCAGAAGCAAATTTCAGGAATATGAATTTTCGAATTCTTCTCATTTTGCATGATTATGCAAATGCTGATCAGTCAGACCAGGTCAGAAAACCCAAGAATTATCATTTTTTACAAACATGGTTCGAGAACATATCGGAGAACTTCTGGCTACAAAGCTCAAAACTTTTCTGACCCTTGTCATTTACAAGACCTATTGTTTTTTCCAAACAATAGCGCGCCAACGGAAATTTTCAATGTACTGAAAGTCATTCCTGCGCTCAGAACGGCTAGGACAAGCCCTTTTTCTTCCATCGCTTCGTGCAACTTCAATCCTTTCGGGTTCTTTGGTTGCAGCAATATCATTGTCACAACAGAAATGTTTGTTTTGTAGTAGAATTTGGATAACTTTAGATAATTTCAGCACAGCAGTTGTGCCAAGCGCTGTGCCACACATGTTTTGAATGGCCTATAGATAGGATACATACGTTAGGTTCTTCAAATCCTTACATCATACGTAACAAAGTTGCAACTTCATCTATGGTGCTACCCGAACCTACAACTTTTTATTGATAGATACAACATTTTCGTACTTGCGCACAGATTGTAGAGTACAAACACTTCACACACATGTTCAAAACCCGTAACCATCTGTAGACATTGATAACTTGGAATGTCCAACCTCCATGGATATCTTACAACCTGAGCCTCATCCGTTCCAATTTATCTGTGAAACTGTGAAACTCACCATTGAGATTGAGTGCTGGGGTTTTAACAAGCCGAGAGCCGATGTGTATACAGCGTATATGTTCCAGCAGGGGGTTAAGACTATCATTGCGCGCGTGTATCGTTAAGAAAAAAATTTTCTGCTAAACCTGAGAGCCTTAACATAGGCAAAAAGTAGGGCCTTTGGTAAAAATAAAGCAGGTCCAAGGTCCAATAAAAAGTCCAAAGTGCAAGGCAAAGTCCAATGAATAGTCCAAAGCCCAAGACAAAGTCCAAAAGGCCAAGGCAAAGTCCAATGAAAAGTCCAAAGGTCCAAAGCAAAGCCCAAAGGTCCAAAGCAAAGTCCATTGAAAAGTCCAAAGTCCTATGAAAAGGCCGAAGGGCAAAGCAAAGTCCAATGAATAGTTCAAAGCCTAAGACAAAATCCAATGAAAAGTCCCAAGGCCAAGGCAAAGTCCAATGAAAAGTCCAAAGGCCAAGCCAAAGTCCAATGAAAAGTCCAAAGCCCAAGACAAAGGCCAATGAAAAGTCCAAAGCCCAAGACAAAGTCCAATGAAAAGCCCAAAGTCCAAGACAAAGTCCAGTGAAAAGTCAAAAGCCAAAGACAAAGTCCAATGAAAAGTCAAACGCCAAAGACAAAGCCCAATGAAAAGTCGAAGGAAAAGTTTAAGGAAAAGTCCAAGCCAAGAAGCAAAGTGCAAGGCAAAGTCCAAGGCAAAGCCCAAGCCAAGAAGCAAAGTCCAAGGCAAAGTCCAATGAAAAGTCAAAGGCCCAAGGCAAAGTCCAAGGCAAAGTCCAGGCCAAGAAGCAAAGGCCAAGGCAAAGCCCAAGGAAAAGCCCAAAGGCCCAAGGCAAAGTCCAAGGCAAAGCCCAAGCCAAGAAGCAAAGCCCAAGGCAAAGTCCACTCAAAAGTCCATTGCCCAAAGCAAAGTCCAATGAAAAGGCAAAAGCCCAAGGCAGAGTCCAATGAAAAGCCCAAAGACCAAAGCAAAGTCCAATGAAAAGTCCAAAGGCCAAAAGCAAAGTCCAATGAAAAGTCCAAAGGCCAAAGCAAAGTCCAATGAAAAGATCAAAGCCCAAGACAAAGTCCAATGAAAAGTCCAAAGCCCAACACAAAGTCCAATGAGAAGTCCAAAACCCAAGACAAAGTCCAATGAAAAGTCCAAAGCCCAAGACAAAGTCCAATGAAAAGTCCAGAGCCCAAGGCAAAGACCAAGTAAAAGTCCAAAACCCAAAGCAAAGTCCAATGCCCAAAACAAAGTCCAATGATCCAATGAAAAGGCCGAAGCCCAAGACAAAGACAAGGTCCAGAAGAAAATCAACTGGACAGTTGAAAACCCCAAGACAACCATGGGAGTTCAGAATCACAAGGGCGCAGCCAGAGGCAACGCGACTCGCGAAATAACGATCGCATGTCATATGCAGAAATGCCCAGAAATGCCTTGAAAACAACCGAAACCAGTTTATTATGTTGAAACAACCTTTTGAAACAATTTGAATTTCAATTTGGCTTGGAAACTATTTGAAACCTATTGAAACCTTTTGAAACAACCTTTTGAAACCATTTGAAACCGTTTGAATTTCATTATTTTGCATGGTTCGGATGCAGCAACGTGGATGCAACAGTGAATTTATACAGGTCAAAACTTGTGAGCATTTTGTTTGAGCGCTTGAACATTTTTTAAAAAAATTGCTTATGTTGCAGTGCAGCTATGGAGGGCAAAAGACGATGAACTTGAACCGGAATTTATTAGTTGGAAAATTTAGAGTCTTAGAGTCTTAAATACTAAGAGTTGGAAAATTTCAAGTCTTAGACGGAAAATTAGAATCTTAGAGTCTTAGAATTGGAAAATTTCAAGTCTTAGACGGAAAATGAGTCTTAGAGTCTTAGAGTCTTAGAGTCTTAGACTTGGAAAACTTAGAGTCTTAGACGGAGCATTTAGAGTTTTAGAGTCTTAGAGTTGGAAAACTTAGAGTCTTAGACGGAAAATTTAGAGTCTTAGAGTCTTAGAATTGGAAAATTTAAAGTCTTAGACGGAAAATTTAGAGTCTTAGAGTCTTAGAGTTTTAGAGTCTTAAAGTCTTAGAGTTGGAAAACTTAGAGTCTTAGAGGGAAAACTTAGATTTTTAGAGTCTTAGAGCTTTAGAGGGAAAACTTAGAGTTTTAGAGTTTTAGAGTCTTAGAGTTGGAAAACTTAGAGTCTCAGACGGAAAATTTAGAGTCTTAGAGTCTTAGAATTGGAAAATTCAAAAGTCTTAGACGGAAAATTTAGAGTCTTAGAGTCTTAGAGTCTTAGAGCCTTAGAGTTGGAAAATTTAAAGTCTTAGACGGAACATTTAGAGTCTTAGAGTCTTAGAATTGGAAAATTCAAAGTCTTAGACGGAAAATTTAGAGTCTTGGAGTCTTAGAGTCTTAGAGTTGGAAAATTTAAAGTCTTAGACCGAAAATTAGAGTCTTAGAGTCTTAGAGTTGGAAAACTTAGAGTCTTAGACAGAAAATTTAGAGTCTTAGAGTTGGAAAATTTAAAGTCTTAGACGGAAAATTTAGAGTCTTGGAGTCTTAGAGTCTTAGAGTTGGAAAATTTAAAGTCTTAGACGGAAAATTTAGAGTCTTGGAGTCTTAGAGTCTTAGAGTCGTAGAGCTGGAAAACTTAGAGGGACCTTAAACCAGCGCTAACACCAGCGCTACCGCGTAGCAAGTCCTGCTAAAGAAATCAACCCGAAAGTCGGAGCAAAAGTCGGAGCAAAAGTCGGCGCAAAAGTCGGCGCAAAAGTCGGAGCAAGAGTCGGAGCAAAAGTCGGCGCAAAAGTCGGCGCAAAAGTCGGAGCAAAAGTCGGCGCAAAAGTCGGAGCAAAAGTCGGCGCAAAAGTCGGAGCAAAAGTCGGAGCAAAAGTCGGCGCAAGAGTCGGAGCAAAAGTCGGAGCAAAAGTCGGAGCAAAAGTCGGCGCAAAAGTCGGAGCAAAAGTCGGCGCAAAAGTCGGAGCAAAAGTCGGAGCAAAAGTCGGAGCAAGAGTCGGAGCAAAAGTCGGACCAAAAGTCGCGGACCAAAAGTCGGAAACCAAAAGTCGGAGACCAAAAGTCCGACCAAAAGTCGGACCAAAAGTCGGAACAGTTTTCAAAGTTCAACCAAACATTGATTTTTTATTGATTTTTGATCGATTTTGTTCGTTTTTAGATCGTTTTTAGATCGTTTTTAGATCAATGACAACTTCTTGAGCCCAGCAAAAAACCCACAGAATTTCTTACTTGATGTCAGCGTCGCCCGCCGAGCGGCCGAGCGTAATAAAAAGGTACTATAGTACGTGGGTGCGTGTTTTTTTTTTTTATTTTACGTATATTTATTTTTGTAGCGCTGAGAGCAGCAAAATTTTGGACACTAAGAAACGCCATCTAACCATGATCAACCCAATTTTGGTGCTTTTTGGTATGGGGCATGGGCCGGGGGGGGGCGAAAGGGCATGCGGCAGCATTTTCTCAATTACTGATTTTTTTCAATGTTTTGCAGTCAGCAATGATGCTGGCGAGCCCTCTGCGTACGCACGCATGCAGCGTACACAAAAACAAAGCAACAGTTTCTCTATAAGTTTATCCTTAATATGATTTTTCGGCGCCTCCGGCGCCCAAGTTTTAGTGGATATGTATCTACTCATCTTGCTTAATATAATTTTTTGGCGCCTCCGGCGCCCAAGTTTTAGTGGATATGTATCTACTGATCTTCGTTACTATATTTTTTTTGGCGCCTGTGGCGCCCAAAATTTAGTGGATATGTATCTACTCATCTTCCTTCATATAATTTTTCGGCGAAGAAGAAACCTTTTGAAACCTTGAAAACGTCTTGAGCCATCCCGGAGTCTTGGAAAAATTGCGCGGTGTGCTTCTGGTGCACTCCATGGAGCCATGGAAAGATATTATTTTTCTATGATGCGGATCATTTTTGCTGGTCTATGTGTTGGTCGGTCAAACCGATCTCTACTCTAGCGCAATGACTTGACTCATGAGCATAACATCTGTACTTGGGAGCAACCAATGCTCCGAGGCTTAACTTAACTTAACTTATCAACAAGTGATGCTAGCTGTTAGGTGGGCGCAACAGACAGACAGGCCTCAGATTTAGGTTCCCTGCTTAGGTTCAGGTTGCACCAAATTTTATCTCCTATCAGTATTATGTGACACGCATGTATTTGTGCAATGCATCATGCGATAGATGATTGCCAAACCCTGGTCGGTGAAGGAGTAAGCAGGCCAAGCAGTATACTCACTAACACTTCACATTTGGGTCACGCGGGTCGCGCGGCTGCGTGGTCAGTCTGTTTTAGCTGCGAGCTTCACGCCGCGCAGCTCCCTGGATAGATAGGCAGGCATATACTCTATGCCTTCAAGCTACGCAACTAACCCACCCGCCGCAGCCCCAAAAACATCGTGTCATGTGAAATGACGTTGGCCGTTGGCCGGGCACACTGTCACTGTCAGCTGTTAGTGTCAATCTCTAGTCACTAGGTCACCAAGTCATGAAGTCGCCTGACAGTGGCCGCTAGTACGTTTGCAGTTAGGAGGTGGCAAAGTCCCACGCTCAGAGATTTGAGCTGTTTGGCAAGCTGGCCGCTCAGATTGGCTGGGCTGCTTTGCAGCTGGCTGGCCTGCTTTGCAGCTGGCTGGCCTTTGGTTTGCCACTTCAGCTTGAAGATTTGCAAGATCCAATATGTTAGTAGTGACTGGCTGTGTTTGCTAGACGCTGAAGCCCGAGCAAGGCACTGACATCACTTGACTCGAAGCCCTAAGGTAAGACGATGACGATGCTGAGCAGGGCTGTGTCTAAGAGCAAGTTGTAACTTGGCATCCATGTGATTCAAATCAATATTCAACATTTTCCATGGTGGGACTGCATCCATACCGTCCATGCCCTTACAGACGTTGCGCGGTCAATATGCTTTCTTGAATCCTGGCCAAAAACAGGCGCTGTCCACATGCGTCACTTATAAGTCTTGGACTCTTGGACTGGACTGGCTGAATGAAGATAAATCACCGCAGGCCCAAGATCAGGAACCAAACAGGTTTGAGGCCAAAAACAACACCGCCAAGGTGAAGGCAAATGCCCAAGGCTCAAATCCGCAGATTTGACACAAAGAAAACAAAAACCAAGGCCAAATTAAATGACCAGAAAAAATCCAAACCAAAGCCCAGTGCAAAGTCCAAGAGAAAAAAGGCCAATGCAAAGCTAGCTGACAAGCTCAAAGTAAAGTCCAAAGACCAAGGCAAAGTCCAATGAAAAGCCCCAAAACCAAGGAAGAGTCCAATGAAAAGTCCAAAGACCAAAGCAAAGTCCAATGACAAGTCCAAAGCCCAAGACAAAGTCCAATGAAAAGTCCAAAGCCCAAGGCAAAGTCCAATGAAAAGTCCAAAGCCCAAAGCAAAGTCCAATGAAAAAGTCCTTGAAAGGCCAAAGCAAAGTCCAATGAAAAGCTCAAAGCCCAAGGCAAAGCCCAATGAAAAGTCCAAAGACCAAGGCAAAGTCCAATGAAAAGTCCAAAGGCCAAGGCAAAGTCCAATGAAAAGTCCAAAGGCCAAGGCAAAATCCAAACTTCAAGACAAAGTCCAATGAAAAGTCCTAGGCAAAGTCCAAGCCAAGAAGCAACGCCCAAGGCAAAGTCCAAGCCAAGAAGCAAAGTCCAAGGCAAAGTCTAAGGCAAAGTCCAAGCCAAGAAGCAAAGTCCAAGGCAAAGTCCAAAGCAAAGTCCAAGCCAAGAAGCAAAGTCCAAGGCAAAGTCCAAGGCAAAGTCCAAGCCAAGAAGCAAAGTCCAAGGCAAAGCCCACTGAAAAGTCCAAAGGCCAAAGCAAAGTCCAATGAAAAGTCCAAAGGCCAAAGCAAAGTCCAATGAAAAGCTCAAAGCCCAAGGCAAAGCCCAATGAAAAGTCGAAAGGCCAAGGCAAAGTCAATGAAAAGTTCACTTGGCTTTCTCTTGGACTTTGCCTTGGCCTTTGGACTTTTCATTGGGCTTTGCCTTGGGCTTTGGGCTTTTCATTGGACTTTGCTTTGGCCTTTGGACTTTTAATTGGACTTTGCCTTGGGCTTTGGACTTTTCATTGGACTTTGTCTTGGGCTATGGACTTTTCATTGGACTTTGCTTTGGGCTTTGGACTTTTCATTGGACTTTTTGTTTTCTACTTGGACTCAAGTTTTGGACTTTGACCTCAACTTTTTTTTTATGTTTTTTGTGTATTTTGGATCCTCAGGTTTAGCAGCAAAATTTTTTTCTTAAGTGTATCGCGCACTGCATGCATCACTGCGCACATATATCGCGCACCGCACGCGCGCACCGCACGCGCGCACCGCACGCGCGCACCGCACGCGCGCACCGTTCACCGCACACGTTCGCTTTCGGAGGGGTCAAACGTTCACCACTCTTGAGTTTAGATAAAGAGAATCAATGCAATCATTTCAACTCAAAATGCTCAGATGATCAGAATGGTGAAGTTTGGAACTGAAGAATACGACCCATGGACAACTACAACAGTGATTTGAAACAAGATGAGTTCCATGATGATGACATTGATCTATGGGCTGGTGAGGAAAAAGTTTTGGTATTTCAAGATTTAGAAGTGGACAAAAATGAAGTGTCTGACATGCTGATCGCAGAGGGAGGCCGCAATTTTTTCTACGATGGTAGTGAGCTAGAATGGCTTGACTTAAACAACATTTTGATTCCTGACTTGCGTGAAGCCATACAGCCAGCCAACATCAACCAACAGTTCTTCCGTCTCTGGAAGCGGAAGCTGGGCTCCCGCACACAATCTTGGGGAACAGTACGAGCTTTGCCAAAACAGAAAAACTTGTCCTTGGGACGGCCTTTGGGTGACCAATCTTGCAAGCCGCTTAGCCTTCTATGCCGAATTTTGGCAAGATTCCTTGATTTGTGCCTGGCTGAATTTCCTGACTCGAGTCATTTTGACCGACCTACTCATGCTTCCGTGATCAGATCTTTGTTGCAGATTCGCGAACAACCCTTCGGGGATGACTTTCCGCTGCCAAAACTTTGCAACTATGGAGTCTATATCATGAGTAGAGATGTGGACAACGGATACATGCGCATCCAACATCCTGAAGCCCTGCAGGCTTGGCGTTTTTTGCAACGCAATTTCTATTTGCGTCACCGGAAAACGGCGTGGGTTAGTCCGTACGATGGTGGCACAGCAGCGTGGACACAGCAAAGTGGCAAACAATGGATCAAATTTGCGTTTGAAGATGTTGAACCAATCCTGGCGTTTGTTTTCAAACACATGCAATTTCAATTTGGAACAACCAGCGGGTTTCAAAAAGAAGGAATCATGATGGGCCAGGCAGCAGGAGGTGCCATTTTTCGAATGGTTCTGGTCGCCCACGAAGTCCAAGCTCTTCAATCCAACAAACTGCACAAGCATTTGCTAGACCTTGGAAGTTGCAGATTTTTTGGCATCAGATTCGTAGATGACCTTCGAATTTTTGTAGTGTACCCGCTTTACCTTGGGCATGCATGTGCTTCAGCACGAGCGCACGATTTTTTGAACTTCATATATCCGCCACATTTATTCATGAAAGAGGATGCTGTGAATCCTTTTGCTGGAATGCAGTTGTTGCCACTGAGCAATGACATTCATTGGTGTGCTTTCTACAAGCCTCTAGGTGAGGTGGTTCAGTACGGAAAGAGATATGAACAAAACTTGATACCTTGGAGTTCTTTCTCCACCACTGACACTTTTTCTGCTGTACTTTATGGTGGCTTCGCCCGATCAAAGCAACTTTCTAGCAATGAACAATGCCTTATTAATTCTATTGGAAATTTCCTGGCTGTTGCGTCAGCGATGGGCTACCCAAATGATTTCTTGCGCCAGAAGCTGAAGATGTGGTGCCACAAGAACAATTTGAAAATTTACGAGAAATGCTGGGCTCATGCGCCAATGACACAAAGCAGGTTGCTCCACAAATCTTTTTCTGAGCCAGAAGTCACAATCCCTGTCGGGAGTTTCTCCGTTTCAAAACTTTGAGCAGTAAGTTGAGCTGTTTGCACGCACAGGTGACGAGATGCTTAGCGACACAAAAAGACTTATGCACCCATCTCCATCTCATGGCTGCCGGAAAGATATTCCTGTTGTCGAGCAAGGCCACTGATTTGTGATTGCTTTTCCTGGCCCTTTTCCTCTTTTTGATACCTTTCTCTTGACCGGAGAAAATGGGATGGCAGAACTTTGGAACTTTACGTGTTTGTTTTGGCGGCATCCACCATCAGTGGCTGCTTGAATGAAATTCCTTTTGTCGAGCAACGCTGCCTTTTTTTCTTTTTCCTTGTTTGGAACTTTATTAGTTTGCTTAGGTGATTTTTAGAGTTCCGCACAAGGGATTCAAGTGACGGATCGGAACTCACCGTTCCACCAGTGACACCAGTGGTTTGCTTGCTGTTTCCTCTGTGATCCAAACTTATTTTTTGTCTGAGATGCCAACGAACGGATAATACTTTGTTGTCTACATCTTGTCGTGACCAGCGTATTTGTTTTTGTGTTTTCATCACGATTGTACGAAGGCGATTCGCGTTGTTGTTTGTGGGTGCGGGTGCGGATGCCGGCTTGCTGACTTCCTGGCTGACAGGGTTCAATTTTTGGCGCAGGCTGTGCACACTGCCGGGTTGCTTGCACTAAACAGTATGCATCGCCCGCAGCAAACTCGCATCATTCTGGCGTGGGCGTAACCCTGAACAACCGGTACCCGGTGTCAGGTTCCCAGTGTACAACTAGGACTGTGAAATACTGTCAAGGCGGTAGGGTTCAAATGTTTCCAATGAATCAGCGGAGCTAGGGACACCCCGAACACCCGGTACCCGGGGTCGGGGGTTCTCGTTGCAGGGCCAATTCAAGTGGAGTTTTAAAAATCGCCTTGAGGTGCGAATTGGGTGGCTTATGGCTGACCTAGCTATAGAAACTAGTAGAGCCGCAAAAGCTGCAGTGAGAGACACATTATACCAGTACAGATGTTAGAAGCATTCTTCACTAACAATGCATCAGCACCAACGAAAGCAGGATTCAAATGACCGGAGACGAAAGGACATGGGACACAAGCCTGACAAGACCCAGCAAGTGAAGTACAAAGGTTCAATTCATTGACATATTGCTTCAAGCCTTCAACCTCAAGGCTTCGGGCTTCAATCAAGTGGCTTCAAACACACTTGCTTTTCGGCAGCAAACTCAAACATCTAGGACAACCACACAGTGTGTCCAAAAATCTCTCAAACAAAGAAGAGAGGAGGGACGTGTGGAACCCTAAGATGGCAATCGCTAGACAGAGGAAGGAAAACTTAAATTTGAGCGCACCGCACATTCAGCGCTAACTATTTGCAACCAAAAGCAATGATGTTTGTCCACTTTTGACAATGCTGATTCGCTGGACTAGGTGCAAGAAAGCCACAAAATTGTCAAAAGTGGCAGTTTTTTTGTTCAAAAACAAAAAAATCACTTGAGGTTCAAACAAATAAAAGTCAGTCAGTCAGTATATCATGTTCATGGCACCATTTTTTTCCTCACAAGTCATGGTTGTAGTTTGATGCACTTAGATGTTTGTGCTTTGCTTTGTAAGTTTCAGCCAAATTGGCCAGGTTTTTGATACATGTTTTGGAATTTCCTCGCGTTTAATCATGTCATTTACATGCCAAAGAAGGAGGAATCAATGGTCGAGTGTCTTTCAGCCAAATTAATTTGATGACATGTTTCACAGAAATGGCACAAAATCCCGAATTTTGTGTGTTTTTCTTGAAAAACCTGGATGTTCCTCGCTGCAAAACACAGAAAAAATCACAAAATTCAATAATTGCCATCATGGTGTTTGGTCGACTGACTCTGTTCAGTGGCATGTGCCATGCTCAGCACCAAAAACTGTATTTTACCGCCATTTTTTGCATTTCCATGAAACTCATCATGCCAGTTTGAAGAAGAAAAAACCACATTGATCATCCTGTTGAATTCAGAGATAGCAAGCACATTCATATGTTATATGATTTTTGCCCAAAAATGCCTCAGATTGGCCTTTTTTAGCTGCAAAATGCTGTTTTCGGCACCAAAACAGCCGAGCTTCGTGATGACACTGTGTGTTTAACCTGTTGACAAGCTGGCAAAAAAGGGTGCAACCCTTGGGCATTCACCCCTGCAGCTGAAAACCTAAAATTCTTTTTTCCCCCTGTTGGCCCTTTTTTCAACCATACCCCCCCTGACCCACGAAATTTGGCAGGATTGACTGAAAAGATCATAATTCATGTTCTTTCTGCGCTGAAAACTTCGGTAGGAGTCTAGAGGGGCAAGGGGACCCAACAAGGGGCAGCAAAGTATTCAATACAATCATTCAAATGGAAGCCGGCCACCTGCGCGAAAACCCACAAACTCTCACCTAAGGCTGCAAAAGGCTGATGGGCCTTCTTTTAGCAGCAAACAATCAAGCCACCAGACAAAACGAAATTGTTGTGTGTTGTAGTCGTCCTCGTGGCTCAGTTGGTATCGCGCCGTTCTTGACGTCGCTGACAGACTGCCGGTGGTGGTTCGATTCCCCGCTGGTCCGCGAGCAAGACTCAAGACCGTAGACCCGCCGAAAGGCAACGGGCTCGGACAAAAAAAAGACAAAACGAAATTGTAAAAAGCTTCTTTCAACTGTCTGAATCAAAACCATCAGTAGTGTCACTCACCATCATCTGTTGTGTCTCAACTTCCACCATGCTTTCCCTGGCCCTGCTGTCCTTTGAAGTTCATTGCAGTCATTTCTAATCTCACAACTCCGCAAGCTGAAGGCAATGTTGATCGTGGCTGAAACTCACCGCCAAAGCCACTTGTACAAACGCCAGAGAAAGAATGATCACACCATTGCAGCAACTAGACGACGGATGGCCCGAGAGCGCAGAGCAGCAGGGTCTTCTGTTGTTAGTATTGAGATACTATATTACAAGACAATATATTAAAGATGTATTAAAGGTAGACAAGACAAGCGCGTCGATTGCAGGCTTTGGAAACACGGGACCTCTTTTCATCAACAGAACGGAAAGGAAAAGATTGTTATGACCAAGAGAAGCAGATCCAACGGGCTAGTTTTGGGTTCGTTCTTGGTGCTTGAAATTGATGTGATTTTGGAGACGGAGTTGGGGCTTCCCTTGTAGGCTCGCTGAGGACCACCAAGCTGGAGCGTCATCGACCAAACCCGGGAAAAAAAAGCTTGGTGATCCAGGTGGCAGCACCAGTGACTCCAGTTGATGTTGGGAACATGTGCAACTATGAGCCTCAGGCATTCACCAACGACCAGAACACACGAGCATGAAACTGAGAAGGAGCTGAAAGCACGGGTGGCAGACAGCAAGAAACAGAGAATCAATGCAATCATTTCTCAAAATGCTCAGATGATCAGAATGGTGAAGTTTGGAACTGAAGAATACGACCCATGGACAACTACAACAGTGATTTGAAACAAGATGAGTTCCATGATGATGACATTGATCTATGGGCTGGTGAGGAAAAAGTTTTGGTATTTCAAGATTTAGAAGTGGACAAAAATGAAGTGTCTGACATGCTGATCGCAGAGGGAGGCCGCAATTTTTTCTACGATGGTAGTGAGCTAGAATGGCTTGACTTAAACAACATTTTGATTCCTGACTTGCGTGAAGCCATACAGCCAGCCAACATCAACCAACAGTTCTTCCGTCTCTGGAAGCGGAAGCTGGGCTCCCGCACGCAATCTTGGGGAACAGTACGAGCTTTGCCAAAACAGAAAAACTTGTCCTTGGGACGGCCTTTGGGTGACCAATCTTGCAAGCCGCTTAGCCTTCTATGCCGAATTTTGGCAAGATTCCTTGATTTGTGCCTGGCTGAATTTCCTGACTCGAGTCATTTTGACCGACCTACTCATGCTTCCGTGATCAGATCTTTTGTTGCAGATTCGCGAACAACCCTTCGGGGATGACTTTCCGCTGCCAAAACTTTGCAACTATGGAGTCTATATCATGAGTAGAGATGTGGACAACGGATACATGCGCATCCAACATCCTGAAGCCCTGCAGGCTTGGCGTTTTTTGCAACGCAATTTCTATTTGCGTCACCGGAAAACGGCGTGGGTTAGTCCGTACGATGGTGGCACAGCAGCGTGGACACAGCAAAGTGGCAAACAATGGATCAAATTTACGTTTGAAGATGTTGAACCAATCCTGGCGTTTGTTTTCAAACACATGCAATTTCAATTTGGAACAACCAGCGGGTTTCAAAAAGAAGGAATCATGATGGGCCAGGCAGCAGGAGGTGCCATTTTTCGAATGGTTCTGGTCGCCCACGAAGTCCAAGCTCTTCAATCCAACAAACTGCACAAGCATTTGCTAGACCTTGGAAGTTGCAGATTTTTTGGCATCAGATTCGTAGATGACCTTCGAATTTTTGTAGTGTACCCGCTTTACCTTGGGCATGCATGGGCTTCAGCACGAGCGCACGATTTTTTGAACTTCATATATCCGCCACATTTATTCATGAAAGAGGATGCTGTGAATCCTTTTGTTGGAATGCAGTTGTTGCCACTGAGCAATGACATTCATTGGTGTGCTTTCTACAAGCCTCTGGGTGAGGTGGTTCAGTACGGAAAGAGATATGAACAAAACTTGATACCTTGGAGTTCTTTCTCCACCACTGACACTTTTTCTGCTGTACTTTATGGTGGCTTCGCCCGATCAAAGCAACTTTCTAGCAATGAACAATGCCTTATTAATTCTATTGGAAATTTCCTGGCTGTTGCGTCAGCGATGGGCTACCCAAATGATTTCTTGCGCCAGAAGCTGAAGATGTGGTGCCACAAGAACAATTTGAAAATTGACGAGAAATGCTGGGCTCATGCGCCAATGACACAAAGCAGGTTGCTCCACAAATCTTTTTCTGAGCCAGAAGTCACATTCCCTGTCGGGAGTTTCTCCGTTTCAAAACTTTGAGCAGTAAGTTGAGCTGTTTGCACGCACAGGTGACGAGATGCTTAGCGACACAAAAAGACTTATGCATCCATCTCCATCTCATGGCTGCCGGAAAGATATTCCTGTTGTCGAGCAAGGCCACTGATTTGTGATTGCTTTTCCTGGCCCTTTTCCTCTTTTTGATACCTTTCTCTTGACCGGAGAAAATGGGATGGCAGAACTTTGGAACTTTACGTGTTTGTTTTGGCGGCATCCACCATCAGTGGCTGCTTGAATGAAATTCCTTTTGTCGAGCAACGCTGCCTTTTTTCCTTTTTCCTTGTTTGGAACTTTATTAGTTTGCTTAGGTGATTTTTAGAGTTCCGCACAAGGGATTCAAGTGACGGATCGGAACTCACCGTTCCACCAGTGACACCAGTGGTTTGCTTGCTGTTTCCTCTGTGATCCAAACTTATTTTTTGTCTGAGATGCCAACGAACGGATAATACTTTGTTGTCTACATCTTGTCGTGACCAGCGTATTTGTTTTTGTGTTTTCACCACGATTGTACGAAGGCGATTCGCGTTGTTGTTTGTGGGTGCGGGTGCGGATGCCGGCTTGCTGACTTCCTGGCTGACAGGGTTCAATTTTTGGCGCAGGCTGTGCACACTGCCGGGTTGCTTGCACTAAACAGTATGCATCGCCCGCAGCAAACTCGCAACTCGTTTTGGGATTGCTTCAGGGCCCGGTGACTGATACGTGTTTCCATCGTGAGGGATTTGCAGGTTTTCCAGATTTCGCCTTATTGGCACCAGTTGTGGGACCAATGGTCATCCTATTTCCCCCCTTCTCTTTTGTTTGGGACTGAAGTCTGAGCCCGGGTTCACATCACACGTACAGACCGAGGAGGCGTGTGATGGGTCTCCCTTTTTCTCATTTCCTTCTCTTTGGCACCTTTTCCCTTCTTGGCACAAGTTTGCGCCTAATTTGGCCTTCCACTCCCAGGCGCTCTAGTGCCGTATCAAATTTGACGGCATCTGCATTCCAGGGGGCATTGCTGTCAAATGGTTGCTCTTTGCTTGCCTCTTTGGCTGATAGCAAAGATGTTCCTGGGAGCGTTCTGGTGAGGGAGGCTGCATCTTGCTCAAAGTTTTGCAGGCTATAGTTCCCGAAATCAAAATCTGTGCGCCGGGGAAGTTTGGAAGCTGGCTCAGCTTCACCCCTGACGGTCTGGACCGTCGCCTTCCTCTTTTCAGGATGCTCTGGCTGGGTCTTTTTGAACTGAGCGGGTATATTGGAGCAAATCCAGCTGACAATTTCTTGCACCTGTGTCTTTGTGACAGCCAAGTTGATTTTTGGAACTACACCAAAAAAGAAGTCACGCTCATTGCTGTTGGTTGCAATGGGCTTGGCGCCTTCGCGTGTCCAAAACTTTCTTGTGTCCTTTGGCTGAAGCTCGGCAATGCGCTGGACCATAAGCTTGTTGAGAGCAATACATTTGGAAATCTTCTCTTGGTGCCCTCTTTCCAACTTTTGGATGTCATCAGGATTCAACTCAGCGGGTGCTTTCCAAAGTAAGGTGTTGATCTTCTCGTTTTGCAAGATAGCATATCTGCAGCTTTTTCAGGACTGACTTGTCCTTCATCAACTCCACGCGACATGATTTGGATGGCAAATGGGCTCAAATCTATGTGGGCACACAGCCGCCCAAGAGAATCCATGAAAGAATCTGCTAAAGTTTTCAAATCATTCTCATCCATGTGGTCCACGCTGACCACCGAGTTCACCAACGAGCGAAAGCTGGATTTTTTTTTGTGGACGGCGCCAATTGGCTTTCGCCTGGTCACCACACTTTGAGGCTTACCTGCGGACCAGCGGGGAATCGAACCGCCACCGGTGTTGTCCAGTGGGCCCAAGCCAGTCCTTCGATGAGGGCGTTTTGAGACACGGCAGCAGCCAAAGCCGGAACACGTGCCCAAATCATGTGTGAAGCAGCATTTTGCCAGACAATCTTGTGCCAATCCGTGAATCCGTATATGGCTCCTTCAAGATGGCAACACAGAACATAGGCTTGAAGTGTGACAAGCGTCAGACGCATGAGTTGCGCAGGTGGGTGGCGCGAGCCTTGGCTCTGAAGCACCAATCCACCTCTGAGTGACTAGCCCATTCACATGATGAGGTCGCTGCGCACATATCAGCCGCAGCAATTTTTTTTGTGGTCAGCGCCCGTTGCCTTTCGGCGGGTCGCACTTGAGACTCCCGAGTGGACCAGCAGGGATTCGAACCACCACCGGCAGTCTGTCAGCGCTGGCAAGACCAACGCCATACCAACTGAGCCATCGGGTCGCCCCGCACATATCAGCCGCAGCAAGGCTTCCTCCAACCCGAAAAGCCAGGTGGAGAACAGTCTTGCGTTCCATCCTGTACCTGTTCCTTACCTGCATGAGCAGTTTTGCTACGGAACTAGGGCTGCCGGGCAACCGCAGTTTTGCCGTCATGTTTGAATTCAGAGTCGCAAGTTTCCCAGTTGTCGCTGAGTATCTCTCCATCTCAAAATTTTCGCATGATTGCTCACTTCTTCGTTATTTGAAAAAATTTCCAGGCGGATTGTGGCCAAACCTAACTCCAATACCAGAGACAATTTTGTATATTTTGTGGTCTCCGCTCCACGACAAGATCTATGCAGGGAGAAGCGTGAACTTTGAGAGAAGACATACTGACCACTGTCACCGCATTCATTGCAGCACTGCATCAGGACAAATCCCGGCATACCACGCTTTGCGACAACATACCTCGCATGGCCTCCTTCCTGTAGCTTCATTCTTCATGTTGCCGGTGGTTTCTGTAGCTGGCTCGACTCCTGAATCTGTTGTGGCTGAGCGTGTTTTCTTGGGAAATTTTTCATTCAAATTGAATACACCACATGTTTACAAACATTTCGCTGAACTTTTTCCATTTCGACTGAACGTGGGTGGAACGGTTTGCTTGTCAATGCGGGAAGGCAAATCTGGGAAAGCAAGGCCCCTGTCAAAGCACACTCGAAATGGCCAAAGTGGAACTGAACGGCCGTGCCAACTGCACATACCCACCAGACCAAAGGCCAAAACTACAATTGGACACATTCTTGATGCTTTGTGCTTCAATAGAAGAGATGCCTCTTCGAAACAAGGATTACGATTGCTTTTTGTCATTCGAAGCCGGTCTTCACTTTGCCATCTCTTCCATCAGCTACAGAGATGGACGTGCTCCACCCAGCGGGGCCATGCAATGAAACTGATACAACAGAGGGCCAAACAACTTCAAATTCAGCTGCCCATTGCAAAATTCTCTGTCGCCTTGCCGTGGTGTGGATCTGAGGATAATGTCCCCAAGACAAAAGCATTGCTGCAAGATTTTGCAATTAGATTGTTTGCCATGGGCACATGCCAGCCCTCAATATTCAACAAATGGCAAACTGAAATGCCAACTACGTTGGGCACAGACGAAGACCATCATTGACATGCTTCGCACTGCCCCGATTTACAACCAAAAATTGGACGATGCACAATTTTGTTCCTGTACATGTGCGCAATTCATCCAGAAAGGTTGGAAGACAGCCCAAGCATTGGATGGAACTTACCATGTTTGCGCACGACAGAGTGAGATTCCTTGGCCTAAGTCACTTGAGTGGGTTCGAAATACATCCATCCATGCACGTGTCTTGCCTGAGCCACGTGACATGCACAGATTGGCTGCGGAAGGGCTCCTGCACATGGCTGAAAGGCTTGCCGATCCTTTCCGCATGCCACACATAACACTCTGTGGGAAGTCTCGCAGGAGCATGGCAGGAAATTGCTTGCATGTTGGAAATTGTATGATGACGTAGACGGAAAATATGTTTGCGCTACTTCAGTTTTTGAGGTCAGACGCCTTTGTAAGAACCTCTTTGTGGAAGCCATCGACAAAAACAATTCTGAGTTTGTTTGCATGTGTCCTCGTATGTATCATTTGCTGGCATGTGGGCTTTTTCAATTCTACATTCCTGGCGTGTTTTTGATTGGCGCATCCTATCGTGCCACTATACCTTTCCGAGCTTATTGCCGGCGTAGGTGCAAATTCTGCCTTGTCCGAAAAAATGACGTGCTTACACTGACAAGTGTAAATGGCGCTACTTTGGTATTTCAAGATTTAGAAGTGGACAAAAATGAAGTGTCTGACATGCTGATCGCAATTTTTCCTACGATGGTAGTGAGCTAGAATGGCTTGACTTAAACAACATTTTGATTCCTGACTTGCGTGAAGCCATACAGCCAGCCAACATCAACCAACAGTTCTTCCGTCTCTGGAAGCGGAAGCTGGGCTCCCGCACACAATCTTGGGGAACAGTACGAGCTTTGCCAAAACAGAAAAACTTGTCCTTGGGACGGCCTTTGGGTGACCAATCTTGCAACCCGCTTAGCCTTCTAGTGATCAGATCTTTGTTGCAGATTCGCGAACAACCCTTCGGGGATGACTTTCCGCTGCCAAAACTTTGCAACTATGGAGTCTATATCATGAGTAGAGATGTGGACAACGGATACATGCGCATCCAACATCCTGAAGCCCTGCAGGCTTGGCGTTTTTTGCAACGCAATTTCTATTTGCGTCACCGGAAAACGGCGTGGGTTAGTCCGTACGATGGTGGCACAGCAGCGTGGACACAGCAAAGTGGCAAACAATGGATCAAATTTACGTTTGAAGATGTTGAACCAATCCTGGCGTTTGTTTTCAAACACATGCAATTTCAATTTGGAACAACCAGCGGGTTTCAAAAAGAAGGACTCATGATGGGCCAGGCAGCAGGAGGTGCCATTTTTCGAATGGTTCTGGTCGCCCACGAAGTCCAAGCTCTTCAATCCAACAAACTGCACAAGCATTTGCTAGACCTTGGAAGTTGCAGATTTTTTGGCATCAGATTCGTAGATGACCTTCGAATTTTTGTAGTGTACCCGCTTTACCTTGGGCATGCATGGGCTTCAGCACGAGCGCACGATTTTTTGAACTTCATATATCCGCCACATTTATTCATGAAAGAGGATGCTGTGAATCCTTTTGTTGGAATGCAGTTGTTGCCACTGAGCAATGACATTCATTGGTGTGCTTTCTACAAGCCTCTAGGTGAGGTGGTTCAGTACGGAAAGAGATATGAACAAAACTTGATACCTTGGAGTTCTTTCTCCACCACTGACACTTTTTCTGCTGTACTTTATGGTGGCTTCGCCCGATCAAAGCAACTTTCTAGCAATGAACAATGCCTTATTAATTCTATTGGAAATTTCCTGGCTGTTGCGTCAGCGACGGGCTACCCAAATGATTTCTTGCGCCAGAAGCTGAAGATGTGGTGCCACAAGAACAATTTGAAAATTGACGAGAAATGCTGGGCTCATGCGCCAATGACACAAAGCAGGTTGCTCCACAAATCTTTTTCTGAGCCAGAAGTCACATTCCCTGTCGGGAGTTTCTCCGTTTCAAAACTTTGAGCAGTAAGTTGAGCTGTTTGCACGCACAGGTGACGAGATGCTTAGTGACACAAAAAGACTTATGCATCCATCTCCATCTCATGGCTGCCTGAAAGATATTCCTGTTGTCGAGCAAGGCCACTGATTTGTGATTGCTTTTCCTTGATACCTTTCTCTTGACCGGAGAAAATGGGATGGCAGAACTTTGGAACTTTACGTGTTTGTTTTGGCGGCATCCACCATCAGTGGCTGCTTGAATGAAATTCCTTTTGTCGAGCAACGCTGCCTTTTTTCTTTTTCCTTGTTTGGAACTTTATTAGTTTGCTTAGGTGATTTTTAGAGTTCCGCACAAGTGATTCAAGTGACGGATCGGACCTCACCGTTCCACCCGTGACACCAGTGGTTTGCTTGCTGTTTCCTCTGTGATCCAAACTTATTTTTTGTCTGAGATGCCAACGAACGGATAATACTTTGTTGTCTACATCTTGTCGTGACCAGCGTATTTGTTTTTGTGTTTTCATCACGATTGTACGAAGGCGATTCGCGTTGTTGTTTGTGGGTGCGGGTGCGGATGCCGGCTTGCTGACTTCCTGGCTGACAGGGTTCAATTTTTGGCGCAGGCTGTGCACACTGCCGGGGTTGCTTGCACTAAACAGTATGCATCGCCCGCAGCAAACTCGCAACTCGTTTTGGGATTGCTTCAGGGCCCGGTGACTGATACGTGTTTCCATCGTGAGGGATTTGCAGGTTTTCCAGATTTCGCCTTATTGGCACCAGTTGTGGGACCAATGGTCATCCTATTTCCCCCCTTCTCTTTTGTTTGGGACTTGGCCCTCCGGTGAAGTCTGAGTCCGGGTTCACATCACACGTACAGACCGAGGAGGCGTGTGATGGGTCTCCCTTTTTCTCATTTCCTTCTCTTTGGCACCTTTTGCCTTCTTGGCACAAGTTTGCGCCTAATTGGCACAAGATTGTCTGGCAAAATGCTGCTTCACACATGATGGCAGTCTTGATGAACAGCCACCCACTCTAGAGCAATGGGTGGAGGATTTGGCCGGCAAGGTCGAAGTGGGACGACTGCTGGGTGTGGGTGTTCTCAAGCGCTTTCCAGACTATGAGGATGAGATCAGTGGGCGTTTGACCACACGTTTTGTCATGGATTGGAGGCAAACTTTATGTTGGTGAAGGAGACTCTCTCTCAAGTCGTCCTCGTGGTGCAGTTGGTATCGCGGCACTCTTGTGTCGCTGACAGATTGCCGGTGGTGGTTCGATTCCCCGCTGGTCCGCGAGTAAGACTCAACACCGTAGACCCGCCGAAAGGCAACGGGCTCGGAACAAAAAAAATGTTGGTGAAGGAGACTCTGGAGTACGTTGGATGAGGAGAAGCTATTACGTTGTGGAGCAAGAGAGTTTGCCAATGAGAAGAGAGACGATGTCTCAGACAACTTGCTGTTGGCCAGTTTCCTTCAGTTGTTTGATGCTGCACAAGATGGAGGTTCTTCTTACAAACTTGCTGGCTTCTATGGACATTGGTGATGCCTTTTTACAGGTGGACCTCAAGTGCGAACCAAGGACGCGAGTATGTCATCCTCAAGAACCTTCCTGGACAAAGACTGGGAGCACGATCTTGGTGCTGGTACTTCAGAAACTACTTGGAGGAAAAGTTTAAGTACGAGTTTTGTGATGTTCAGCCGTGCTTGAGTAGAACAAGGGACTCAGTGATTCTCATCCATGGATGACATCCTCTACACTGGCAGAATTCTTTGAGAAGCAGCTTCTACCAGTTTGTCAAGAGCGTTTCTCTTTTAAATGGAGTGCACTGCAAGAGCTTGGCAGCACAATCACGTTCCTGAAGAAGAAGATCTCTCTGGTTACACAGTAGGTGGCCTCATGGTAGTTCCTGGTACACAAGTTCACAAGGTGGTTGAAGTTTTTGAAAACCATTTTGGCTGATCCCGTGTGATGCCTCTCAATCCAACTTGAGGACGTATCAGCTGAACTGACTCCAACAGTTTTCGGAAGTTGTGGGTATGTGCTTCTACTTGAGTTGGGATCGTCCTGACATCACTTTTCCTGTCAAGGAAGTCTCAGGCAAGATGTCACGTCCGGTTTCTGTGAACGATAGATCAGATTAGATGGTACAGTTTACAGGTTTCTCATCACGTGTGAAACCAAGCTTTTTCAGATGGTTGGTCGATGAAAGACAATCGGCCAGTGGTTTGATGTTTGGAAAGAGGGGTGCCGGGCAACCCCAAAATCCCGAGGGATACCAGGCAATCCGAAATCCTGGGGAAAACGAAAGGAGCCATCAGAGCTAAGCAACACTCTGATGGACTGAGATGTGTGCGCTGAAAGGAGCTAGAGGCTCTAATTGTGCGGAACAAATGTGGCTGCACCCATGCCTTCAGTTCATGTCACTTCATGACAGTTGCAGCAAGGATGACACGCACAAATTTCAGTAGAATGCATTTCAAATTTTACACAGTCTGCATGGAAAATCCATGTGAATCTACAGGCCCTTTACGGCTCAGTGAAAAGGTGAGCGCTGTGCACCGTTTCCTTCACACAAACACATTTTTTTTTTGCAATACCTTGAAAATGAACCACTGAATGTTTTGAAACTGATTGTGGACATAATTTATGGATAGAAATCTGTTTTGAAAATATCGAACTATTATTGAGCACATACGCACAATTTTGAAATTTCAATGTATTGCACAAGCAGCTTTTTCTTGTTACCAACTATAAACGTGACATTTCTCATTTTCTCGTTGTTTTCCCCCTGTTTGATTGCCCGTTGTGTTACCCCGTTGTTTTACCCCGGTGTGTAATCCCGTTGTGTTGCCGCGTCCCTGCCGGGTCGAAGTCCTCGAGCTGTTCCCCCGTTGTGTCTCCCCGTGAAATGAGAAATGAGAAGCATACAGATGATAAACAATATTTTATTAGTACTTATTTCATTCAACAACATCAATACCATTCAATTCCAAAATTTCAATACCACGGATGAAAACGTATGAACATAAATGTCAGCTATTTTGTGGGGGAAGGTCTTGGAGGTATGTTTTCATAGCAACTGTGTCTTGGATTGTCTTGAACAGAGATTTGCTGCATAACTTGGTGCAGTGCCAGCCTCGGAAGGCAGAAAAACGGTTTGCAAGATGTGTCACATTATGATACAAAAACATACAATATGTCACCTTATGACACAATGCGGGAACCAGATGGTGTAAGATTGACTAAGAGTAAGAAGCATGTAAGTTTGACTGTGTGGACATGTGGATCTCCTGCAAAACACCATCATTTTCAACACCTGAAACAGTCTAGCTTACATTTTTCAAAAAACATCACCATTCACCAGGCAATTCACGGCAATTCCAGGCAAAGTGCACAATGATACGCACATAGGCAATCACATGCACAAAAAATGAACATAGAAAATCATCCTAGCCATCTAGAATCTACAGTGATCTAGGTGCCCCACATCGTTCACATCAGATGCTCCCCCAGGTGCAGTGCCATCCTAGGCAAGCAGAAAAATGCGTTGCAAGATATGCCACAGTATGATGCAATGATATGCAACATGTCACCTTATGATACCTTATGACATAATGAGTGAGTCAGATTGAATAAGAAGTAGTATAAAGATGTAAGTTTGATTGTGTGGGCATGGAAATCTTCTGGAAACACCATCATTTTCAACACCCAAAGCAATCTAGCTTACATTTTTCAAAAAACACACCATTCACCAGGCAAATCCAGGCAAAGTGCACAATGATGCGCAAATATACACAAAACATGACATAAAACATCATGAAATGACCAAACGGGATCTCAGCTATGCGACGCAAAAATGTAAGCTGAAAGCAATAGGGGGGCCAGAATCCATGCAGCCCACCACTATGTCAAACACCCTCCCCCAAACAGCTTACCATATAGGTAATGGTAATATATGGTAACATAATATAACATTGGGTCTTACATTTTCTTGCATGATCTTGCATCAACTTACATCTTTGACGCTTAGATAGGGAGCAGCAAAAAACCACTGGAAACCATAAGAAACTTCAAGAAACTATATAACTATCAAAAGACTTTGTCAATATTTGTCAATGTTGGTGAACCCATGCCAATCTTAGTCATCTACAGTGATCTAGGTGCCCCGCGTCGTTCTCAGCAGATGCTCCTTCTGGTGCAGTGCCAGCCTAGGCAAGCAGAACAATGCGTTGCAAGATATGTCACAGTATGATGCAATAGGTCACCCTATGACATAGTGTGGGAATAAGATGGAATAAAAAGTAATAGAAAAATGTAAGCTTGACTGTTCGGACATGGAGATCTTTTTCAAAACACCATCATTTTCAACACCTGAAGCAGTCTAGCTTACATTTTTCAAAAAAACACCACCATTCACCAGGCAACTCATGGCAATTCCAGGCAAAGTGCACAATGATACGCACATATGCAGGAAAAATATCTCAACATGACAATCAATGACATAGGAAATCATCCCAGTCATCTATAGTCATTGAGGTGCCCAACGTGGTTCTCAGCAGATGCGTGCCTAGGTGCAGGGTCAGCCTAGGCAAGCAGAGAGATGCTTTGCAAAATATGCCGTGTTGTGACAAAACTTATTAGGGAACCCTTTTAATAGATTTAAAACATTAATAATGTTATTTTTTTTCCTATTTCACAATCTATTTAATTTCCTTATATAACGCAATTAAAATATTGCCAAAAATTGGATTTCGAAGCGGACTCCATTAATAAATATAAAGACTTAATAATGAATTGTTTTTCCGATTGCAACATCATTTCAATTTCCTTAAACAACGCAATGAAAATATTGCCAAAATTGGATTTCGAAGCGGACCCTGGTAATAAATTTAGAACCTTAATAATAAAAACTATTTTTTCGGATTTCAAAATCAATTCAATTTCCTTATATAACGCAATTAAAATTGGATTTCGAATCGAACTGTAGTAATGAACTCAAACCTTTAAAATACAAAGTATTTTTCCGATCTAAAAATTTATTCAATTTCCTTATATAACGCAATTACAATATTGCCAAAAATTGGTTTTGGAAGCGGGCCCTAATAATAATTAAAAACGTTAATATAAAAATTAAAAAAAAATCCGGACGGACCTTAATAATAAACATCCCGGGGTTGACTAGTTTATTAAGGGGCGAAACCCACAAATGGTAGCTTTATTTTTAAATTGTTTTCTAAAGGGGATCAATCAAAAGTCAAATTGGCCAATCTGAAATTTTCCAAAATTGGAGATGGTCCCTGGGTTTTTATTATTTGGGTGGTTTTGGTAATAGGGGGAAGGGATTATTTTGTGGATTAAATAGTTTATGGTGTTTCATGGTATCATATGGTATCTTTAGATATGTTGTGACACTTTATACCGCTATATGACTATGCTTTGAGGTTTTCAGGCAAAATAAATGTAAAATTGTATGTTGAATGTGTTCCAGAGATATCATATGTTGTAGGTAATTTTGTTGGTATGTTTAAGATATGGTTTAGATAGTTTATGGTATGTCATTGTATCAGATTGTATTTTTTGTATAGACTATGACACTTTATACCGCTACATGATTAGGTTTTCAGTTTTTCGGGCAATACAAATGTAAAGTTGAAAACCTCTGCACTGGATGTGCCTGCAAAATGCATATGTCATATGTTTGTCAGCCTGAACTTTCATAATTTACATTTTTTTAATTTCCCCATGGTACCAAAAAAATGTAATATTACATTTTTCCCTCAAAATCGAATATTGTAATATTACATTTTTCACCCCCTACCCTCAAAAAATAATATTACAATTTTCTGCCCCCCTGGTCTAAGGGGTAGGGATCATTTAATCATGTGACAAGAGACATTAAAGAAAAGGAAAAACAGTCAAAAACAGTAATATTCTCAATAAACACATCCAAATTTTGATCAAACAACATTTAACCTCATCACACAGATAAAATCATTTTTCATTTATACAAATGTTGTTTTGCTGTTTGCTTTCCTTGTTGTTTTTCCCAATTTGGTTTTAACCCCATTCAGCTGGAGTACGCCCCCCCGTTAAACCACATTTGGCATATGTGCAAGTAACCCCTTGAGGGTTTTGATTCTATTGGGGGGAATTCCACAAAAATGGGGTATTAAGTCAGTACCCCATACTCATAGATTTTTTACAGGGTCATTTTGGTTAGTGCTGTGGATTCTTTACAGGGTCATTTTGGTTAGTGCTGGGGGCTGTACTCCCCAATTTATACCTATAGAATCTGGGAGTATGGGGTAATGACCTCATCTACAGGGGGATCGGAAAACAATTTTTGTATAAGTGCGGGAGTGATTTTTGCATCACAACTTGCAACAACCTTGCTACCTACTATAAGAATTCCCGGGTAAACCAAGAACTTTTTCATCACAATTTGCAGGTACGTTTTTGAAAATACGTACGATTTTTGGTAAGATGTTGTCAACTGATTCGCAACCTTTCAGAACAACTTCCAACTAGCTACCCCGGTATCTATTCCAACAATTTCCAACCACGTTCATTATTTCTGGTGTATCTTTTCAATATGATTGAAATTTTTGCAACAACTTCCAACGACGTTCTTGATGATACCTCATCAATTTTTGCAGAAAATGGAACTATATATGTTATTAACATTTAGATTTTAGATAACAAATTGTAACTACTTAAGTACCTCTTGAAACAACTTCCAACTAGGCAAATATTCAAGCAGTCATGTAATGAAAGCGGTTTATCTGGCGAAGCAAGATTCGGATGCGTATCAGCTGGCTGGCTTAAGGTTAGACTGTGTAACTTGAGTTCAACGACAGTGCATCAATGTTCTTCATGTCAATGTCCAATTGCAGGTTCACAACATGTTCTTTCTTTTGAGTGCATTCAACTTGCCGGGGGGATCGTAGATGAGCCATGGATGCTGATGAGAGCTCAGCTTGCCTTAAGGGCTTGCGCAGGAAGTGGCGGAAAACATCACATGGCAATGTAGGAGATGCCACTTCACATGTTGAATCTGTGGATGATGATGTTCATGTTGTTTCACATGATTGCCCCGGAGTTAGTTCAAGCATTGTGCCGCCTGGTAGTGACGTGCAATCAGTTGGAGCCTTTGCACTCCCTGACAGTCTGGATCTCGGTTTTGGACCTCAGCCACAGCATGAAGATGCGTCTACAATTTATGAACCTTCATTTGCACCAACTATTGACGTAGAGTTGGACGTAGGTGGAGTGAGTTCATTTGCAGATGACAACGCTGCGGTGTCAGACTTATTTATCAGGAAGGCAAGGCTGGCAAACATTACCATGCCTTGGGAGACACCTTTGATGCGTGGAATTTTTGGAGAGACAGGGCCGAGTGCTAACCTCAGTATGCCATTGGATTGAGGAACAGCTGATTTGCCTCTGTCTGGATCGGCTGAACCATGCTCTGCAGAGCCCATCATTCCTTCCCAGTGCAGGTGGTCCTGTGCCCAGTATGTTTTGCACAAGTCCGATGAAACGTACTTGCAACAGAAAGACAAGACTATGAATGGAGCACTTGCAAAGTGGAAGTTTTTGGTTTTGACCGATACACGTTTCTCCGAAGTTGGCAGACAGTTGGTAGATGCAGACGATGAACAGATAGCTCTGGTGCTGACCTCAGTCATGGGAGTGAAGTCACCCAACACGGTGTTGAAGAGGGCAGGAGCCATGATGATGTATTACAGGTGGCATGCAGTACATGGATTGGAAAATTGGCTGCCATTCGATGAGAGCATGGTGTGGCAGTATGTGATGTATCAGTCTGCAACTTGTGGGGCAGCGTCACGATCTCAGTCATTTGTTCAAGCGCTTCGGTTCTCACACTACGTCATGGGTTTTGACAATGCCTTGCACTGCGCAAATTCCAGGAGAGTTGTTGGCCAGGCACAGTTGCAGTTGTCCTCAAAGGCACCCACACGTCAGGCCAGGCCTCTTACGGTGTTGGAGGTGAAGGCATTGCATGCGATTGCAGATGGGGTAAGCCACTCAGTGGTTGATCGATGCATGGCGTCGAACTTGCTGTTAGCACTTTATGGGAGATGCCGAGTCTCTGATTTGAACTTCGTACATGAAGTTTTGCATGACGTTTCTGGAGGCTCAGGGATTTTGGAGGTGTCGACCAGGTACCACAAATCTGCAAGATCGGCTCAGCAAAAGGCGCTGTTGATGCCTATTGTGATGTCTAGCAGTGGTGTCGCAGATCTGCCGTGGATCCATTCATGGATATCAAATCGAAAAGCCTGCGGCCTTGCAACTTCTGGTCTGGTACAAGGAGCTTTGATGCCAGCACCCTGCTTAGGTGACAGGGTAACCTGGATGAAACGGCCGCTGTCGCCCGGAGAGGTCACAAACATCCTGAAGGGATTCCTCTCTAGTGATGACCCGGCGCTTTCCAGTCACAGCCTCAAGGCCACCACCTTGAGCTGGGCATCAAAGGCAGAAATCCCACGCGAGCAACGTCGCATTTTGGGGCGACACAGTTCAGCAGTGCAAGGTGCAGACTCTTACTACAGTCGTGACATCAGCATTGGTCCCGTGAATTCCTTGCTGAAAGTCATCAACATGGTCAAAGATGGCACTTTCATGCCTGATGCCTCCAGAGCAAATTATTTTCCTGCAGGTGGCGGCAAGTCGTCGAGCACACCTACCCATGTGGTCATGCAGCCGTTCACACCGGCATATTTGGAGCGGGGACAGCCTGCCACTCCAATGGGGCCCATGGGTGTGCCTGGTGCGGGGCGTGGACAATCTACAGTGCCTGCGCCAGTTTCGCCGGCAGCCGTGTCCGATGTGAAGAGTGAGGCGAGCTGGAGTTGCATCGGTGCCGGACAGGGCCTTGGAGTGATTGAGCTGTCGTCTGACTCCGAGACGGAGAGCTCAGAAAGCAACAGTGTAGCAGGATCTTCTGATGAAGATGATGCCATTGACCTTGAGTCGGAGCCTGAAGGTGACGTGCGCTATGCTGGACGTGATGAATCAGCTCATGGCATCGTTGCCAGGAACACCAAGACGAAGGTGGTGCATGAATGCAGAGACAAGTCATGTGTGGCGTTTACTTGCCAAGATGACTTCATGAAGTCCATGGAAGGGAGGCTCACACTGTGTGGCAGGATGGTCACAAAGAACTATGGTTTGATTTGTGGTGCCTTCGATTGGACGGCGAAGTGCAGGGTCTGCTTCAAGGGGCGCAGAGACCCAAACAGGTTGGACTGATGTGTCAAGAAAAGATGTTTCACTTGCGTTGCGTTTCACCGTGTCCGAACCATGCAGAAAAAAAAATGTTTGCTTCTTTATATGTTTCCAGCGGTGAAAGTGCAGATGTCTTCAACCTGCTGCCATGTCCTCACATGTTTGGATGTTTTCCTCATGTCCCATGTGCTCATGTGAATGTCAAGGGTTCTCTCTTTGGGAATGATTGGTTGTTTCATGTTATTTGCGGAATATTGAAGCCAATGTGGCAATTTCGGCAATGTGCCAAACAAAGAATGCGATGAGCATTCACCACGATGTGTGGACATCCGCAGCGATGTGCTGAGGGAACATGTGCAAAAAAAAATGCTGAATGTCAGCACCGCAACTGATGGTTGTTGCAGGCGTCATGTTAACCTGTGTCGAAGGGTTGCAAATGATTTGAGACTTATGCAACTCAAGTTGTTTCCTTTTACTTTGCAGTCTCTTGTGGGGTCATCCTCATGGAGGGTCTGAACTGGGTTTCTGAGAGAGGAACATGTCTAATTTTTTTCTCTTTTAGATCTGACTGACCATTGCTGCCATGACATCCGTCGTGGATTCACGTGCCCATTTTTTGAAAAGATGCAGAGACATGGGGATGACAGATCGGGCAGTTAACAGCCTGACAACTGGAAATTTGGACACGATGGGCAAGTTAGCATTTGCCATTGGCCAACCAGGCCATCCACTGGATGCTGCAGAGTTTGGAGTGTTCGCTCAGAACACGCTTGGAGCAATGATCAATCAAGCTGATACAGCCGTACTCAAACGTTTAGTGTTTGAGGGGCACACCCTCGTTCTTGGACAGCTCCGAGAGTTGGTGACAGATCCAAATGCCGCAGCCTCCCGAAAGCTCCCGGCAGTGGAGCGAGAGCATCGCATGACGGAGCTTCGTCAGAGGTTGGTAGGGGTGGTCTTAGAAAGACAGCTTGAGCCATCACACGAACTCTTGGAAGCCATGATGCAACAGAAAGAAACCAATCAGCTAATTTTTGTGCAGTTGGAACGTTGTACATCCCGTGAATGGGAAATCACGATGGGGAAGAACAAGAAGCAGTTGGCTTTGGATGCTGAGAAGTTGATCATAAAGGAGAAATCCGACATCCCGGATCAATTCCATAGCTCAGAGCTGCAAGCCTTCGAGGCACTCCGCAGACGGGGCGTCGCAATGACGTTCGCCGACATGATTTCTTGGGAAACTCATGAGAGGTACCTGCAACAATTGACATCACATCTACGTACAGAACCGCCTCCCAACTTCATGAGACCTACTTCGCCGCAGATTCTCAAAGCGGATAGGCAAGTCTTCTTGTACCTTATTCGCATTGGAGTGGACCTTAAGCGTCAACCAGACAACAGCCTTCAGCTTGATGACAAGATCTTCACTGCTCTTCAGTCCTATGAGGTTGGTTTCCACCTACTCCCTCTTCCAAAGGCAGCACAACCAGTGGACAAGCAGGCTCAGCCAGCAGCTGGACCGTCATCATATGGTGGAAACAAAGGCAGTTGGTCTGGAGGAAGACCCCAACCGTACAAAGGAAAAGGTGGGGGTCACGGCAAAGGCAAAAGCAAAGGAGGGCGGTCGGTGCTGCCCAAATTTTTACTTGGGCGTGACAACACCAACATGGATATGCATGGAAGGCGATTGTGCTTCAACTATCAGATGGCCAAATGCACTGACGCCCCAGACGGCGGAGAATGTCCCCGCGGGTGGCATCTGTGCAGCCGCAAAGGCTGCCATGCGCCGCACCCAGAGCGCGATCATGATCAGAAGAAGAAGTGACGTGTCAAAGGCCGCATCGGCTCCCTAGTGGAAGCGGGTGTGGGCCTCAATGAATGTTTGATAGTTGAGATCTTTGCGGGCACTGGAAGAGTTACAGCTGCGCTGAAGCATCTGGGTTTACATAGTTCGTTTGGAACAGACCACATGCGATCTAAGCAGGCAATTGCTCCAATAGTGTTGGCAGATTTATCAACACAAGCTGGCATCGAGTTGTTGATGCAGTGGCTCTCAAATCCCAATGTGGTCGGAATTTTCCTGGCTCCACCGTGCGGGAGTGCCTCAAGGGCAAGATCAATCCCGGTTAAAAGAAAACGGCCTGGCGACCCAGAACCACCTAGGCCGCTACGGTCAAATCAGTACCCAAACGGGTTACCTTTTCTTTGCTTTGTTGACCGACTGAAAATTTCAAAGGCCAATAAGCTGTATCACCTCACAGCAAAGCTGATAGAATGGGCAGTTGAAGAAGACTGCCTTTTTGTTGTTGAGAACCCGCAATTCAGTTTCTTCTGGCAAACCAGTTTTATTCAAGCAGTCGTTGGACTCATGGATTTCACAGTTTTTCAGTCATGCCAGTATGGCAGCTCACGCCCAAAGCGCACAATGCTTGGTTTCAATGCGGAAGAATTTCGATGTCTCAATAAGATGTGCCCAGGTGTCTCCAATACTCACAGGCATGAGCAATGGGGCCTGTCTCCTTCCACCAACCAATTTGCAACTGCAATGGAGACGGCGTACCCCTTCAAGCTGGCGAAGTCAATAGCACTACAGTTTGTTTTGGCGTTGAAACGAAGGGGTATTCAAATGCCCCCAGAAACCCTTGCGGAGATCTCACAATTTGACGCTGCCTTTTTGTCATCCCTGCGGGCTCAAACAGGTGTTCAAGCGAAGGCCTCAAAACTGCCGCCACTGATTCCTACATACTCGGCAAAGTTGGCAGTCACAGCCTTCAAATCAGATTTGCCGCAAGTGGAAGTTGGATACAAAGTTTCCACAGTTTTACATGTTTCTGCGTACAACGCGCCCACAGCCTTACCAAAAGGCGCCAAGCTTCTTTACACAACAAACGCATTACTTCCCTCCGAATGTTTGCAACGGGGGGCTTTTGTCTCCGGTCAGCAGATGCAGCAGGACGAAGTTGACAGGGTTGTCAAACTATGTGGCGACTCCCCCATCCACAAGACGGGTGTGACTGAAACCCAGGTTTGGGGGTTACCTTGGAGTGAGCAACAGTTCATCGAACAGATGGTACGTTTTGGACACCCTATGACCTTACAGTCAAACCTACCTGAGATCCTGCGCGATGCAGTAGGGCTTTACAACTCTATGGATGCACAACAGAGGATGGCCTACAGAGCAAGCAAGCTTGGGTTTTGGCTAAGAAGGTTGGTGGAGCTCAAAGGTGATGAAAGGAAGTTGAAACGGACGCTGGATTCCGAAGTTGCCCAAATTTTGGAGTTGAAAAATATCCTCCTCTGGAAGGAGATGCTGGAGGCAACACAGTATCCGGACATGAATGTCGTTCAGGAGTTTATGAATGGTTCTGAACTTGTTGGGTGCGTGCAGAAGACGGGACTATGGCCCGCAAAGTTTCAGCCTGCGTCTATTGGAGTGGAAGAGTTACATCAAGTGGCCATCAAAGAGCGTGCGTTGTTTGAACAACAGTTTGGGCAAGGCAACCAGGAACAGTTTCTTGAAGAAGTGTGGACGAAGACTTTGGAAGAGGTCGAATCTGGCGTCCTTGCAGGACCCTTTAGTTTGGACGAGGTGCCAGACCGGTACCCACTATCTCGACGCTTTGGGATTGCCCAGGGCGCCAAGATACGTTGCATTGACGATTTCTCCAGATCCAGCGTGAACAGCGCTGTCCAGACCTGTGAAAGCCCTAAACCACACACCTTGGATGTCTATGCTGCCTTGTGTGTTTTTGTGATGTCTTCAAACAGCAGATCCAGAAAATGGCTTGGGAGAACCTTCGACTTAACTGGAGCATACAGACAGTGTGCAGTACATCCATCATCCAAGCCTTACGCACACATTGCTGTGAGGCATCCCTCGACAAGGGAGATCCATGCATTTCGAATGCGCGCGCTCCCATTCGGAGCTGTGAAATCAGTGCACGCCTTTTTGAGGGCATCAGCAAGCTTATGGTTCTTGCTGGTCAAAGAGTTTCTTGTGTTGGCAACAAATTATTTCGACGATTTTGTAACCCTTGCTGAGGACACAGAGGCATCAGCCGTAACAGCTTGTGTGCACATGTTTTTCAAGTTGGTAGGCTGGGCGTTTGCAGCCGAGGGCCCCAAGGCTCCAGACTTTGCTGAACTCTTCGCGGCCTTGGGAGTCACAATAAACGTTGGATGTCTTCATACTGGCTTGGTGACAGTCGGCAACACTGAAAGCCGACGAGAGGAACTACTGAAAGTCCTGGATGAGCTTTTGACATCCAGAAAACTGACAAAACCCGAAGCACTGCGCTTACGGGGACGCCTGCAATTTGCGGCTGGGCATGTCTTCGGCCGTGTGGCTAAGAGTGCGCTAGCAGCTGTCACAGCTCATGCGTATGAGGGTGGGTCATCCACGCTCAGCAATCAGGCCCTTCTGGCCCTATCTCTGCACAAAAGAATTTTGGAATCTGGACGGCCGCGTGAGTTGAGGCCAACTTGCAATGAGTCATGGTATATCCAAACTGATGCATGCATTGAACCTGAGAGTGACTATGTTCTTGCGGGTATAGGCGGGGTCTTGTTCGCCCCTGATGGGAAGCCAGTCGCGTTTTTCTCACAGCAACTCAATCAACAGATGATCGCAGCTTTGAACCCTGGCAGCCGTAAGACCGCGATCTTCGAATGTGAGTTTTTCGCCCTCTTTTGTGCGATGTTGTTGTGGGGCAGTTCAGTCAGCAGTGCCTTAGTCTTGTACACTGACAACAATGCGGTGCGTGATGCCATGATTTCTTGTCATACTACAAATGCAGTTGCTAAGAAGATTTTGGTTGCAGTTTTATCTTTGGAAACCGAGTTGCAGTTGGCGCCTTGGTTTGCGAGGGTCCCGACGGACTCCAACTTAGCTGACCACCCTTCACGTTTAGAGGTGGAACTTCTGTTGAAAATGGGTGCACAACGACATGAGTTGTGTGCCGAAGAATGCTGGGATGTTCTGTTGTCCAGAGCTGGAACTTGGGGAGATGACCTGGGCATCAGAACATCCCAGCGTGAAAAGTGAAGTTGCGCTTGAGAGCTTGCCTTGTTGAACAGTTTACTCAGATTCCTTGCAGTGCACTCACAACTTTTCTTCAGACATGTCTTCTGCAGCTGTGCCAGCGTTTGCAAGACTGATAATCAAGCAGTCATGTAATGAAAACGGTTTATCTGGTGAAGCAAGATTCGGATGCGTATCAGCTGGCTGGCTTAAGGTTAGACTGTGTAACTTGAGTTCAACGACAGTGCATCAATGTTCTTCATGTCAATGTCCAATTGCAGGTTCACAACATGTTCTTTCTTTTGAGTGCATTCAACTTGCCCCACCCACAATCCGCCCTCTGGCAAGTTGGGTGCACTCTTTGGCAACTTGACGTCTTCATCATGGACATTTGTCGAAGCGTTGACATGTCAAAACGACATGGCCAAGCCCACAGCCTGATGACCTGGGCATCAGAACATCCCAGCGTGAAAAGTGAAGTTGCGCTTGAGAGCTTGCCTTGTTGAACAGTTTACTCAGATTCCTTGCAGTGCATTCACAACTTCTCTTCAGACATGTCTTCTGTCACAACTTCTCTTCAGACATGTCTTCTGCAGCTGTGCCAGCGTTTGCAAGACTGATAATTGCTTTTGTCATCGCAGGGGAAAATTTCTTTGTCATACAACTAATGATGCAGCATGGTTTGCATTGAAAACTTTATTTAATCCACAATAGTCTGTCATCGCGAAGCCGCGATGCGCTGCTTTATGCGAAGTGTTCGCTCGGCGATGGAGGTACGTCAATTTCAATGCCAACCAGAAAGAGAAACCGCTCGAAATTTAGAAACGCATTTTTTGAAAAAAACATGTCCTCAGCATGCAACGAAATGCGCCGATGAAAATGCTTTGTTGCTCTGGTGAAATGCGAAAACAACCAAACCTTGGAATCCATTTGTTTGAGTTTTTTCGAGAACAAAAAATATAAAAAATAACGTTTTGCCACTGCCAATTTCATTTCAAAAAAAAATATATATGATGTTTTCACTAGCGCGGTTTCCGGTCCGACGCGTTGTCCATGTACATGGCATGATCCGAAGTTTATGAAACAAGTAGATTTCCGCCCACGGACATCTCCGAGATCGGAAAACACAGCAACCCATTCGTTCCGCGTACGCAACATGGTGAGGCAAGGTTTTTTCCAGTCAATACCCACTGGTGGCCTCCCACACTTCATATTCACAAAATTTCGAACAATTTTTTTTCCCTCCCTCCGCCAAAATATTGACTTAGGTTTGGTGCATGCACAACTCGCGGTCCAGCACCAAAACAAACCATCGGGGTCACCATTGCGTAGAAAATCCATGCAGCCTGTGAAAGTCAGATGCGTCCTTATCAGATACCCTCTGGTAATTTAACATAGCTATTGAAAATGGCAAGTTGTAGTGGATTTTCCCATTAAAAATGGTGATTTTCCATAGTTATGTGACAGTTTACCAGAGGGTAAAATATGTTTGTTGGCATACAATGCCTCCACTGCGGCATCAAGGTGGTGATATGTGGTGACCACCGCTGGAGCATGCCTGGCACCATTTGTGACCGGTCCATACCTGACAGAACTTAGCATGTAACAATGCACCTCACACATAGCAACATGTCAGATGTTGTGTGCACTCCGCAGTGGCTCTCAACAAGGTAGAAAAGGTGCGCCGTGAATTTCAACATGGCAGCGGAGCCCTTGACCAGGGCAATGATGCTGCGGGCGCGCATGGAGGCGGCTGTGGTGGCTGCGCTTTTGGTGGCGCTGCTGACTACGTAGTGGATGCAGCCGACTATGGTGGAGCACTATGCCAAGGTGGACCTCTACCAGTGCCTCAGGTGGAGCATCCCGATGGAAAAGTTGAACGGCATAGGCTTCAGGGGCAGCAATTCGAATGCCGCAGGAGCTTGGTGCCTGGCAGGCAATGGAACTGCAGGTTTGGACGTGCTGGCAACTGGAACCAGCATCTTCGAGGGGATGCAGAGCCGGGTTCAAGTCCATGGCAGTGAACAACAGGCTGGCCGATATGATGAGTCAGCAATCAATGCAGAGGCAATCAATGCAGAGGCAATCAATGCAGAGGCAATCAATGCAGAGGCAATCAGCGCAGAGGCAATCAGTGCTGAGACAGATGCAATCAGCGCTGGAGTGTTGGAACTGCGACATGGGGTTGAAGGCCCTGTGATGGAACAAGGAATGCTTTCACATAGCTGGTGTACTCCAAAGGAGTCAAATGGCAGTGCTCAGAATTCATCAGTCAACGCTTTGACTGGACTTCAACCTGCGTGCTTCAGCAATCAGTGCAGTGACAATGGATTGGCAGTGCAGTACAATCCATTCTATGTGGTTGACTTCAATGCGACAATGGAGAACGGGTATGAGCTCAATGGTGATTTTGGTGACTACAGTGTTTGGCATCGGAACAAACACTACATGGAATTTTGTTCTGGTTTCCTGGACAAGTTGGTGGAGCTGACCTTTGACTTCATTGAGAACTTTGACATCAACGACGTGGACACGGCGATCAAAAAGATCTTCTATGGCGGCATGGGGCAGTTCTTTGGACTCATGTCAGTTGAGAGAATGTGGATGAGTTGGTTGACAGCTATTTTTAGCATGTTGGCCCTGAGCCACTTGGGCCTATGGTTCAAAACTTCGACACGGCCAAGAACTTTCACATCGAGAAACCCAACGAGGATGGAAAGGCATAGGCTGCGTGTGAAAAAGGTGGAACTTCAAATGCAATTGAAGGCAGTGCCTTTTGCAAGCTGGATTTCATGTTGCAGTGGAATGGAAGGTGGATCACCAGGTGAAAACGCTTTCTTACAACAAATGTCTATGTTGGCTACAGCTGCAACCAATGCAGCGACGGCAGCTGAGCGTGCACTAGGCATGATGGCAAATCAACCTGTTAGCAGTTCTCATGCAACTGGTGATGGTGGCTTGCAGGCGGCGACAAGAATTTTGAAGAATCCAGACGTTTACACTGGAGATGACCCTTTGGGATTTTCAGGATGGAAATTCACTTTCTGTAGTTGGCTGAGCTTTGGTGACCCGCGCTTCCAGAAAGCCTTTGACAACCTGGACAAGCTGAGCCCTACAGATGACATCCCTGAGTACAGCGAGGTGGAACGTGAATTGAGTGTGAAACTCTTTGCAATTCTGGCTTCTTATTTGAAAGGTAGGTGCCTGAGCCTAGTCAAGAGCATGGCCAAGAGCAAGGATGGTTTTCGACTATGGCGCGCATTGGTACAGGAGTATGAACCCTCCTCAAGACAGCGTTCTTTGGCTTTGGCGCAAACCCTTAGCAATTACCCAGCCTTCACCAATGCAAAGAGCATCATGGAGCAGATTTTATCCTATGAGCAGCTGGTTCAACAATTTGAAGAAGCTTCCTCATCAACCTATCCTGCTGAATTGAAGATTGCGACCCTTGTGAAGTGCAGTGGACAGAAGTTGAGAGAATACCTGCAATTGACCATCAACGAGCACACTACGTACCCACAATTGAAGGAGACGATGATGGGCTACGACAAGGCATGTCGTGCATGGACACCAGAGTCTGTCTTGAAGTCATTGCAGGGATCTACTTCTTCTGACCATGGACCACAACCAATGGAAGTGGACCGCATCGAGAACAAGGGCAAAGGAAAGCACGCGTGAGTTGAGGCCAACTTGCAATGAGTCATGGTATATCCAAACTGATGCATGCATTGAACCTGAGAGTGACTATGTTCTTGCGGGTATAGGCGGGGTCTTGTTCGCCCCTGATGGGAAGCCAGTCGCGTTTTTCTCACAGCAACTCAATCAACAGATGATCGCAGCTTTGAACCCTGGCAGCCGTAAGACCGCGATCTTCGAATGTGAGTTTTTCGCCCTCTTTTGTGCGATGTTGTTGTGGGGCAGTTCAGTCAGCAGTGCCTTAGTCTTGTACACTGACAACAATGCGGTGCGTGATGCCATGATTTCTTGTCATACTACAAATGCAGTTGCTAAGAAGATTTTGGTTGCAGTTTTATCTTTGGAAACCGAGTTGCAGTTGGCGCCTTGGTTTGCGAGGGTCCCGACGGACTCCAACTTAGCTGACCACCCTTCACGTTTAGAGGTGGAACTTCTGTTGAAAATGGGTGCACAACGACATGAGTTGTGTGCCGAAGAATGCTGGGATGTTCTGTTGTCCAGAGCTGGAACTTGGGGAGATGACCTGGGCATCAGAACATCCCAGCGTGAAAAGTGAAGTTGCGCTTGAGAGCTTGCCTTGTTGAACAGTTTACTCAGATTCCTTGCAGTGCATTCACAACTTTTCTTCAGACATGTCTTCTGCAGCTGTGCCAGCGTTTGCAAGACTGATAATCAAGCAGTCATGTAATGAAAGCGGTTTATCTGGTGAAGCAAGATTCGGATGCGTATCAGCTGGCTGGCTTAAGGTTAGACTGTGTAACTTGAGTTCAACGACAGTGCATCAATGTTCTTCATGTCAATGTCCAATTGCAGGTTCACAACATGTTCTTTCTTTTGAGTGCATTCAACTTGCCCCACCCACAATCCGCCCTCTGGCAAGTTGGGTGCACTCTTTGGCAACTTGACGTCTTCATCATGGACATTTGTCGAAGCGTTGACATGTCAAAACGACATGGCCAAGCCCACAGCCTGATGACCTGGGCATCAGAACATCCCAGCGTGAAAAGTGAAGTTGCGCTTGAGAGCTTGCCTTGTTGAACAGTTTACTCAGATTCCTTGCAGTGCATTCACAACTTCTCTTCAGACATGTCTTCTGTCACAACTTCTCTTCAGACATGTCTTCTGCAGCTGTGCCAGCGTTTGCAAGACTGATAATTGCTTTTGTCATCGCAGGGGAAAATTTCTTTGTCATACAACTAATGATGCAGCATGGTTTGCATTGAAAACTTTATTTAATCCACAATAGTTTGTCATCGCGAAGCCGCGATGCGCTGCTTTATGCGAAGTGTTCGCTCGGCGATGGAGGTACGTCAATTTCAATGCCAACCAGAAAGAGAAACCGCTCGAAATTTAGAAACGCATTTTTTGAAAAAAACATGTCCTCAGCATGCAACGAAATGCGCCGATGAAAATGCTTTGTTGCTCTGGTGAAATGCGAAAACAACCAAACCTTGGAATCCATTTGTTTGAGTTTTTTCGAGAACAAAAAATATAAAAAATAACGTTTTGCCACTGTGCCAATTTCATTTCAAAAAAAAATATATATGATGTTTTCACTAGCGCGGTTTCCGGTCCGACGCGTTGTCCATGTACATGGCATGATCCGAAGTTTATGAAACAAGTAGATTTCCGCCCACGGACATCTCCGAGATCGGAAAACACAGCAACCCATTCGTTCCGCGTACGCAACATGGTGAGGCAAGGTTTTTTCCAGTCAATACCCACTGGTGGCCTCCCACACTTCATATTCACAAAATTTCGAACAATTTTTTTTCCCTCCCTCCGCCAAAATATTGACTTAGGTTTGGTGCATGCACAACTCGCGGTCCAGCACCAAAACAAACCATCGGGGTCACCATTGCGTAGAAAATCCATGCAGCCTGTGAAAGTCAGATGCGTCCTTATCAGATACCCTCTGGTAATTTAACATAGCTATTGAAAATGGCAAGTTGTAGTGGATTTTCCCATTAAAAATGGTGATTTTCCATAGTTATGTGACAGTTTACCAGAGGGTAAAATATGTTTGTTGGCATACAATGCCTCCACTGCGGCATCAAGGTGGTGATATGTGGTGACCACCGCTGGAGCATGCCTGGCACCATTTGTGACCGGTCCATACCTGACAGAACTTAGCATGTAACAATGCACCTCACACATAGCAACATGTCAGATGTTGTGTGCACTCCGCAGTGGCTCTCAACAAGGTAGAAAAGGTGCGCCGTGAATTTCAACATGGCAGCGGAGCCCTTGACCAGGGCAATGATGCTGCGGGCGCGCATGGAGGCGGCTGTGGTGGCTGCGCTTTTGGTGGCGCTGCTGACTACGTAGTGGATGCAGCCGACTATGGTGGAGCACTATGCCAAGGTGGACCTCTACCAGTGCCTCAGGTGGAGCATCCCGATGGAAAAGTTGAACGGCATAGGCTTCAGGGGCAGCAATTCGAATGCCGCAGGAGCTTGGTGCCTGGCAGGCAATGGAACTGCAGGTTTGGACGTGCTGGCAACTGGAACCAGCATCTTCGAGGGGATGCAGAGCCGGGTTCAAGTCCATGGCAGTGAACAACAGGCTGGCCGATATGATGAGTCAGCAATCAATGCAGAGGCAATCAATGCAGAGGCAATCAATGCAGAGGCAATCAATGCAGAGGCAATCAGCGCAGAGGCAATCAGTGCTGAGACAGATGCAATCAGCGCTGGAGTATTGGAACTGCGACATGGGGTTGAAGGCCCTGTGATGGAACAAGGAATGCTTTCACATAGCTGGTGTACTCCAAAGGAGTCAAATGGCAGTGCTCAGAATTCATCAGTCAACGCTTTGACTGGACTTCAACCTGAGTGCTTCAGCAATCAGTGCAGTGACAATGGATTGGCAGTGCAGTACAATCCATTCTATGTGGTTGACTTCAATGCGACAATGGAGAACGGGTATGAGCTCAATGGTGATTTTGGTGACTACAGTGTTTGGCATCGGAACAAACACTACATGGAATTTTGTTCTGGTTTCCTGGACAAGTTGGTGGAGCTGACCTTTGACTTCATTGAGAACTTTGACATCAACGACGTGGACACGGCGATCAAAAAGATCTTCTATGGCGGCATGGGGCAGTTCTTTGGACTCATGTCAGTTGAGAGAATGTGGATGAGTTGGTTGACAGCTATTTTTAGCATGTTGGCCCTGAGCCACTTGGGCCTATGGTTCAAAACTTCGACACGGCCAAGAACTTTCACATCGAGAAACCCAACGAGGATGGAAAGGCATAGGCTGCGTGTGAAAAAGGTGGAACTTCAAATGCAATTGAAGGCAGTGCCTTTTGCAAGCTGGATTTCATGTTGCAGTGGAATGGAAGGTGGATCACCAGGTGAAAACGCTTTCTTACAACAAATGTCTATGTTGGCTACAGCTGCAACCAATGCAGCGACGGCAGCTGAGCGTGCACTAGGCATGATGGCAAATCAACCTGTTAGCAGTTCTCATGCAACTGGTGATGGTGGCTTGCAGGCGGCGACAAGAATTTTGAAGAATCCAGACGTTTACACTGGAGATGACCCTTTGGGATTTTCAGGATGGAAATTCACTTTCTGTAGTTGGCTGAGCTTTGGTGACCCGCGCTTCCAGAAAGCCTTTGACAACCTGGACAAGCTGAGCCCTACAGATGACATCCCTGAGTACAGCGAGGTGGAACGTGAATTGAGTGTGAAACTCTTTGCAATTCTGGCTTCTTATTTGAAAGGTAGGTGCCTGAGCCTAGTCAAGAGCATGGCCAAGAGCAAGGATGGTTTTCGACTATGGCGCGCATTGGTACAGGAGTATGAACCCTCCTCAAGACAGCGTTCTTTGGCTTTGGCGCAAACCCTTAGCAATTACCCAGCCTTCACCAATGCAAAGAGCATCATGGAGCAGATTTTATCCTATGAGCAGCTGGTTCAACAATTTGAAGAAGCTTCCTCATCAACCTATCCTGCTGAATTGAAGATTGCGACCCTTGTGAAGTGCAGTGGACAGAAGTTGAGAGAATACCTGCAATTGACCATCAACGAGCACACTACGTACCCACAATTGAAGGAGACGATGATGGGCTACGACAAGGCATGTCGTGCATGGACACCAGAGTCTGTCTTGAAGTCATTGCAGGGATCTACTTCTTCTGACCAAGGACCACAACCAATGGAAGTGGACCGCATCGAGAACAAGGGCAAAGGAAAGCACAAAGGCAAAGGCAAAGACAAAGGCAAAAGCTGGTGGAACTATGGAGGTTTTGGTTCAGGAGCTTTTGGAAGAGGACGTGGCAAAGGTCGAGGCCGTAACAACAAAGGCAAAGGAAAGGGCAAGAGCAAAAGCAAATCCAAGTCAAAAGGCAAGGATTTTGGAAAGAAAGGCAAGAACAAGGGCAAGGTTGACTCCCAACAATGCAAACTTTGCTACGAGTATGGCCACTGGTCACGTGAATGTCCTAACAGGATGGTTCAACAAGTTGTCCAAGGTGATCCTGCTCAACTTCCTCAAGTACCAGTTCAACCTGCTGGCCAAGGAGTTCAACAACAGCAAGTTCGACATTCTCCTCAATCAAGCTATCCTTCCTCTACATCGGCTTCAACGGCGCGCAGAATCTTCACGATCCCTATGGGAGTGCCTACATTGACAAGTTCCTCAGGTTCTTCAGTGAGAATGGTGAGCTCTGGCGATGAATTTGACAAAGGCGTGGTGATTTTGGACAGTGGTTCAGATGTTTCGCTACTGCCATTGTCTTATGGCCAATGTGGTGCAGATGCAGTTCAACCAGAAGATGTGCAGCTTCGTGATTGCCAAGGTTCCCATTTGAAAGTTACTGGCTACAGGACAGTTTCTTTGGTGGTGGAAGATGGTGACGGAACCGAGGCTGAGTTGGAGCATGCGTTCCTCATTGCAAATGTGAAGAGCTGCATTCTTTCATTGGGACAGCTTTATCGCAATGGATGGTGTGTCAAACAGATGGAGGATGGTGCAGGCCCATATTTGGAAAGTCCTGACCGTGAACTTCGAGTCCCAGTGTTCTATCAACGCAACAGTTTGGCCATCAGTGCGACAGTTTGTCTTGTGGAACAAGTTGAAGATGAAAGTTTGTTGTCACCACACGCATATGTCAGAGCCATCGTGGAATTAGAGGACAGATTCAGACCCGAGGAGCCCAAGAACAACAGTTGGCAAGTTTCAGATGAAAACCCTTTCATGCGTTGCGTTGGCACTCATTTCATTGACCCACGACCTACATGGGCTGGTAATTTTGGTTTCAGAACCACGCTGGTGCAGAAAAGATCGACTGCAGATGAGGACCATGGTTGGTATGTTGTGGAGGTCAGTGCCAAATACCTTGAACTTGACGATCCTTTTGGCCCTATTCCAGGTCTTGACAGCATTGCACAAGGTGAAGATGTCATTGTGCTGACAATTTTGTCTGAGCGAGATGAACCTTTGGTGCGGTTTGGTGGATTGCTTGATGCTGGTGGCTATATGTTGGAGGAGCCCTACACGCCTGAATCTCCTTATCGAGGTGAAGATGCAGATGTTTTACCCATTGAAGGTTTGGAGATCAACCCAGTTCTTGATGAAGGACGTGATGACATCATGGGACGTGACATTCCTGAACATCAAGCTATTGCCCCAGCAGTTCGAGCAGATGCAGAATCTGAAGCAATCGTGGTGAATGATGTGCAGGTGACACCCTACAGTTCTGTTGAGACTTTGAGGGCTGCAGGAAGATTCCTAGGAGTTTCTACAGCTGGATCCAAACGAAAGATCTTTGAACGCATACGTGAATCACATGTTTCCTCTCTTCGTCTTCGAGCTCTTGAAGTTGCACGTGGAGAATATGAAGCAATGCAACCTCACCCACAATACCAAGACGCTCCAGCACAACCAACAGCCCGAGAGGGAAAGCTGCATGAGGTGACACATCTCCCTTTCAAGAAGTGGTGCAGTGTTTGTGTTCAAACCAAAAGCAAGGCAAATCAACAGAAGCCTACACCTCCTGATGAAATGGCGCAAAGAACCTTTCCTACTCTGCAATGCGACTTTTACACAGTTTCTGGAAATCTGAACGTGTTGATCATGGTGGATTCCTGGACGAAATTTGTTGCAGTGGAACCTTTGCGCAATAAGCTTCAGTCAGTGGTTGGGGGTGCAGTTGCAAGGTTTTTGGGAGAGTTGGGTTACTATGACCAGGTGGAGTTGGCCTTTGACAATGAACCAGTGCTTGCTGCAGGAATGCGTGTAGCGCATACGATCAGAGCAGCGCAAGGCCTTCCAACAACTCTTCAACCTGGGCAACTCTATGCAAAAGGGCGCACAGCACTTGCAGAAAGGAGCATTCAAACAGTTCGAGCCCAAGGCAAATGCTTAATGACCCATTTGGAGGACAAGATGAAGGTGAAATTCCCAGATGATCACCCTTTGCGTGCATGGGCAGTCATTCATGGCGCATGGCTTTTGAATCGGTATCACATCTCTTCTTCAACAGGAACTACAGCTTTCATGAGCCTACGAGGTCGTCCTTATCGAGGAAAAGTATGTGCCTTTGGTGAAGAAGTTTTTGCATTGGACCCACTCCAGGCGAAGTATTCGACCCAATGGAGACGTGGCATCTGGCTGACAAAGGATTCTGCAGACATGGACGTGTTTGCAGTCTCAGAGAAGGAGGTCATCAGAAGCAGGGCAATTCGAAAGGTGGCTGAACATTGGAATTCTGATTTGGCATTGGCATTCAATGTTGGGCCCTGGGACCTACGTCGGGGTGTTTACACGGAGGTGAAGCATGTGAACCCGCCTGAAGCTCCCATTCCTCTCCTACATGCTCCCATTGGTGGTGTCGAGCCGGAGTTTGATGAGGACGAGAAAGCAGTCAGAAAGTATGCAGAAGAGAATCCCATGGAAGATTTGGAGGAGGAATCCAAAGAGGTGGAGAGATCAGAGACAGGTGGGGCACAGGTAATTCAACCTGACCATCATGGAGAACAACAACCTTTGATGGATGATGGAGAACCTCTTTCACAAGCCAAACGACAAGCAGCTGATGTGCGTCTTCCCATTCCTGTTCGACAACGAGTGGCGGAAGCTGAGGCATTGAAAAGATCACAACATGCTGGAGAAGAAGGACAGAAGAAATTTGTGAAATTTGACCCAGAGACGGTAGTGATGGAGCCCAGTCCCAAGCAGCCAAGGACTTCTCTCTACAGTCCTACCTATGCTGGTGACATTGCATCCAGTCCAGCAACATCTTCGACAACACGGAATGTGCGCAGAATTGTGGAGGACATTGAACTCTACGATGAGGATGAGTTGGAATGCAACATGGCTGATGATTCCTTTGACTACGAGCTTTGCGAGACACAGCTTGACTTTGAAGGTGAGAAGGTGATGATTCCAGAGGATGAGAAACAGAAAAGAGGCTTCTTTGATGAAGGAGCTGGACCACCGAAGGTCACTGAGGATGAGCTGGCATGGTTGGATCAAGAAGCTATGGAGGCTGAACTTGAACGTCTTCGAAAATTGGATGTGATTGAAGATGCTGGCAACGACCTTGTGGTGGAGAATTGCATGAAACTTGACACAAGACTGGTGCGAGATTGGCGCTTTCGCGAAAACCAATGGCGTCGACGTGCTCGCCTAGTGGCTCGTGAGTTCAGAGATGGGGATGCAAGCAACTATGAAACATTCAGCCCGACCACACCACTGGCAATTGTGAAGATGCTGATTGTTATGAGTCTTCTCCATGGACTTGCCATTGCATCAATCGATGTTGGAGATGCTTTTCTTCAAGTACCACAAACTTCTTTGGTGCTCATTGAGGTTCCTTTGTGGGCGTTGCGTGCAGGTGGTGGAGAAGGAAAACAATTTTGGGTGCTGAAAAGATGCTTACCAGGTCAGAGAGTAGCGGCTTCAGAATGGAACAAGTTCTTCACAGAGATTTGTGAAAGACACCAATTCGAAAGCTACCAAGGGACTATCTTCAAGCACAGACAGAAGGCCTATATCTCAGCTCACATCGACGACTTGCTGGTGATTGGGACCAAGCAATTCATCAATAGCTTCTACAAGGAGTTGTCCAAGGAGCTGAAGTTGAAGATTGAAGGACCGCTTCAACCTGGAGATGAGGGTAGCATTTTCTACTTGAAACGTGAGTTGCAGTTCACAGAAGATGGCATCGATGTCAGGCCGAGTGCAAAATACATCCCCAAGCTTGCAGAAGTGCTACAAGTGATGGACAGGAGAGGCAAAACTGTTCCTCACCATGGATGCTTACAGGTCTATGATGCAGCAGCAACAGCAGAAGACCAGTATTTGAGCCCAGAAGAATCCAAGCTGTTCCGCTCTGCACTGGGGATTTGCATTTACGTGAGCCAGGAGCGTTGCGACATTCAACATTCTGTTCGGGTGCTGGCGACGTACATGGCAAGGCCGACAAAAACATCCATGTGTGCCATCAAGAAATTAGCAAGTTACCTGCTCTACACCCAGGACATGAAACTTCACTACCCCAAGGTGGAAAAACACCAAACAACGATGCAACGATGGTATGGTGGAGAAGAACGGCATGATTCAAAACCATACATGCTGGAACTGTATTCAGACAGCGATTGGGCGTCGTGCAAGGTGAGCAGGAGGAGTACCAGTTGGGGATTGATCTTCCTGAACTCATGCCTGATCCACAGCCATTCCAGGTCACAGACTTCAGTGTCGCTGAGCTCAATGGAGGCAGAGATTTTGGCAGCTACAAGTTTGCTTGTGGAGGCAATCTACGTGAAACAGGTGCTGCAGTTTTTGATTGGCGACAATGGTGGCCTTGGAAATCAGGAAAGTGTCAAGATGCAACTTCGACTTGACTCAACAAGCGCCCAGGCTTTCTTTTCACGTTTGGGGCCTGGCAAAGCAAAACATCTTTCGACGAGGCTTTTGTGGACGCAGAGTGCGATGAGAAAACAATGGTTCTACATCAGCCGAATCTCAACCAAGGAGAACCCAGCAGATCTCAACACCAAGGCGCTTTCCAAAGAGAGACGTGAATATCTCATGAAGCGCATTGGACTTCAAAGCAGCAACTTCGACATGGAAGAGAACACACCCAATTATGGCAAAAAGAAGCAACTGGTGAAACTGCTGGTGAACATGATCATGGCAAGCAACCTTCAAGGATGCGAACATGGCGATGGACAAGAATTTCAATTTTCCTCATGGAGGTTGACTTTGGCGATGGTGGTGATTTTTCTTTTGCTGGCATTGGTAATGAAACTTTTCTTCAAGCTGACCGCCAAGATGGAGGAGCTGGAAAAGTACAAGACAGTTTGGAAAACAGTGCGAGAAGCAGCACATTTGCAACGAGATCAAGATCCTCTTTGCAGTGATTTGGAAGGAAAACAACTTCATGCTGGTGATGCAGAAGAAGAAGAAGATGCCAACAACATGGAGGATGACGAGACAATTTCAGAAAGTGCAATGGATGGAAACACCCACACCAGACTTCATTTGGAAGAAGGTGAACGAGATGGAGAAGCAACTATTCGACGGCTTCGAGTCATTCGACAAGATGCTGAACATGGTGCAACAGATGATGGTGCGGATGTTCCTGACCGAGATGAAGGCGGAGATGGACATCATCGAGACGATCGACCCAGTGATGAAGATGAGAGTTTTGAAGTGGAGACAGAATCCCCCAGAGCAAAATACCAGAGGTATGTTCAGTCAACGATTGACGAAGTCAGCGATGTGGATGAATGGACAAACATTCATTATGGCTTTGCAAGAGACAGTGGAGATGAACTACCAGAAGGAGATGATGATGGATGTCCAACTTCAAGATCGAGATCAAGGAATTCAGACAATGTACCACAACCAAAGACAATGCCTAAACCTTTGGCAAAAGCAGTTGCGCGTGATGTTGCGCAAACAGTTGCAATGGACATGATCGAGGCAATTGAGAACAGTGGACCAATATCATCAACAGCTACATCAAGCAATCCTGCTATGGCTGGAAATGTGAATGAAGAGAACTACTTTGTGAGCAGTGTTCCGATGGCAAATTTCTTTTCTATCAATCCTGTTCCTCGTGAACCGCTGGCATTGGAAGATTACAGGTGGGACCTACTTGGTCAAGGTACTGGACCTGAACACATCTTGGTGATCAATTGCAGAAATCTTTCAAGATCTATTCCAACGATGACAGATCCAATGATTCGAGAACGACATCTACGTTTGTTACGCAACCTTCAGAATTTGCTGATCCAATTTCAGTCAGGCAGTCCAGAGGCATGGATTGAAGCAGCAGAAAGAGTGCGAGACTGGCTGAACTATGATGGAGATGCAGACTATTTCGAAGAAGCAGTGACAGAAGCAGGCAGTTCCATCTACGATGATGACAATGATGGACAAGAAGGAGAAGAAGAAGAATGCAGCGATGACAGAAGTGACCACTCCTATGACTATGATGACAATGATGCTGGCGATGGCGATGGCGAGCGACCCCAAGGAGAACGAGTCGCGGACCGCGCTGGCATGGGTGGCTCTTCAAGCGCTGCAGAATGATGGATGTACAGAGAAATGACATGCTAGTACAGGCCAAAGCATGTGAAAAACACAGGCTTTGGAGGTGGGGTGACAGAACTTAGCATGTAACAATGCACCTCACACATAGCAACATGTCAGATGTTGTGTGCACTCCGCAGTGGCTCTCAACAAGGTAGAAAAGGTGCGCCGTGAATTTCAACAATACCGGTCCAAAACTTTGATTTGATCACCTTTTCTCGTTGTCAAAAAAAATGGGGGTTGAATTTCAGTTGTGAAAATCGAAATTTTGGAGCAGAACCCAAAATTTTCCAAGGCACAGTGGGAAGAGGCAAACACATTTCATCAGTGAACCGTAAATCAAGTCACAAGTCAGGGCCGCGTTCCATGTTGAAAATCCAAACCATACTGTTGTGCTGTGTCCGTCTGGGTTTTCATTGCGCCCCCCATAGTTGCACAGAAAAAACGAAGGCTAAGAACATATCCCTGACGTACACCGGCGTGGATACAAAATTTTTCGCTGTCGCGTGGACCGCCCATCACGAGGCCAACTTATGCCATCCGGGTGCGCGTACAAAATTCCAAGATCCAAATTGAATGGTTTGAAAGCGTTTGTGTTTCTAATGTTCGCCATAAAGCCGGCCAATGCACTTTATCAAAATTGTTGGAAAAAAATAAAGTGACAATCCAGATTGGTTTGTCCACAAACTGGTCCTGTGGTTGTGACAGTGTCAACGCGCATTCCATACCGCCACGCAGCAGCATTTATGGAAATGTTTTGTACAATAAGGTGATGTTGGCTATCGGCCTGCACTCTGTTGCCAATACGGCCGCGTACGTGTGCATCTTCGGGAGAACAATGTAGCGTAGCATTCGTTATCTGCGCAAATGCACTCGAACGTCTGGTGACAAAGCGTTGCGTATGTGCGCAAGTGCACGTGAACGTCCGGTGGCGTCGCATCACCCATGTGCGCAAGTGCAGGCGAGAACGAGGATGGGAGCATCCCGTTTTTGGAAAAATTAGGGGAAAACGGACACCGGCGTAGTTGTTGATGTGCTTGGAAGAATAGCTGGACATCTACAAGGGCAACTGCACGTCCAGTAGCGCAGCTTCCCAGGTGTCCATAAAAGCAATTGAACACCGACATTTTCGTTTGTTTCATTTCGCCCGACGTCTCGGAGACACGTGCGTGGAAAGGGTCATTCGCAGTGGCGCGGCATTTGGTATGTGCGCAAATGAGCTTGCACGTCCAGTAATGTGCATTTTGTATGTGCGCATGGGCATCTGAACATGCATTAGCACAGCCCTCCGTATGTGCGCAGGTGTAGGTGAACAGCAAGTGGCGGTGTTGCAGCATTCTGGATGTGCACGGTTTTTGTGGACTGCGAAGATTATAATGAGGGCAAATGAACCTGCAGTGGCGCAGCATTCTGGATGTGCAGGTGCGTGTTTGTTTTTGGCTTTGATTTGCGCTTGCATGTCCGTTGGCAAGCCTATTACGTCGAAGGCACGGCGAGACGAACATTGAACAAATTCAAACAGGAGGATATTATGCGTGTCATGTTGACGAACAAAATGGAACAAAATCGCTAGCAAACTGCATCCAGAAAGCTTCGCCCAAACTGAGCAACGTCTCTCCGTATATCCCCGGCATAATTGGGCGAACAAATAGTAGGTTGCTTACACCAGAGGTCGTCGCTTGGGAAACTGGAGTCCCTCACCGGGATTCCATGCCAGAAGTGGTTGTATCCAATTGAGCAGCGTTCAAAAATGTCTTGTTGCATCATACCACAGCCTAAACATGATTTGTCAAAAAATTAACCTATATCCCCGCGAATGGAAAATAGCTAGGCGCGAAAGTTTGCGAAAAAAAAACCTCAGAAGAAATGCGCCGCGAAAGCGCCGCGAAAGTACACTCCCCCACATAACATGTTCGCCGCGAAAGCGCCGCGAAAGTAAATAACAACAAAGAGGTCCCCGCGAAAACTAAAATTGTGGTCGCGAAAGCACCGCGAAAACTGAGCGAAAACAATTCTATAGGCTAACCAGTTGATCAAGTGTTTGTTGACACTGCTCAAGTGTTTGTCGGTAGATTCGGAGGATACAATTGCCAGTTTCCAATGATGACGGATGCTTTGTTCCGACACAAAGGTTTCAATCCATGATGTTGTGATTCTGCTCCTTTTCGCACTCGAGGATGTAAGGTTTCATGCTATAGGGCGGTCCAATCAACAAAATTTTGTGGCCCAATGTGAGCAATTTGCCGAAAACATTTTTGATGTTGTCGAATCGTCTGAACATATTGTGCGCTGCCCCGCCCAAGAGAGCAGCAGGAGTAATCACCCGGTCAAAAAATTGAAAGCGGGCTGCAAAGACGAACTGTCTGGTCGCCAGTTTTTTTTTTGCCAAAACATACTTGAAAGTCTCTGCGCGTGACGAGTTGGGTTCAATGCACTCCTGCCACGCATGTCTGTGCTTAAAACGTGGCCCAATCATTGATGTCCGTTTGTTTTCATCATTTTTTTCTGGTTTTCAAATTTCCAAAAATGGCGGTGCCCGAATTTCGTTTGTGACAACAACCGTGTTTTTGAAGGGTTTAGGGCACAAACCCACATGCGCATCATGCGCAAATTCATCCACGAAAAAAAAAATAAAGGTTGCTTGCGACCCTTCGCGACCAAAAAGTAGAAGGTCATTTGCAAAACTAAAAACGCCAAAAATTGTAACCCATCTTCAGACCGATCCCTACAGCCAAACCGCAGAAAAATTTTTGTGTACCTCCAATTGGTGTGCCAAAATAAAATTAAGGGGCAGAAACCACTTCTAAAATAGAACATAAAAAAATAAAATGGGTCAGACCCCTGCATTTTATTTTGTGGGTGCATTTTATTTTTGGAGGTGCTTAACCAGAGATAGCATGATAGCAAAAATGCACAGCTGTGAACGGTTTGATCATTTTGTGAAACGTTCCAGAGACTTGGAATCACTTGGACACCATGAATCGTTATAGAGCATGTGAACTGAAACAGCAGTTGTTGTCGATCCTTCAAAGATGGTTAAAACTAATCAAATAAAGAAACAAATCTCAACAAAATCAACCCAAAAGAAAATGCCGGGGCCTGACGTCCAACAGTTGCCAGGTGGAGGGTGCTTGACGTCATTTTATTTTTGTACCTGTCCATTGTGTTTTGCTTCGATTTTCCTATCTTACCTTATGCCCTCTCATTTTATTGGCATTTTGTCCTTAGGCCGCTGCATTTTATTTTATTTTTTAGGAGTCTCACCCCCTCTGGCACCAGACGGGGATTAGGTGTTTGTGTGCGCATTGCCCGTTGAAACACTGTTGCAAATTTGATTGGGATTTTGGGTGCTTTGGAAAAACAAGGATGTAACACCAAAGTAAATATAATAAGGTTTATCAAATATCATTACATAACTGAAAGTCCTGTGGGCGGTAGCAACCCTAGATTTTTGAAACTTCTGACATGGAACCCTTTAAAAAAAACCCGATCGCGTGCAATGATCAATTTGTTTGTACTTTGTGGTAAAAGATTTTTTTTCAATTTCACGTAAGGGTACCACCATGGCTTGTGTTGTGGAACAACGATAAAATCAGATTCCCAATGAAAACCAGTGGAATTTGGCGTCGTTTTTCACAAAATTGATGAACATACCGAGTGGGACGTATATTCTGTGTATATTTAGTGTTGAAAGGAATTGAACCTCTTACAAGTGCATTTTTTTGAGAGGGGTGTGGCATTTTTTTTCTTAACGTAACGCCTTGCTCCACGTGCATGACAGATCATGATGAGGCAGGCTCTGCATTTCATTGACCGCCCGCTGCAGTTGTTTGGAAGCACTATATGCTTTCCGCACAAACGGTTTCCAATGAAGCGCCCTCAGGGATACTGCACACATCAATGAGGCTTGTGATTTGCATGGCGCAAAAAACGTTCAGCCCTGGACATCCTGCTGTGGAAAATTCGGTGCCTCAGTGCCCATTGACCGGCATGCTTAATGACCCATGATGTGACCCATGGTATAAGTAACCCTGTAAGTGAGCACGGGCAAGAGTGTTTTAATAAGTTGCTGCAGTGAACATACAGCCGTTGTGCGTAACTCGAAATTGTGATGTTCACGGGTTTTTCCTTGCAGTTACTTTGTTGTGACATGAGTATAGACAGTATTGCTTGCAACGGCAGCAAGCCGGTTTGGAAAGCATGGAGTCGTTGGCTAAACACGACGCGCTGCTCACAACACTGCGGGCGTAATCAGGAGGCAACAATGTTGGTTGACTCAGGGAACAACAACAAAGATTGCACATGTGCAAACCAACAATGGCACGAAATTTGGGGATTTCAAGTCGCAGGAGAGGTAGCACCAAACCACCTGAGTTCTCCACTTGCTGTGCGAACTACTTTTCCTTTTGTTTTGGGTCGCTGGGGACGTACTTGATTTGGAGCATTTAAGTAATGGATTCAGTCTTTGGGGAAAAAAAGAGGCTCCCTTCCCCTCCTCGTCGACTCCTTTCTGGTCCAAGGCTTCCCCTCTATCGCCACTCTCCCAAAGCACGGGTAACAGGGGCCCAGAAATGCGACCAGAAGCCGAGAAACCGAGAAGCCGAGAAACAATTGGACAAACCGAAAAGCCGAGAAGTACGAAACAAGCCGAGAAGCCGAGAAACCGATAAACCGAGAAGTACGGAAGTACGAAACAAACCGAAAAGCCGAGAAACCGAGAAGCCGAGAAACCGAGAAGCCGAGAACGGACAAGCCGAGAAGCCGAGAAACCCAACGAATGACGCGAATGAAATGAATGAAAATAATAAGGATCGTCGACCGCTTCAACAATCAAGACAACCTGCTTCAGCAACGAAAATGACTCATTTCAAACACGAAAATGACCGATATAGAAACCAAAAAGACCGATTCAAGAGCCAAAAACGTGTCGCAATTTCACAGCCAATTGAGAAGCGACCCAAAGACAAAAGGTGCGACTCAAAAACCGGAATGCACGATTCAGCAGCCAAAATTTCCGAAACAAAAATGTCACATCTTCAGCATCACAAGACATGAAATTCGCTTACCCCCTTCTGAATAATACGTTGTTCCTTGGGCATTACAAGACATCATCCCCGCCACCCCCTCTGAACACTATGTTGCATCTTCAGGGTCACAAGACAATAGTCCTGGCACCCCCTCTGAACACTATGTTGCATCTTCAGCATGACAAGACATCAACCCCCCCACCCCCTCTGAACAATACTTGCGCCTTGAGACATCAACCCCGCCACCCCTTTTGAACACTATGTGGCATTTTCATTGCATTTTCGAAGATCAACCCAGCTACCTCCTCTGAACACTACGTCGCCCCTTGAGGATTGCAAGGCATCAGCCCCGCACCCTCTTTGAGCACGATGTAGCATCTTGAGCATCATCAGAAGACATCAGCCCCGCGCTCCCTCTGAACAATAAGTTGCACCTTGGGCATCACAAGACATCAACCCCGCCATCCCCTCTGAAGATTATGTTGCATCTTCAGCATCACGTCTTTCGGGGTTTCTCAAGGGGTTTCTTTAGGTTTTGTTAGGGTTTTTGAAGGTTTGCTTAGGGTTTTTGTATAAGTTTCCTTAGGGGTTTCTTGAGGGGTTTCTTGGCAACCGATGTTGTACCAAGGCGGCTTCGATGATTGGTCAGCTTGGAATTGGAACCTAGGTGCAGCAGTTTGTTCGTGCTGTAGGAACTAATTGTTTATATCATTTCGAGAGTTTTTGATCATTCCGTAACTGTCATTTATAGATGATATTGCTGGTGAATCGGGCAAGGTTGCAGTCCTTGCAATAATCCAGCATCTTCCGGAGCTAGACACGCTGGCTGTTTCCAGCAACCCTGGCCTGGGCCCTTATGTCGCTCCACTTTTGGAGCATGTCCTTTGCAACACACAGATTTTTTTCGGGTTTCTCCGGGGGTTTCCTCACGGTTTCTTCAGAGGTTTCTTTGGGGTTTCTTGCGGGGTTTCTTATTTTTTTTTTTCCTTCAGGGTTTGTTTAGGGTTTCTTTGGAGGTTTCCTTAGGGTTTCTTTAAGGTTTTTTTCAGTGTTTCCTTAGGGGTTCCTTCGGGTTTCCTCAGGGGTTCTGTAGGGTTTCTTCTAGAGTTTTTATTGGGTTTCTTTCAGGGTTTCCTTAGGGTTTCTCCTAGGGTATCTTTAGGGTTTCTTTCCATGTTTTTTTTTTTTATTGATTTTTTTTTAGGTGTTTCTATCAAGGTTTGTTTAGGGTTTTTAGGGGTTTCCTTGGGGTTTCTGTGGGAGGCTTCACAAGACATGAGCTCTGCCACGCTCTTTGAACAACGCGTTGCATCTTCAGCATACAAGACATCAGCCCCGCCATCCTTTCTCAACATTACGTTGCGTCTTCAGCATCACAAGAGATGAACCCCGCCATCTCCTGTGATCATTACGTCGCACCTTGAGCATCCCAAGACAATTAGCCCCGCAACCCCTTTGAATACTAAGCTACATCTTCAATATCACAAGAGATCAACCCTGCCACCCCCTCTGAACAATACGTTGCGCCTAGGCCATCACAAGAGATCAGGCCCGCCACGCCCCTTTGAACGCTATGTTATGTCTTGAGCATCAGAAGACATCAACCCCGCACCGCCCCTGTACAATAGGGTGCGCCTTGGGCATCACAAGAGATCAGCCCCGCCACCCCCTTTAAACACTATGTTGCATCAGAGTCACAAGACATTAACCCTGCCACCTCTTCCGAACAATACGTTGCAGCACAAGATAGCAATTCCGCCACTCCCTTTGAACAATACCTTGCACCTTGAGCATCGTAAGGCATCAATCACACCCTTCATCTGAACACCGTACTGCATTTTGAGCAGCGCAAGACATGAAATCCGCTTACCCCTTCTGAATAATACGTTGCGCCTTGGGCATTGCAAGACATCATCCCCGCCACCCCCTCTGAACACGGTTTTTTTTGTTGATTCAAGAGCTATGTGGGCCAGGTTTTTGTAGAGTACAGGCGGACATGATCATATAATCATATACATATATCCATGTAGGCATTTGTGTACACATTTGCAGCTGCATATGTATTACATATACATTACATTTATGTATTACATAAGGTCTTACGGACATATAATATATGTCCGTAAGATCTTATTTACACAAAATCAGATCTAACGGACATTTGCGCATATGTGAAAAAACAATTGTGGGGGCATATGTGACACATATTGCCCATATATGTTGCAAATAAGGGCAGAAGCTATATGTATATACGTATATGCCCTCTGGGACTTCTACAGAGTATAGACAAAAGGTGCGACTCAAAAATTTAAATGTGCGACTCAAAAACCGGAATGCACGATTCAGCAACCAAAATTTCCGAAACAAAAATGTCACATCTTCAGCATCACAAGACATGAAATCCGCTTACCCCCTTCTGAATAATACGTTGTTCCTTGGGGATTACAAGACATCATCCCCGCCACCCCCTCTGAACACTATGTTGCATCGTCAAGGTCACAAGACAGTAGTCCTGGCACCCCCCGGAACACTATGTTGCATCTTCAGCATGACAAGACATCAACCCCCCACCCCCTCTGAACAATACGTTGCGCCTTGAGACACCATCCCCGCCACCCCCTTTGAACACTATGTTGCATTTTCATTGCATTTTCGAAGATCAACCCAGCGACCCCCTCTGAACACTACGTCGCCCCTGGAGGATTGCAAGGCATCAGCCCCGCCACCTTCTTTGAGCACTATGTTGCATTTTGAGCATCATCACACGACATCAGCCCCGCGCTCCCTCTGAACAATACGTTGCACCTTGAGCATCACAAGACATCAACATCGCCATCCCCTCTGCAGATTATGTTGCATCTTCAGCATCACGCTAGGGAGCCTTCAGCGTTTCTTTAGGGTTTCTTTAGGAGTTTCTTTAGGGGGTTCCTTAGGGTTTCTTTAGGGTTTTTGAAGGATTTTTTGAAGGTTTGCTTAGGGTTTTTGCATGGGTTTCTGCAGGTTTTTTTTTTTAAGGGGTTTCTTAAGTTTTTTTTTTTGGTTTCTTCAGGGGTTTCGTTAGGGTTTCTTCAGGGGTTTCTTGAAGGGTTTCTGCTAGGGTTTTTTTAGGGTTTCTTCAGGGGTTTCTTTAGGGTTTTTTCAAGGGTTTCTTTAGGGTTTCTTATGGGGTTTCTTATTTTTTTTTCTGCAGTGTTTGTTTAGGGTTTCTTTAGGGGTTTCTTTAAGGTTTCTTTGAGGGGTTTCCTTAGGGTTTCTTTAGGGGTTTCTTGAAGGGTTTCTTTAAGATTTTTTTCAAGGGGTTCTTGAGGAGTTTCTACAGGAGTTTCTTGAGAGGGTTCTTCTAGGGTTTCTTTCAAGTTTCTTCAGGGGTTTCTTTAGGGTTTCTTAAGGGTCTTTTTAAGTTTTTTTTCTGCTGGGTTTGTTTAGGGTTTCTTTAGGGTCCGCCAACACAGGTTGGCGCCCAGGTAAAAACCGAGAAATGGCTGCAACTCGAATACGCAAAAGCTACGAAACATGTTTTTCATTATTTTAGTCCTCCGCGCCCTGGTGCTTCAACCTGGCGCCCTGGTGCTTCAATCTGGCGCGCTTGGGTCCTTACATTTTGCGTGCCCTAAGCCTGACATTTCCCACCTGGGCCCCCAAAGGACCCCAAAGGACCCCAAAGGACCCCAACCCCAAGGACCCGAAGGACAGACCCCAAGACCCCAGTCCAGGACCCCAAGGATCCAAGGACCCCCCGGACCCCAAGGACCCACAAAAGGACCCCAAAGGATTCCAAAGGACACCAAGGACACCAAAGGAGCCCAAGCACCCCAAGCTGCCCGGGAGCCTTCAATACTAAAAGGGCTAGGATTTTGGCATCCAGCGTGAGGAGGCTTCCGGAAAATTCCCAAAGGCACCCAGAAAACTTTTCAAAAGGAAAACTTTGAATTTGGCACCCGCCCTGAGGAGGCTTCCTGAAGGCCCGAAGATGCTCCCAGTGGCCTTAATGACCCCAAGGAGCCCAAGACCCTAGACCAAGTCCAAACGCCCCAAGGACCTTAAGGGCCCAAGGATCCCCAAGGACCTCCAAGGAACCCAAGGACCCAAGGACTCGTCCAAACACCGCAGACCCCTCGAAAACAACTTCCAATCCCCCAAGGATTTTAAGCACCTCAAAAGATTGTAAAGAAGGACCCCAAGGACCCCAAGGACCGCAGAGACCCCACAAAGATTTCCAAGGAGCCTAAGCGGAGCCCAAGCATTTCAAAGACTTCAAAGACCCCAAGCGGAGCCCAAGCCCCAAGCACCCGAAGGACACCAAAAGAACCCCAAGGACCCCAAACAACCCCAAAGGACCACAGGAACCCCAAGGACTTCAAGGACTTCAAGGACCTTAAGGACTTCAATGGCCCCAAGGACCACAAGGACCGCAAGGAACTTAAAGACTCCAAAGAACACACGGGCCCCAAAAGATTCCACGAGAACTCTAAGGACCCCAAGGACGCCCCAAGGACCCCAAGGACACCCAAGACACCCAAGGACCCCAAAAGCACCCAAGGACCCCAAGGAAGGACCCCAAGGACCCGAAGAATTCCAAGAACCCTAAGACCCCCAACGGGTTCAAGGACCCCAAGGACGCCCGAAGGACCCCAAGGACACCAAAGACAATCAAGGACCCCAAAAGCACCCCAAGGTGTGTGGGATGAGGATGCGCCCACCGCGGGCAGCTTAAGCTGCCTTTTCTGGCTGGCGCACGGGTGCCACGCAGCACTTGATGCGCCCAAGAAGGCCGGGGTTAATTCCGGATATGGGGGATACAACGAACTAGTTATATACTGGGTGTAAGAGCCAGGTGACAAACCTTCGGTTTTCAGGTTTATATATATATATAACAAACACAAATACAAATTTTTCGCAGAATATCACATAGGTCTATCATGCGGATGGTTTATCACGGTTTATCCAAACGGTTTATCTGTGTGTAATATATATATATATGTATATAGACATAAATATTTACATGGCTTGAAAAAGCATCAAAATGGATTTAGCACTTGGATGTAAACAAATTGAAAAAGCAATAAGTAAATAAAGAAATGTATCATTCGAGAATGAAGGAACAATCCCGCGGATACCTTTTACAATAGATGCCAGCACGCTTCTAAGTTTGACCAGCGTGTATATTTTCATATAAATGAAACATATATGCGTGCACACGTATATGTAAAAAGACGCTTCGATCCCCAGATGCACCGACATGTCAGGTGGACGCCGCAAAAGTGGAGCAGCTGACCCACGAAATGTGGGAACGGCTTCAAGAAGTCGTCACCGCGCCTGCCCCAGCTGCTAGCGGAACGCCAGCTGGCAAAGCTGCCGCGCGGTCTGTCCCGGCAGCTTCCCCACAAGGCCCGGGATATGCAGATCTTCCATGGTTGCGGGACCGTTTCAATAGCAGTCTCTCCTTATGCGGTGCCACTTTTGATTTAAAATTTAAGCCATGACTTACTGTAACCCATCAGCTCTTGTTTTTGAGCGGCAGGCTTAGATTTTTCTTGCAAGCTGTCGAAGCTCCCTTTTCAGGACCTTGGGCTTCTGGCCCGGTTCCCGCCGGGCACGCGGCCGATGCTCGGCATGGTGTACCTGCCACCGGTGGAGCTCTGCCTCAGCCGGTTGGCTGGCAGCGTCGTCCGCCGCATCGTGGTGAAGGACGGGGTGAAGAAAGGTGTCCCAAAATTTGGGTTGATTTTAAGATCCTAGCTTCCCAACATAAACATGGCAGTTTGGTGTGTAAATCTGTTCTATTCACAGATAAACAAGATAAATCCAGATACCGTATATGTATTTACATAGCCAAGCCCAAAATGTAAGTGCACTTATAGTTTCTTATACCCATATATTTTTACATCAGCTGTATGTTTTACAACCAACTGTGTATAGAGAGATGAGTGTATTTATACATACATGTAAATAAAATTCGATAAGTATATTCTATATACCCAGCAAGTCTAAGGGACAACTTTTTGAGGTCCTATGAGATCTCGTGGAAAGTGGTCCAAAAAGGAACATGTTCTTGGGACTATGTACTTTTTAGGTCCTTTGGGCCTAAAAGGAACGTTGCACAATACCATCTATAGATGTACTTTTTGGGCCCTTTGGGCTCCAAAGGAACATGTCATAATACCATAATATAGGATATACTTTCTGAATCCTTTGGGCTCAAAAGGAACGTTGCACATACATATCTCAGGCTGAGGCAGGGGTGTGGCAACCCCGCTTCAGCGAAGGGTTGTGGGTGTTTTTTTCAGATTTGAAAATCAGCCTCAACTTGAGCAGACCCTCGTATGGACCCAAAAGGAACCTCGTAAGGACTCAAAAGGAACCTCGGCGAGCGTGAGCAAAGCGTGAGCAAAGCGTGAGCAAAGCGTGAGCAAAGCGTGAGCAAAACGTGAGCAAAGCGTGAGCAAAGCGTGAGCAAAGCGTGAGCAAAGCGTGAGCAAAGCGTGAGCAAGCGTGAGCAAAACGTGAGCAAAGCGTGAGCAAGCGTGAGCAGCCCATTCTTGATGACAACATTTCGCAATAAAAAGTCGTTCGCTTGTAATTTTCCCGCTGGTTCACCACCTCAAAACAAAACAAAAACATCCAAAAACAGGCTTGACATTTTGTGGTTGAATGTCCAGGCCAGAAAACGAAAACAGTAAATCAGCACGGCACAAGCATTGAACTTGGAAAAAACTATGTCAGCTGCCTCAGTGGGGTTGCCCAGTGGTATGTTGAAACAAAACATCTAGCACTACTGGCACTACTATATAAACTCCCGGCGGTAGAATCTTCGGCACAGTTTTATCAACGCTGCAAACCCTCGGCTGTAGAAGTTTCGGAAAAGTTATAAAATCCTCGGCCGGGGAATCCTCGGCATTGCTATGAATTCTCGGCGACAACCCTTTTTAGGATCACTTTTCGCAAGGATGTATTTTTTGAGGTCTTAGGACTTCTTGGTATATATATATATATACATATATATATATATATGCCCCGGCATAGCCTGGGCAGTGGATGTTGGGAATCTTGGTCTCTTCTGCAGCCGTTCTGATTTCCCGATCCAACTTAGAGCTGCCAACCACGATGACAGCCTTGGACAGTCGCCGGTGCGTTGGGTTGGGCGTGTGGCTATGTTGCAGATGTGCCATTTCTAGATGATTTCTGATGCTTGTGCACCTAGTAACATGTGCGCTTTCCCACCCATTTAAAATGATGTAGTAAGGCTTACTTGGTAACAAGGTGTGTTTTTCGAAATTATGACCAACTACAGGAAGGTAGGTGCGGTTTTCTGGGCAGTTACAATGTGCTCCGTGATGCTTGCTGGTTTATAAATTCCCATTCGTAGTTATATGTATGCCAGCCGTAAACACATCAGTGGACTTGGGTATGTCTATTTGGCAAGTCCGAACTGGGGCTGCGGGGTTCAGCCCTGCTTAAGTCGTGTTAAATTTTATATTGTTGATGTTTGTTGGCGCAGGCGAAAGCGGACAGTCAGTCGCAAGACGCGCCACGCGCTGCGGGTCCGCCGCACGATCGGTAAGACAGTGGCGTCGTTCTTGGCGCGCTCTTTTGGCGGTATAAACCGCTTCAAAGCCGCCATGAAGGCTGAGAGTGCTGCGGACCTTGCAGCGAAGGCCACGCGCAAGCAGCGCCACAGAGCACTGTCGAGCTTGTCCAAGTTGCAGAAAGCAACTTGGATGCTCGAGTGAGCCTACGCGTTGACTCTAGTTCGATGCTTGCAAGCAGTGTGCTAGAATTCGGGGCTAACGAACGGAAAAGATATTTTTTAGAACGCCTGAACTTGGCAATTTCTGATGAAAAAGGGGTACTTAGAACAGATTTCATTTTTTTGGATATATACGCAGATCATCAATTAGATGTAGTGTGGATATAAAGGGATGAGCGGTGCAAGAATGGTTTGTTTGGATTCTTTTTGAACCATAAGGATTCCAGGTCAGTCATAGTCGTACTCTATGCTTCTCGTTTTTGGAGATGTCTTTGAACATGTTATAAGTAGCCGTTTTGGTGATGTTCCAAGTACTGTTTTGGAAAAAATGTTCTAAGTACTTGTCCGTCTATGCATGCAAGTTAAGGGGTATGGGTCTGGGAACGCGGTTTTGTTTTTGTTGTCGCGATCAAACTTTTTTTGGGAATCAAGCGTATTACCAATGCAGCACATTGCAAATTATTTGCAATTGGCGTAGAGCCGGGCATCAAAGCCCAACAGCGGGCACCAAAACACAGGGTCTCACGATCTGCTCTGTGGTAAGATTGACGTGAAATACCAGGGTCGGGAAAGGGTTTGTAGCTGACGCATTACCATGTTTTTAAGTTGTGCGGTAATTCTTGGGACCGCCTTGTAATTTCCATGGTCAAAAGTTTCAAAAGCATTCCTGAACAAATCGTTCTAATGACAAACACCAACATCCAGCATACCACCAGTTATTTGCATTGTGGCACCCTAAAATAATGGTTGGTTCAATCAAATACCGTCCCTCCCCCCTTCACAACGTAATCCTTCATTGCGGTACCAGCAGGAAATTCCCTCGCATTACCTTATAGGCAATGTGTAGGCTTTCATGGCATCATGCTGGCCAAATCATACCACGGGGAATCATTGTTTTGCGGGGCCAAAAATGGGTGTTTGCAAACAACCGAACGAATAAGCAGCCAAAGGACCTAGCTGGTGATCGCAGCCTTTGTTCAAATCGTGGTCGATCGTGCAAATAAACAATGATGATTCACATACGCGACTCGAGACGTGTTTTTGGAGAATGTTCTCGTGTTGTTTTCAAAAGAAACAGGAAAGCCTGCAGGGCCCCCCGGTGTTATATGGTCTATATTCCGTACAAACCCAGCCATGATCCGGCGAGCAGCGCGTGCCAGGCGCATTTTGGAGACGCCCGTCTTTGGAGGCGCACAGTAGACTTAGTCAAGCAATGCCATAAATTCAACATGTTGGGCATTCTAACCCCAGGCGGGCCGCGACGCTTTCTCCGCGGTTTTTTTTTCCCTTCCATGCGTGAGCGCCTTGTCGCGGCGGAGGGGCTTGAGCCCGAGGCCTGCAAATCAAGGCCTGGGGGGACCAAGCTCACGCGTTTCACCTTGCTTTGCTCTGCTCTGCTCTGCTTTGCTGCCTTGCCTTGCTTTACTGGATTTTGCTCTTTTGCTCTTTGGCTCGTTGATCCTTTGGTTCTTTTGCTCTTTTGCTTTTTGTGTTCTTTTTTTTGCTTGCGGGCTTGCTTGCTTGCTTGCTTGCTTGTTTCCTTGTCTGCTGGCTTGCTGGCTGGCTGGCTTGCTTGATTGTTTGCTTGCTTGGAAACTGGCCACCAGCATTCTCTTCTCATCGGCAGCCACTTGCAGCCACTTGCAGCCAATCGAGTGGCCGCCAGTGGCCGCCAGTGTCCGCCAGCATTCTCTTCTCAGCGGCAGCCACTTGCAGCCACTTGCAGCCAATCGAGTGGCCGCCAGCGGCCGCCAGTGGCCACCAGCATTTGGTTTTTCATCGGCAGCCACTTGCAGCCACTTGCAACCACTCGAGTGGCCGCCAGTGGCCGCCAGTGGCCGCCCGCATTCTCTTTTCATCGGCAACCACTTGCAGCCACTTGCAGCCACTTGCAGCCAATCGAGTGGCCGCAAGTGGCCGCAAGTGGCCGCAAGTGGCCGCCAGAGCAAGTGGCCGCAAGTGGCTGCAAGTGGCCGCAAGTGGCGGCAAGTGGCCGCAAGTGGCCGCAAGTGGCCGCCTTTGCCAAAATCAAATTCGTGCCCTTCTGCACGCTCTCTGAAACAACGTGTTGTTCAAATGCAGGGTGTTCCTTTCGACCAACAAGAACACTCAGCATGACAGCCTTCAGACACTAGCGGTCACTAGCAAGCAGAGGCACGCGTGAGCTACGACATTTGCATGCAACGTGCGCACCAAAAGAACAAATCCAAGTCCAAATCTCAACGAATGTTGGTGCAGTTCCAAGCTCCAGCACACTTCAAGAGAACACATCTCAGCAACGAAGTAAAGTTGTCCCACGGGGTGGACAGCACAGCAGGTAGCAGGTGGAAAAATAGGGATCACACCAAGTTTGCAACCAAGGAACTACAACTATGTGCGCCATCCGGTGCCCACTTCGAAGTGCAGTGCAATACATGTTTGGCTTTGGTGTCCTTCATGACTCACTGGAAACGGAATTTGACCATATTCAAGTGGAAACATCCTTTGTCCATTGTATTGTGTTCATAGGTAGGCTACATTTTTTAAATTTTGAGCGAATGAACAAATTGATCGACGGTGCATACGGGCACCCCTGTCAGATGCACAAGCGCACTTGGAATGATTGATGGGCCAACGTTTGCGCGAACTTGTGAATGGTTTCCAAATTTTCGGTCTTGTAATTTTATCATGGTTTGTGAGGGATGAGACCTCATGCAGATGGTTGGATCAGGGTAGCGTTCGCAGGCAAAACGAAAACAATATTGTGAACATGTTTCACGCCAAGCGCGCCTTCCCATCCTCATGCAGAACCGTAGACGGCTCAGATCAATGGCGACCTCAAGGTCAAATACTCAATGTAACCAACGCCAAAAAATATGAGGTGTGAGAGAGGTTCCATTAACAGTCAACAACACCATTCTGTGGCTTTCACGGTTTAGTGATTTCAAACGTTCCTTGATCAGTGAGCGGCGCCATGTCGGGTTCCCAAGTTTTGACCTTTACAGTTGGAGCGGCGGCTGGGGTGTGTGTTGCCAGTGCGCTCTTCTGGGCTACGAAACGTGAGAAGTCTCCTAAAGCTGTGGCTACGGAACCAGCGCCTGACGCCAGCAACGGCATCAACGGCATCAACGGTGTCAACGGCGTCAACGGCGTTGCCGAGAAGACGCCCGAGAAAGCGCCCGAAGCCGAAGAGAAGAACCAGGTGCCAGCCGAAGATCGTCCAGCAGATGCGCCTGAAAGCTGCCCGGGTGTCAGTAGCAGCTCGGACCGCTTGGATTTGAAGTTGGTTTTTGATGTCCATAAAGAGTTGTGCGTTTGCTGGGGGACAGCTATGGAACATTCATATATTGAATATTGATGAATATTTTCAATTGGGGTCAGTGGCGTAGTGCGCGGAACTATTCTTTGTGCAATTTTTCCCGTTCATGCAGCTAATGAATGCTGGGGTGATGTTTTTTTCGCCATTCATTTCATGTTTTTTCTCGTTTCCCGCTGCTCCTCCGACCGACTCTTTTTCTTTTGTATTTCCATCATTTTTCCACCTCCTTTTGTATTCTTGCCTACACCTCTTCCTTAATCATAGCTTTCGTCCAGGCAATGAATTTTTCGGTGGTAGCTATGACACAATGGGCGCAGAGGTACGTCGTTCAGGTTTTCTTTCTTGCAGGTTAAAACATGTTACAACTATGTGCCGAGTGATGTTCAAACGATTCCGAAGGTGAATACAAAGACGATACCACCATGATAGCTTGTATAACTAGACTGGCTACGTGAGGAAAAGGCCTTCCCATCAATTTCTGCCAAAATGCACGACAATGCCGAGGTGAACAAGCTGGTAAGAGTTCCTCCTGTAACGGATGCCCGAACCAGTCCCTATGTGCATCGGGTGAAGCAAAGAAGAAAGATCCAGCACTGGCAGATGTGCAAGATCGACTTGCCAAGGTGAAACGGAAGATTTTGGTGTTGTCAGGCGTGGGGGAAGTCATGTGGGGTGACGGAGTGGCAGAAGTGTTCCAAACCAAAACGGGTATAGCAGGTTATGGTGCAATTCAAAACCAGCACTTATGTTTGAATTTTGTTGAATTCTATTGTTAATGTAAGACACGCAAGTTCTACATTCATTGATATGTCACATTTTTCCACAAATTGAACGGCGTCATGATGATGCCAATTCCCCTTGTTGAATGATGGCGGATGGTATTCGTGTATAGGATGCTGATCTTAAGAATCAGAAAGGAAATCATGTCATCCCATTCCCGAATATCAGATGCTCCCTTCTGGGGCCCCTACATTCGTCATTAGATTCATTAGATCCAGTGCGAAAGCGGAGGCCCCTACGGGAATATTTGATAATCTTGGCTGTCGTAAACTGGGATCCCTGCAGAGTTTTTGAGCTCCCCTTCTCCGCAAAAACCTTGGTTTGTTGGTTTGTTGACCGACTTGATTAGGGAAGGACGCGGTGGAAAACCTTGGAACACCTTGGAAAACCTTGGTTTGTTGAGGCAAGGGCGGGGTGGGCAAGAGCACAGTCTCCGCACAGCTGTCCTTCGGTTTCTCCGCACGCAGCATGGATGTGGGCTTGCTGGACGTGGACATTTGTGGCCCCAGCGTGCCACGCATGTTGGGACTCCTAGGGCAAGACGTTCATCAGAGCTCCGTTTCTTGACGGTATAGCACTGTACAGCTGGGTCGGCTAAGATGGGTCTCCGATGGGTCAATGATGAGCCGACCCTGCTGTACCCAGGTGTTTTTTTTCTCTGTGTGATGCTTGTGAAAACCATTTCAAACTTGTCCCAAAAATGGGTCACCAGCTTGACTCAGCTTTTTCGCATCTTAGGAAGGCTGGTCCCCGATCTATGTGGACGACCACTTGGCGGTGATGTCCATTGGTTTCATGTTACCCAACCAGGATGATGCCATCATTTGGCGTGGGCCCCGCAAGCAGCTCGCCCTGCTCGACAGTCGTTTACAGGATCTGACAGACCCATCAGTCACTGATAGATTTATGAACATATTAGCCCATAGTAGTCAATATATTCGTCAATATTAGTCCACATAGTAGTCAATATTAGTCAATATTAGTGAATATTATCAAGTATTACCCAAGTATTACCCCATATTATCCAAAGTTGCCCCATGCTTGGGCTGGTGCGATGATAATGAAGTCGCTGACGTGCTGGCTGAAACATTCGTTCTGGGCATTGAGCCAATGGCTCGCCTCTATCCCTTGGCGAAAGTCTCGGAGACGGCCATGGAGCGAGAGATTATCCATTCTGGAGAATGGCGCAGGGGATGTTGGATAATATTTAGGGGGAAACAGCCATTGTCATATGAATATTATGAATTCAAATGAGCCAGTCTCCATTTTTCTCAGATACGATGCCATGGTCATCCTGCTGTTTCAGTAACTTCCAGCTACGGAAACCTAAAAACCGCCAATCATCATTTTCTCGATGAAAAATGGATACCCTTGGTAAACATACAAAAAAACTATGGAAGATCACCATTTTTAATGGGAAAATCCACTATAAATGGTGATTTTCAATAGCTATGTTAAATCACCAGAGGGTAAACATGATAATCAACATGGCATTTTGTTGGGCTTTGTAACACTTTGCCGCGCCCGATGTCCAGACACATCCTTTGCGTCGCTGCGTCCATGTTGTCAGTCCTTAAGGAATGGCCTCATTAAGCAGTTCTTGACCGACGTGACCTGGGGTGAGCTCGATGCCCTGATCATCGACACTCCACCTGGAACCTCTGATGAGCTGCTTGCTGATATTTTGTGGAGAAACTGGGGTGACAAATTGCTGCGACTTTGAAACATTTGATGAGAGCATGAATATAGTAACGAAAGCCAGCTTTTGCTAGCTGAAATCCCTAGTGGGTTGGCAAGCAAGGTCTTGGCACAGGCCCATCCCTCATCGTTAACTAACCCTCCCGGACACATCTTTGAGCTGATGATCAATCCCTCGCTGTTCTCTTCCTCGTCACCCCTTGGTTGGAGTGATGTTTATTGAGACATCATTGTGAGTGGCTACGTATTTCATGACCAGGATGATATGACATCATTATCTCAATATCTTCATCCTCCTTGCTCTTCCTCCCCCTCTTCCTCCTCGTTGTACCCAGCAAGCTAGCCCTCGTTCCTTACCCTTTGGCCTCAAAACTTGAAGTAGAATTTGCTAGTTTAAATGTGAATCAGAAATTTCAAGAGACAAAATAACCCAGACACACACACACATGCACACACACACACATATCATATCATATCACACACACACACACATATATATATATGCAGATACCTGTTCTTCAAAGAACACAGCCATCCAGTGCTTAGAGCCCATGATTCAGGATCCATTCCACCCATTCCACCCATGCATGAAACGTGCCCTCTGGGTGTAGAATGGCAGCTCCTTAAGGCACTTGTCGATCGTGACCTACCTTCAAGATGCCAAAATCGATGGAGCCATCATTGTCACAACTCCTCAGGAAGTGGCATGGCTTTCTGAAGCCTTTTCCGGCGGCTACGGTTAAGCAAGCAAACATGGCTATGGGAAATGCATCATAGAAGATGGGCTTTGAATTGCCCGCCCTCACAAGTCAATAATGAGACGCTAGTTTATTACTGTACCCGTCTTGTTGAGATGTTAAAGGAGATTCTTCAGTTTCCAACCATCTAGTATCCATATGATTCCGCATATGGTTCAATCCCCATGCTTGCTAGCCTAAGTCCAATTTCTTTTAGTCCAATGTTGGCTGGTGAAATTCTATTTTTCTTGATGAAATGCCTATCCTGCCCATTGAATCCTCATTTCGATTTGTGAGTGGAAAATCCACGGCTGGCACCGGAACCGGTGGAGGTGAGCCTGATGGACGTGAGAAAGGAAATCAACTTTTGTCGTCGCGTGAGTTTGCCGGTGCTGGGAGTGGTGGAGAACATGCGCCTCGCCTTGCGAGAAAGGGATAGAAAGGGATAGAAAGGGTAGATCTGAATTGGGAGAGTTCTGAACAGCTGTGTTTTTTTTTTTTTCCTCTGCCTGTGGATCACAGCTTACGTTTGTATCTTGGTTTCTATTCCGTTCTGTGGCCGACCTGTAGTAGCCGCTGGGTCAGTTATTTTCCAGGAATCAAGTATGAAATTGTCTCTACTTTCTTCCTGCGAAATTAGACAAGTTTTTGGGTATGATTTCTTGACCCGCAGGCTTTACCCAAATCATTGTTACATTTGAAGTCTTTGTGAATTTAGTTGACCAGCAGGAAAGCGGGCTTGTGTGGGAGTTTTAGTTTGCCTTGTTCAAGTCCCCCCTTTCTTACCCACCAGACAATCCAGACACTTTAAAAAATACCACCGTAACACCATTTCTGGTGAGTTCAGCCTCAGGAGTGGCTACTGCTGCCCCTTGTGCGGCCATACGGAGCGCATCTTCTCGCCCTCCACGGGTGGCGCACAGGCCATGTGCCAACAGATGGATGTGCCCTACCTGGGCAGCGTCCCCTTGGACGGCCGGGTGGCGGCCGCAGGGGATCAGGGGATGCCCCTGGCGCAGCTGCAGCCAGATGGGCCCGTGGCCAAGTGTAGCTGAGCCTAGTGATGTGTCAAACTGTCAAACGATGAACAAAATGAATTGAGAGGTAGCAGGTTCTATGCAACTAGCGGTTTTGGCTGATTTTATGTTGAGGGTGGTCAATTCTTTTGGAGAAAACAGCGTGCGTTTCTACATTGTCCTGCTTTAGACTTTGCCTTGAGACGGTTTGATGATCCCTCCATCCAATCCTTGAGTTTGACCTACACCCATTTGATTGTGCTACTGGTAGCTTCGGCAGTTCCCTTTGGGTCATCTATAGAATCTATAGGATGCATCAGGCAATGCCATGGTACATAGCATTGGTAAGATGGATGACAGGGAGGGATGTAGACACTATTTTGCAGTGTTACAAATCCGGTGCAAATGTTGGCCAAACAGTAACATGCATGGTCAGTGAAAAAGATTCTTCTCTTTTTGGGCCAGAATTTCACCAACACTATCCAACACACAGTTGTTTTTACGAATGTGTTTACCAATGCCCAGGGTCCAAAGAAAAATACGCGGAGCGGAGCAGCGGAAAAACTGGGCCGAGGCATCGACAAGGTGATTGATGCCATCCTGACGCAAACAGACAAGCACTGAATTGAGGCGACGAGGTTCTAGAAACATAGGACCTTTATGGACCTTTCATCAACTTCTGACCTCGGATTTGCTGGACACTTTTTGTGGAATCATTGGTGTGTAGGCTATAGGCCTCATCCTTGGCTATATATTTCTGTGTGGTAGTAAGTATTTTCATGGTGCATCCGCGATCAGACTTAGACTTAGAGGAAGTCGTTTTCGAGCCTCCCGCTGGCGCAGAGCTTGTACAATTCGCTCGTGGCACTGTGGTTTTTTCGCAGCCTCCTTGCGAACCACAGAAGCCCAGACCTCTTTCCAGCACAGCATATCTGGAAGAAAAAAGGCGATCAACCACACTGCTGCACTGTGGGCCATTCTTCGTCAGGAATCCAAGGATCAATAAGCAATTGGTTCCGTTCATTGGCCTGCCATTGTCGCTCACAGCATCCTACGTGCTGGATTTGCGTCCGCCAGTCAAATTTGAAATGGCGTGCGACATGTCCGAAGAACTCCAAGCAAAGCTTGAAAGGTGGGCAAGAAGTACAGTTCAAAGGGAAAATCCTGACAGGAAAGCTGTCATCATCAAGTCACAGACCTGGGGCTGTCGCTGCACCATGTCAGATGCGGGAAGATTCCCCTCAAGAGGCCGGGCACTGGTAGGGCTGTTGTTTTGCCCATTGATGTTCCTGTGGTCGATGGTTCTTGCAAAAACCTCTTTGGTTTTGGAGATGTGATGCGCGGTAAAGTATAAAGTATATACATGTGGGTATGTTAAAGACCAGATGTACCAGCCCGATTCCAAGATTGTTTCCAGTCACCACCTGCGTATTTTATTCCTGGTCTCTGGTTGGATTTTCAATCTACCGGATCTGGCAGGCTAGCAGTGTGGAAAAGCCAAGCTTTCTGAGGTCCGAGCCTCATCAGGATCTAGCGATGTTGTGTGCTCGCAGACGTTGATGAGTTTTCCTTGACCGGTTGGTGGTTTAGGCAGCCATCTCAGAAGTTTGCTCATAGCTTGGGCCAATTTATCAACCAGCTTCTGAGGGGAGAATATGTCACATGGAGTCTTTTTCGCATCCTCAAGCTGCATGTCATTGTGATTCCATGAAATCGTGGCATCTAGGTGCATAGCCGATGATCACCTCAGGATGCCTTTATAGGAATATCTTCGGAAGATCTTAAATTGGGATACCATAAAATGTCATCATGTATGGGTCTTCATATGGGTCCAATGTTTTGCTCTTTGCCAAAAAAACATGGTTTTTAGGTGATACAGTGATACGGCAATTCTTCATGTTTTGTTGATTCATGCGTTCTGAGCTCTTTGTAGTTGTCATTATTATCAGAATGTCACTCGGGCTTTGGCTGTGGTGCTTTTGACGTGGAGGGTGCCCTTCAAGTTTCGACTCTGAATTTCAAACTGCTTCAAAGAATCGCTAGCCTTTGCACGTATAAGAATGGCTAGATGGTCTTGGATTTCTATTCTTTTGGCAAGTTCGCCCCATGCACGCTACCTTGTGGTTTGAAAATGAGGCACAAGTCACTTATTCACTCTTATTCACCCGGTCTCGAATTCGGATTTGTTAATGGCCTTTGTGATCTTGAATGGCTTGGTTGGGGAAAAACCGGACTTAGCCATCTGCTTGTTTTACTTGTGGCAAAACTCTGACAGCAATTACCCCTAAATGTGAAGCTACGATTCCCACTCTAAAAATGAGAAGGGAGAAAAATCTTTGAAGATACTTTGCAACACGATTTTCAAAAAGTTGCATTGGCCGGTCTCTGACGTTTGTACCATTTGGAACAAATGAAACGGCGAATTTTTGCGCTCAAACGGCGAATTTTCCCGACCAAACGGTAATTTTTGGCGAACCACTTTTTTTAGCTTTTGTTTGCAAACCAACCCCAAACTGAATCCTTTAAGCTTCTGTCTGGCCAATCTAAGTACCAGCACTGCTCCCACTCCGTTATTTGGAATGGTTGGCACAGTTTTTATTGAAACCTTTTGGCTGAATGAAACCAGGGCAACCCCAAAAACTCCTAGGATTTTTTTGCCCGAACCTTGGATCTATTTGGCCCCCATGCTTTGCACAACTTTGATGTCATGTGTTGCAGTTGACCATGGAGAGTCAGCTATGCAAGTGCTCGGAAAGAAACAAAAGGCTGACACAGTTGCGAGGCCTTTAGCCAATCGGGCATGACGGACAATCGAGCAACATGTTTTTCCAAAATTCAAATATACATTCAACTCGACTACAACCTTTTTCTTTACATGTGTATGATGGTATCGTTCGCCTAGTGAATAAAAAAGCGCGCGTGTATCTCAACTTCAAACGGCAAAAACCAGACGAAACGGCAAAACACATGTTATTTTTGCTTGACGGCGAAAATTATGTACCTCTGGGTTTCCTAGGTGTGTGTGTATATATATATATATATCATCAGTAACTAGTATACCATATGATTTTTGAGATATTCCCATGGGATACCCCACAGGCGTTGTATCCCCCGACCATGAGACCGTCATGTCTGAGGCCTGCCTTCGATACCACGCCGAAAACATGCGTTGACGTTGAAAGGCACTGGATGGCTCGGATGGATGGATGGACGGACGGATGGATGGATGGACATATATCGAAATATGTTATGTAATGACGATTAAGTGTCTATGGGCATACAATTACACATCTACATAGCTTATATGAATGTAGATTTTGTGACTGTAGATGGTAGGTATAACCAGATTTACAACTATTCTTCAAATATGAACAGCCACCACCTGGAGCCACATCCTTGTCAGGCATGAGGTGGAGCAACCAGAGGCTCCAACGCCTTGGCGGCCCAGAGTTATTGAGTTCACATTCAAAGAACATGTAACAAGTGGAGCATCCAGGTATTTCCTTCATATTTCATGATATTTTTCGGATATTTTTTGATATTTTTATTTCATGATGCTTCATGTGTTTGCAGTATCTCGTCACATCTCATCATTTCTACATCACCTTAATGACGGTCTGAGCACCGTCGCGCAACGTTGCGCTGAGGCCTTCATTGAGTTCTCCGGATCTCCCGGAGCGGCCCTTCAGCGCTTCCAAAGACAGATCCGTTGTTGGCGCCGGTGGGGAGCTGAAAGGAGCCAACGGCTGAAGTCCTCCTGTACATTCCTACAGTCTGCAGTCCAGTCTTGAAACCAGGGCTACAATCTGGGTACAATCTGGGTACATGGAAATGGCCGAAATGGAACATGCGTGGGTTCATCGAAGGGTAAGGACAAACATTTCTGTAATCATGTAGGCTTCATATCTAGCTGTTTCTTGGTTTACCACAGGTGAAAAGTGCCTGGAATCCTTGAAAAAGGCCCCGTTTGTCCAAGGTTTCGTGAAGCTCTCGGAAGTGGAAGCCACGCAACGCTTGAACGACTCCTTGGGGCAGGTGCTGACCTCTCCTGGGCTCCTGGGATCCTGGGATTGAAATCCTTCGGCCATAGAAATAGTTGATTTACCCACTCAAAATGGTGATTTTAACCATAGTTATATATGTTGAAAAATGTTGAACAAAAATCACCACCTACATGCCTGCAGTACAACATAGTACAACACTTCAGCCTCATACAACTTCTTCACATGCACAGCCTGCTGCGCTGCATTGGATGACCATGGCCAATCATGGCCACGGACTATTGTTCCACGCGTTCGTTTCGTCTCAGCTCAAAGCTAGCGCTGCTTCATTACCGCTTGTCTCAAGTTCTGCTTCTGTTTGCTTTTTGGTTGTCATGGCGTGAGGCGAAACCTATATCAGCGTTTGCTTGACCATTGATAGGTCGGAATGAACTCATGCAGCAAGTGCTTTCTTCAATTCCTTTATTTTAAGCTTCAAAATTGGTTGTATTTTGATTGTGCGCATAGTTCTGTAAGCATTTTTCGTCGTGGGGGTGATCCATGCGAAAATTCTGTGGGGGATGCATTTACCCATCATCCAATGCAACAACCGCACGACTCTCCGCAGGAAAATCTGCAGCTGGAAGCCGAAATTTCGAAGGTCTTGAGGCGAAGTGAAGGGGAATAAATCCACCTGTCCCTAGATTTATTGCTTTTATTGTCATGATCATTGCACTGCTGGTTGTCATGATATTATCATTCCTCATTACTCAAAAATGAATATCACACACACACATATATATATACACATATTGGCGCATATTGGCACTATTTCTATATTATCACTACCAAGAAATTATTATCATTCTGTTGCTTCGTTTTGTTTTCTGTCGCCAATGACTCATGGCAGCCCCAGTCCAGCCCAGGCAGAATTTGTGTCTGCGTGAGAACATCGCCAGTCCGCGCCGCAGACGATCCTTCCACGGTAGTTCCCGCAGCCCAATGGGAAACCCATTTGGGGTTGGGTTTTTACGATTTTTATACCACTGATTTCTGGTGAAATTGGGGATGGTTTACATTTATATGGTTCATTATTGGATTTGCTACATTGTAAGGAGTAAGAAACGTTTCAAAATCAGGTTTGGAAGGATGACGTTCGCCATGTTGGGGTTAACTTGTTTTTTTTGGGTGTATGTTGAAATGAGTGTCTTCCAATCTGGTTGTCTCAAGCACACGGGTTCTATTTTTGATATGATCACGGGCAGACATTTAATAGGATCAGATGATGTATGACGATTTATTGGTTTCATGGACCCCAGACTCTGCGTTTTCGGTGGCAGGTTGATGCTGGTTTTGAGCAACGAAGCGTAGACAAAACTATGCGCCTTGATCAACCCAGTAGATGATTTAGCGGCCGCACTGGCCACGATCAAAAGGATGTGATGGATAGGTTTCCAGGATATTCAGGATATTCAGGATATTCAGGGACATTTCAACTGCAGGCATGGAGTTTGCCCTCGAGCACGAAGCGAAGTAGGTAGGGCTGGGCCTGGTAAGTTTGCTTCACGTGACAGCTGGGCAACCAAACAGAAATCCAATAGATCTTGGCAATCTCGGCACGAACCATCAAACATCCATGCCACAATTTGTCACAGGATTTTTCAAGTTTATGACAGTTTATGTGTGTGTAGAATTGTGTAGATGTATATACATCCATATTCACACAGTATGTGCCAAAAAGGATGCCAAGAAGATTCCTCGGCCTATCTTCGGCCTTTGCACAACATCACCGGCTCAAACCCGCATCACTTTGGGACGCAGAGCTCGGGTGGTCGCGTCCAACTGCGGACAAGGTGCTTGGACGGCTTGGAATTTCGTACTTTGGGATTGGTTCAAAATGATATACTCAGATACTCCCGAAAATGGATGGTTATATTAGGTCATATAGTTATATCATGAATTCGGTTATTATATAGTATGTATTTATATATATGTATATATATTTATTACACACACATACATATACATATACATATACACATACATATACATATACATATACATAGAAAAAATATATATACACATACATACTGGTTAAGAACAACG